>OY829509.1:765335-1291023 GCA_963691665.1 Clepsis dumicolana | reverse complement strand
CGGTAAAAAGAGAAGTCATGTTCTCATTATTACTATGACACATTATTAAAATTAGAACCAAGTCGTAACAAAGGCGAAGAAACCAAATTAACTTGTTCATTAATAATAGACCCCATGTTGTTGTACCTAATTATTTCCAATTGTTTTAAAACCGATAGCCGAAAACCCTTATCACAATAATGTAAAATTTCGTACGTATCTGAGTCTAACAACGAATGATTCGTTTCTAATAAATGCTTGGCAAAGTTTGATTTCTCTGGATGATCATGCCTATATGACGAGACATGCTCTTTAAATCTAGTATCAAAGCTTCGACCGGTTTGTCCAATGTATACTTGACTACAGTCGCCACAAGTGAGTTTATATACGCCCGACCTGTTCCCTTTATCCACCTTTTCTTTGTTATTACAAAGTCTAGAACGTAAAGAATTAGTAGTCTTAAAGGCAACATTGATGTTATTTGATTTTAAAATATTATAAATCTTGTCAGACAACCGGCCAACATAAATAATACTAGATCTAAATTTGTTAGTAGGCTGAGATGGCAACGCAGAGTAAAGCATGCTATTCACTATCCGTCCCTGCTTCTTTTGAACCAGACTATTAACCATTGCTGTACTATAACCATTTGTTGTTGCTATCGTCATATAGGCATGATCATCCAGAGAAATCAAACTTTGCCAAGCATTTATTAGAAACGAATCATTCGTTGTTAGACTCAGATACGTACGAAATTTTACATTATTGTGATAAGGGTTTGCGGCTATCGGTTTTAGAACAATTGGAAATAATTAGGTACAACAACATGGGGTCTATTATTAATGAACAAGTTAATTTGGTTTCTTCGCCTTTGTTACGACTTGGTTCTAATTTTAATAATGTGTCATAGTAATAATGAGAACATGACTTCTCTTTTTACCGTACTCGGTTAAAAATAACGGGGTACCTGGCGTAGATTAAAAATAAAAATAAAAAGGGTAGTTTGGAATTCATTTCTTAAAAAAGGGTAGTTTAGGACTTACATAAAAGGGTAGTTTGGAATTTATAAAATATTAGTGGGTACGTTGGTTTTGTCATTAACTAAGTTGAGTACATGGTTTACATATGTCAGTAGTGGAAGTGGTGGCATGTTGAGCGGTTGTTGTTGTGCTTCGTAAATGGCCTCGTGGAGAGTGCCGAAACGCGTCAGCGTTTAGTATAGTGGTGGTGGTGATAGTTGGGTCTGTGTGGCATGTGTTGATTCGTGTAGCAGTGGAGGTGGAGGTGTTGCATGGAAACATACATTTGCCGCACAGATATAACTATTTGTCATTAGTGGTCGCGGGTGAGCAAAGTAATTGTTTTTTAGTTCATATATCGGGTCTTGTTTTTAGATACGTGTGTAACTCAGTACATGATTTATTTATATTTATTTTCGTAATCAGAATAGCTTTCAGTACTGCGGCACTTAACTGTGTTTTATCACTGATCCATATTTTGTTCATTTGGGAAAAAACTCTTTCGATTGGTGCGTGCGGGGCGTCGTGCCACGCATTTCGAGCGGCAAAAATAAATTTAAAACTATCGTCGGGTCTGCTTGCAAAACCGGGATAACGTTGGGTTCGCCGGTTACACCGGGACAGACTGCCTGAAACCGGGACGTATGGTCACGTTAGCTATACCTACACTATAAATGACGTATATACATCGATATAAAAAACATTAAAGATAGGCCACGCACCTGTTCAGCACTGAGAAAATGCGGCCCTCACTCATTAGCTGTCATTAGACTGACATAATGTCAAACATCAAGAGATACTAACCAGTATATGGAACAAGCATCGATAATTGAGTTTATCAAAATTCAAAATTTTATTCAGCAAATAGGCAGTTGAATGCTCTTTTACACGTCTTTTTTTTGAGTCTACCAGCGCTTTCGGAAAGACCATGATTGCCAGGAAGAATGCGAAGCAAGAAACTTGGCACAAAGTCATTTTTACGTTCGATATAGGAACTCATTACCTGTCATAATATTTTGCATCGTGGATTCCTGTCTGCTAATCACCTATAATTGCTTGTCCGCGCGCGGTTTAGCGGTGGCGTATCTATCCATTTTTGTATATGCGTATATACACTCTTTCCTTCCATCCCGATATAGTACTAGCTTATGCCCCGCCGCTTTGCCCCCGTAAAAAAATTCAAAATGGGCTATTAGTTCCCTATCCCGTGGGAATTTCAAAAAATCCTTTCTTAGTGCACCTTTAGGATACACCAGGTACATGTGTGCCAAATTTCAAGTCTCTAGGTCCAGTGGTTTAGGCTGTTATGTTTATTTAAAACAAATATACAATGGACTAAAACTACCTATAAAGTAAATCAAAATACTAAAACTAACTTCAAAAATTAAATACCTAGAATACCTACCAAACCTGGAGCTCTCGGTAGGGTGCCCATGACGCAGGTAGCATTCCCGCGCTGAATTGCTCTTTAGGCTGTGCGTTGTCTGTCTGTCAGTTAGTCAGTCAATCAGTCAGTCACGGTACTGTTTTATAGGTATAGATTGTGGTAGCGAGCGTCTACCTGGTAGATGTCGTTCCCGACGCGACAGGCCACGGGCTCGCTGCTGCTGCAACACTTGCCCGCCGGCTTTTCCTCCTTCAGCACGAACTGCTTCCGAAGCGCTTCGGGCACTTCCGGACACGTCTCGTTGGATGTCTGGACTTGGAGCTGGGAGGAAATGAAAAAACCGCCATGTAGATAAACAGACCCATGTCTCTAGGATTATTGGACGCGAGGATCAACGTATGAATAAATGTATTATTTCAAAGAGTTAAGACTGTTCTTAATTCATTCAAACGTTATCTATGAGAACTATCACGAGTCAAAAATCCTCTGGGTTCGCTAGTGTCGCGTGAGGCCTGTCTGTCATTCTCCACCAATGAGAGACTGGCACTGGCCTATGATTGGTGGAAAAGGAACAGGCTCTGTGAGCTGTGGCCACGCGAGCCAACTTTTGAAAAAGTTTCGTTTCAAAGAACAACACAACAGAAGAAGACAAAAAATCCTATATAATTATTAATTATCGAACCTGATCACAAAATTTCAGGAACACCAGGTCATTTTTGGACATTTTTCGTTTTCTTTTTTCTTAAAATAAAATAAAAAAACAAAAAAACGAATCAACGATAAAAACTTTTATAATTAGCGAACCTGCTCACAAAATTTCACGAGAATCAGTTAAGAAATGAGACCTGTAGAGGAGAGCAACCGGACAGACAGACGGCGGGCTAACAGACACACGAAAGAATTTTTGTCCAAGTTGAAACTGAGACGCTTCGCTCACTTCGTTCACTCAGTCAATTAGGACAATCAGCATTGTATTCGAGACAATACAGATCTTGAGTACTCACCGTGCCGTCAACGTTGACACACGTGTAGTTGGTGCAGTGATCTGGTGACACCCAGGTGTCTCCGATCTGGTGCTCCACCCCGCTGCAGATGCAGGCCACGGGCTTGCACTTGCCGCAGCACTGCCCGCTCCCGGGCTCCGCTGGGAAGTACTTCCAACCCTGGAAAGGAGGTCTTAAAAAAAACCGGCCAAGTGCGAGTCGGACTCCCGCACGAGGGTTCCGTAGAAAGATTTTAACGCTTTTCCCCAGTGTTTTAAGAAGTCCAGTGTTAGCAGAGCCCTGCTCCTAAGCAAAATGTACGCAGTGTGGGGTCAACTTATATTGCCCTTAAATCTACAGACAGACATAAAAATTTTAGATTTTGAGACTTTCGTGAGTGGTTGTGCTATAAGAGCTACCTTCATACCAAATTTCAAGTTTCTAGGTCAACTGGAAGTACCTTTTAGGTTTTCAAAGTACGGCAATTTGCATGGAAACGACCTTTTCAATGACTGTATCTTTTGACTTAGAAGGTTGATTTTCTCACAGCTTCAAGGGACTGCCGGCTTGAGTATTTGATATTAATTTCAGCATGCTACCTCCACGCGTTCCAGAGAAAGAGGGTCTTGACAGACAGACGGACAACAAAGTGATCCTATAAGGGTTCCGTTTTTTCCTTTTGAGGTACAGAACTCTAAAAACAGGCCAAATGCGAGTCGGACTCGCGCAACGAGGCTTCCGTTAGTTTTTAATAATATAATGTAACTGGGTCAGTCAACTTTTCATTGCCACTCGTTGCCATGGAGATGTCCCCCGGGTAACTCGTCTAAAATAAGATTGTCTAAGGCACCACTCCATCAAACTTTAGGATTTTCAACAGTATATGCCAATTCCTTCATGCTTCATCTCCTAAGCATGCAAATCCTGACTTTTGAGGGAGTGGTGCCTTAGAAAATCATATTTTAGACGATTTACCCAGGGGACGTCTCCATGGCAACGAGTGGCAATTAAAAGTTGATTGACCCAACTGTTACGTTTACTGTAATTTTTACTATGCGTAAAAACAACTTCCTTTGAACAGAGTTATTTACGTGCTTGGAAAATGTAAAATTACATACCTAATTAAGTTATTCTCATTAAAAATACTGATCGTTTCCTTTACTCTTGCCGAATTTCATAATTCTTTGTCAACGGGAAAGTACCAGGTTTTGATACCCACGGTTTTTGTATGAATATGATACACTTTAAAAGGTTGTATCTTTTAATATGTGACCTTAAATATTTTTGTTTTAAAATTTTTACTTGACCGTAAACTCACTTCACCGTCTGTTATGTCGTTAACAATGACAACTTTTACTATCATTTTTGAGAAAATCTGTCACTTACAGGTTCGCAGTCCTTAGGGCAGGTCTGCACGGTGGTCACGCGCTCCAGCTTGCCGCTCTCCACCTCGATGCACTGGTAGGACTCGCACACGTCGTGCGGGGAAGGCCAGTTCTCCCCCACCTGCGGAAAACACCATGAGTTTGAAACGAGCCCCGAAGACGAGAATGTTCCCAGATCGTAGCTATGCGAAAGCCACAGAAAAGTTTGGGCCCACAAACAACCAAACCTTCTGCTGCACTGCTCTCTGTGGCTGTTGTTTTTGACACAGCGTCTACCTATTCGACCGTCAATGTTGTATGGCCGGAGGGTGGAGGAAAGTTAATAGTATTAGTTGTACGTTGAGTTGAACACAAAACCACAGTTTCACTTAAAAGTTATTGAAGTTTATTATAAAATCACAAGTTCTAAGTAAATGCTCGACTGTGGCCGATCGCGGACAGTGCGAATTGTCAACTAATTATAATTGCGATTTATGCGAAAGTAGGTCACAAAGTTAGCAAAATTCTGTACGATGTCGATCGTACAAGTGTTATACATAGATATTTTAAGTTAGTTAATTTGAACGGTCTGATCGGGTTGACGCGGTGCAGATCCGGTGCGGGACGGTTACGTGTACGACAACCTTAAATGAGCAAGTGGGTCAGGTGACCCAGAGACACCCGCAACCCCTGAGGGATGCAGATGCGTAGCCAACCTAGAAATGCCTCTTGTGCCCGTGATATCCTCGGTTGTCTTACTGTTTATACCGGAACAACAATGCAAGCAATGCTGCTTAGCGTCAGGGTTATTAAGTAAAATGGTGGTAACGATCCGGGCGAACCTCGCACAAGGTCCTACCAGCCGCATTATTATTAATCAATTCTGAAAAATTGTCACCCGGCGTTGGCTTCTACAAATGAAGGGTACATGGAAAGAACATGTCACATTAAAAAAAACGAGATTTTAATGTAAATGTAGAGCACTCTATAGATTATTAGTTACCATTACCACCCAGTAATAGATACAAATATTTATGTAACTGAAATTAATATTTATTACTACAAAACAAACAAAAACAAAAAGAATAATAATAACAATAATTAAATTTAGAACCTAAAATGGAAAACGTCCCCGAGTCCGCTACCTCGGGGCAAGATGCCCAAAAGGCTGGCGGCGTTGCCTCTTTGTAGAGCAATGCCTATACGTCGGCCGAGGAATGCGCCAGCCCTTTGGTCACCTGTAATTTTGATTATTTTTTTTCTTAATAATGTAACTTGTCTTTTTTATCACTTTGAAAAAATATGTATACGAAAATTATATGGATAATTACAAACAAAAAGTGACATGTTCTTTCTGCGTACCCTTCAAATGCACCCAGACTAAAGCTATCCAACTTTACCGAGTCAGGTACCTAACTCTATCTACAATATCTTCTACTCACCCTGTAGACAGTGTCTCCCGCCTTACAAGCCACCTGCACCTCGACGGGGCAGCAGGCGAAGGGCACCGGCCTCGGCTCCGCCACGAACTGGTCGCTGCTGCTGACGGGCGGGCAGTCCGTGGCGGCGCAGCGCGCGGCGGGCGGCGCGCCCTCGCAGCGGCACGCGCGGCACGGCCCGTCCAGCCACGCCGCGCCCAGCTGGGGGACAGGGGTCAGGCGTTTCGTCATCATCACCAGCGAGGTTACCGACATAGTTTCATATTCATATTCATTTATTGATTGCTTTGTGTGTACAAAAGGTCTTATAGTTGTAATATATGTTTCAACACAACCCTGAGAGGGCACCGCAATACACTACAATAGGATTAATTATCATTTAACTAGTTAAGGACAATGAACCAATACCAATTGTTAAGATTTTTTTTAAACGCTAGTCCGAAGAATAGGCTATTATACTCTTAGGCTGCAGGCAGATGGTGGATGCGGCAAGCTGAAGACTATGGCGTTCATTACGGGAGGCCTTTGTCCACCAGTGGATTAGAATAGGTTGATAATGATGATGATGACGATGACTTACGTTTCAAAGTACAGGTTAAAAACCACATTTTTAAATTGAATTTCCACGACAATTTTCTACTGTTATTATGTTTTAATACTACAATGAGGGCTATAGCGAGTCGAAAATCCGCTACAATCGCTAGTGTCAAGTGAGATCTACCTGTCACTCTCCACCAATGAAGGACAATCTACTGGCCTTTGATTGGTTGTTGTGTGATTGTTGTAATGCGTGGTGTACTTGAGTAAATCAACTTTTTATTGACACTCGTTGCCATGGAGATGTCTCCCAGGTTACTCGTCTAAAATAAGATTTTCTAAGGCACCACTCCCCCGAAAGTCAGGATTTGCATGCTTAGGTGATGAAGCATGAAGGAATTTGCATATAACTTGAAAATAACGTTTGATGGAGTGGTGCCTTAGGAAATCTTATTTTAGACGAGTTACCCAGGGGACATCTAAAGACAACGAGTGGCAATTAGAAGTTGAATGAACCACTTAAAAACTAGTTGAAACTTACATCTTTAAGCATTGTCTGCGGCGTAGCGCGGACCTTCTCGCCACCTTTGGCCGCAGCTTCCCACTCCAAAGTAACCAGACACTTGTCTGCTGGCAACACTGTAACAAGATGGCGGGAAATTAAAACGAGCTAAATGAGCGCAGAGGTATCTGAATGTGGTTGGTGACTGACGTTAAAATAATACAATTTTACGCTACTACTTAAATATTCAAGCCTTCGAAAATACGGTCGTGTAAAAAAACCGAGGACTCGCTTATTAGGTTTAAACCGATTAAAGGACACAGTTTGATCACAAATAAAAATGACGTTATAATTGAGTAATTCGGGGTTCAAAATCGCTCGCCAAGCGACTCTGGTTGTGTTCCGGCCTGTTGTCTAGAGTAGCCATCCTGGAGAAAGGGTCTGAGCAGTTTGTTTATCGCGCCGGGGGCGGCTGGTTGTGGAGGGTAGGGTAGGAGGGCCAAGTAGTGTGTTAGCCACCTACGAAAGGCTGCCCCTCCACCTTGTGAAAAATCCCAGGATGCTCCATCGTGCCATTGTTTTGCGGACCTGCGCGAAAGAGCTGTCTCCTGCCCTAACACACCTGTAGGGCTAGCACGACTGGCCGCGACTTTGTTTGTCGCGCGAGATTACATTACCCGTCCCGTTACATTCTGAGTGACAGAAAACGCCGGCCAGTTGTTCTCGCACGAGATGGAAGTCGCACTGTGAGTTGTGCTAGACCCACTGTATCGCCAAGGTCGAGTCCTGGAGGGTGCGACTCACCGCAGTCGTGCTGCGGGCAGCAGGCGCCGCTGGCGTTGGTGGTGCGCGGCTCGTGGTGCGGCGGGCAGGCGGGCGGCGCGGGGCAGGCGGCCGGCCGGCACAGCAGCTGCGCGCGCGGGCAGCAGCCGCTGCTGTCGATGACTCGCTCCATGCCGGGCATCAGCTCCACTTCGCTCATGGTCGGTATGTGGTCGCACTCGCTAGCTGGTTTGCATTCTGGGTACGAAAGGATTAGCTTAAGTAAATAGGTCAATCAACTTTTAAGTGCCACTCGTTGCCATGGAAATGGGTTTACCCTTGAATTGCCGACACACGTTTCATAGCTGTTTCATTTCATCGAAAGCTATTTTCCAACGTATTTTCTTAACCTTAAAAACTAACCTAACCTGTACAACAAACATTAAAATTATCCAGAAATTATCCTGATTTTGGCAGAAAATAGTTTTCGATGAAATGAAACAGCTATGAAACGTTTGTCGATGTTTCACGCGGCTTCCCATGGAGATGTCCCGTGGACAACTCATCAAAAACATGATTTTCTGAGACTCCCTCTCCAGAAAGTCAGGATTTGCATGCTTGGGGGATGAAGCATGAAGGAACTGGCTATAACCTTGCCTTAGAAAATCTTATTTTAGACGAGTTACCCAGGGGACATCTCCATGGCACCGATTGGCAATTAAAAGTTGATTGACCCAAATACAAATGTCGAGTGTTTTTTGGCAGGTCCGTGTAAACGATCGGTTCGCTCGTGGTTCAATCCTAGAATTCGCTTGCTCGGGTTTCAATACAAGCACTGGTGTCAAACAATAACTTTGCAGCATTGCATAACAAATAACTATTTTTTCCCCTCACTACCTCGGAAAGCCGTCTTTTATCCTTTAAAACAAGCGGGTAAAATCGCATTTTATCCACTAGTGGGGAAAGTAATTTGACCTTGAAGTGGAGCGTGTTCAAGTAGCTTTTGACAGATAACAAAACGTAAAACGCTCATAATAATGGTTCGTTCGATATTAATTATCGTTAAATAAATGACAAATGGTTTGAGAGTTTAATAAAAAACCGAATTTAGCTTTATTTAATGGTCCTTAAAATTCTATAAGAAACATTTGTTTTTTTATAATGATGTTGCTTATAATTCTGAGCGCACAAGTTGAGTCGATGCCATTTCAAAACGCATCGTCAGAAATGTCAACATTGTCAACAAAAAAATTCTCACCGACTTCTACTCACGTAAAAATACACAACTTCCAGAGTTTTCTGTTATAAATCGTAAACAAATTAGTGATTCCAGTGGTGAAGATTTATTGTCATGAGCTGTTTTTTTTGCATGTTGCGCTTTCCTCGCTACAGTGAGGTGAAAAGTTTTGTGTTACACACGGGTGCAAATGTATTTTACTTCTCGTGTTTCAATTCCCCACTCGGGGGTAAAATACAACTTTGCACCCTTGTATAACAAATAACTATTTTATTTCTCTAACGTTGTCACTTACCACAAGCGAACTCTGTACATCCGTCCGGCGTGGTCTTCTGCTTGAGCACCTGCCCAAACCCACACTCCATTTTCTTGGGCTCCTTACAAATGGCCACTTTCGGTTTCGGGACTGAGGGTGAAATAAATAATTATGTTTAGGTATAGTGAGAAAGCTGGCTGTCTTAACTCATATGTAAACTAAAGATGCCAATAAGTTATCAGTGATAAAAAAACCAAAAAAAGTAAAAAAAAACCGGACAAGTGCGAGTTGGACTCGCGCACGAGGGTTCCGTACCACGATTTGAACGCTTTTCCCCAGTGTTTTAAGTTGACCAGTGTTAGCAGAGCCCTGCTTCTAAGCAAAATGTACGCAGTGCGGGGTCATCTTATATTGGTCTGCGAAATCTACAGACAGACAAAAAAAAACAAGAAATTGAGAATTTTCTGTGTGGTTGTTCTATAAGAGCTACCTTCATACCAAATTTCAAGTTTCTAGGACATCTGGAAGTACCCTTTAGGTTTTCACGGTACGGCAATTTGTATGGAAACAACCTTTTTAATGACTGTATTTTTTGACTGCGTTGACTTAGAAGTTTGGTTTTTTCACAGCTTCAAGGGACTGCAGGCTTGAGTATTTGATATTAATTTCAGCTTGCTACCTCCACGCGTTCCAGAGAAAAAGGGCATTGACAGACAGACACACGACAAACCGACAACAAAGTGATCCTATAAGGGTTCCGTTTTTTCCTTTTGAGAGAGAGAGAGAGAAAAACATTTATTCACATACATTCGACACATAGATAGAAATAAAACAATACACCAATATACTTTGCTACCTCCACGCGTTCCAGAGAAAAAGGGTATTGACAGACAGACAGACATACGAACGGACAACAAAGTGATCCTATAAGGGTTCTGTTGAGGTACGGAACCCTAAAAACTGGGCCAGGTGTTTCCCTTGCATAGCCTTGGGACGTTGTATAATGTCTGTGGCGTCGCCCTACCGCATAGGTAGTCGTGGCAGCAGGCGCCGGCGCGCGGCGTGCTCAGCAGGTCGAGCCCGGGCAGGCACGGCGGCGCGCTGCACGTGGTCACGGTGCACGCCACGCGCGCCGCCGCCTGCCCCGGCTGCTTGCTGCACGTGCATTTGGTGCACGCGTCCTCCTGCACACGGAAAAGAAGAAGCTCATGCCATCTATACCTACAAAACCATACCGTGACTGACTGATTGACAGATAACGCACAGCCTAAACTACTGGTGCTAGAGACTTGAAATTTATGATCTCAGTAGGATCTTTTTGTATTTTTTCTCCCATTTTTTTATTTTTACGGTTTTCCTGTGAATATCAATTATATATATATTTTATAAACTCACTGAAACATGAATACACAGAAAAAAAAACCAGAAAAATGCCAACCCCGGGAATAGAACACGGATCCTCGACACTCCGGGTCGTGTGCTTTTCCCCTACGCCACGATTGACATAGAGGAAAGGGTCGAATTTTTTATTTTATTTGAAATTTGGCATACCTACATATACCTAGAGTATCATATAGGTGCATTAAGGAAGGAACTTTCAAAATTCCCACCGGATAGGGATTAAATGGGATTCATATTTTCGAATCAAAGTGGCTTTATCTCCGTAACTATAGTCGTTAGATATTTCAAATTCGGCATGCAAGTAGGTAACAACAACAGATAAAAGCGGTTTTCAGGATTTCCCGAAATTCCCACGGGATAAAGACCAAATAGTATTATTTTCATACGCGTTTCAGTCGCGAGCAAAAGTCAGTTATTCATAAACGTCACTCAAGCCTCCATTAGATAAAATAGGTCTTGTCTTCTTCTTACTAACGAAAACGTCAATGTGACACGAAAGGATAAACGAACTTTAACGGCATTTTAGTTCAAATAGGTTTATGAATAACTAGCTTATGCCCCGCGGCCTTGCCCCCGTGAAATATTTCAAAATGGGCTAGTACCATATCCCGTGGGAATTTCGAAAAATCCCTTCTTGGTGTACCTCTAGGATATTTCTAATGCTTTATTTTAAAAAAATCACTTACTTGCCACTCGTCGCCGGCGTAGTGTTCCTTGTTGGCGTCGCAGGGGAAGCATTTCGACGGCTCTATGCACGTGTTGTTCACACGGACCTGTCAGAAACACTCCACATTTGTATTGGGGTCAATCAACTTTTAATTGCCACTCGTTTCCATGGAGATGTCCCCTGGATCACTCGTCCAAAATAAGATTTTCTAAGGAACCACTCCATCAAACGTTAGGAGTTTCGACAGTTATATGCCAATTCCTTCATGCTTCGTCTTCTAAGCAAAACAATCACGACTTTCTGGTGAGTGTGGTCTTAGAAAATTATAAAAAAAAAAATGATGTACATAGATTGTGAATGAAAATAAAAATGCTGCATAAAAAGGAGTTAAATCTTACCTTCCCTTCGGGGCAGAAGCAGCCCTCTGTCGGTTGCTGTCCGCACTTCTGCGGGTCCTTGGTTAGTTGGTCGTGGTTGTCGCAGGTCCGCTCGCAGTCCACGCACGGGCGGTACACCAGCGGCGCCTCGCTGGTGGTAGGGTTAACAGAACAGTACTTTTTGACACAAGTGCGAAATTGACACTTCCGCACGTGTACCAATTTTTAAATGTCAATGAAACCAAAGGCGGTGAGGCGAGGCGCGCGCACCCACCGGCGCCATGAAAATATATAAAGCACGGTTGCAAAAACTACAACTTTCCGCGCAATACATAGCCACAAAAGGTACCACTTTTTGAGAAAGTGTTAAAAAAACATTTCGGAATTTTTTTAACAACTGATTAGATAAAAAAAAAATCTACACACCTACCTAACTATCGAAACTGCTCTGATAATATCACGAAAATCGAGGAGGACCCATTATCACAACTTTTATGTTTCTCCAACAAACACGTATGTCTAGTTATAAATTGTGGCAATATGTATTTTCATTATTATTGTTATCAATAAATACTAAAAGAGCTAACTTTTTTCTTACCACTTGCGAGGGCAAAGGTCAGACCGCCATTCCACACACACGCCTTGTCTGCGGCAGGCGCTAGCATACTGCTCCAGCGCGGAGCAGATGTCCGTTGCGTTTGCGCACAAGTCGGCCTCGCACGCTTCCACGAACGGCTCGGGGTCAACCAGGGCGTGGCACTGCCGAACATACAGTACAATATAACTCTTTTTTTGTCTATCAGAATAAAATAAAAACTCAGTAAATAGGCAGTTGAATGATCACACCATTGGATTTTTTTTTATACGACAAGGAAGGCAAAAGAGCAAGTGGGTCACCTGATGATAAGTGATCACCACTGCCCATAGACACCCACAATCCCGGGGGGTTTGCAGATATGTTGCCAACCTAGAGAGCTAAGATGAAATGCCTCTTGTGGCCGTAATTACACCGGCTGTCTTACTCTCCACACCGGAACACAACAGTGCAAGCACTGTTGCTTAGCGGTAGGATTAGCGAGTAAGATGGGGGTAGCGATCCGGACGGCCCTCGCACAAGATCCTACCACCCGCGACTGCTTGAAAATCGAATATTCAGTTCCGCAAATGGGTTAATCAACTTTTCATTGCCACTCGATGCCATGGAGAATGGGAGATGTCCCCTGGGTAACTTGATTTGCATGCTTAGGAGATGAAGCATGAAGGAATTGGAAGTTAACGTTTGATGGAGTGGTGTCTTAGAAAATCTTATTTTGGATGAGCTACCCAGGGGACATCACCTTGGCAACAGCAAGTAACAATTAAATAACAACGAAATTTCATCATCATTATCATCATCATGTCAGCCGAAAGACGTCCAGTGCTGGCCGGCGGCCTCCCAAAAGGCTCTCCACTCAGATCGGTCTTGTGCTTTCCGCATCCACCGTGGTCCCGCGATCTTCACCAGGTCGTCGCTCCATCTTGTTGGAGGCCTACCGACAGCTCGTCTCCCGGTCCGTGGACGCCATTCGAGAACCTTCTGACCCCATCGGCCATCAGTCCTGCGAGCAATGTGCTCCGCCCACTGCCACTTAAGTTACGCAATTCTTCGGGCTATGTCTGTGTTATAAAGCTATTTATATGGAGTTACTTATTTTTAAAAAGTGTTTTTCAATAAAAAGACACGTCAAGATTGTTATCTCCTTTTTAATGCTAAAAAAACGAAGTATAGTACGGTTATCGTCAATGTCCCGTTGTTAATATGTCGAATATTTCACTACATTTTCACTCACCGGTCCGAATTTGTTCTTGTCATAGAGGTTGAGACACTGGTTGTCCTCGGGCGGCGGCGGAGTGCACTCGGGCTCCGGCGCGGGCTGGTCACACTGCTCCTGTTCCGGCAGCGCCAGGCGCTCCAGCGACTCCGGAGTCGCCTCCCAACTCTTGCCGTACTAGTATTAGAGAAAGCACTGATCACCAATAGTTGACAACATGACTTTTTTTTGACACTTGAAACTTAATATAGGCTTCGAAAGAGATTCACCTCCTGAATACACCCCATATATTAGGGTCAAACAACTTTTTATTGCCACTCGTTGCCATGGAGATGTCCCCGGGGTGACTTGTCTAAAATAAGATTATCTAAGGCACCACTCCACCAAACGTTAACTTCCAATTCCTTCATGCTTCATCTCCAAAGCATGCAAATCCTGACTTTCGGGGGAGTGGAATTTTAGAATATCTTATTTTAGACGAGTTATCCAGGGGACATCTCCATGGCAACGAGTGGCAATAAAAAATTGATTGAGCCCAAAGTTGATTGTAAGTTGGTTGACCCACTTGTATAAATTTAATATGTATTACTTATTAGGGTAAATCGACAGTAACGCCAGGAAATGTCGGATAACTGGAAGTGGGTCGCATAACTTGCAAGATTTGAGAAGAACACACAAAACAGTTTTAAATGATTTGCGGTTAATTGCATTAGACACAATGAAAACGAAATATTGACCGCGATCACCTTATAGGTTTGATGAGATCCCGATATTTCGATGCAGTTACATGCATCATGATCACGAGCAAAAAGTTCAGAGAGTTGATCAGTTTGCCCGTGATCATGATGCATGTAACTGCATTGAAATATCGCGAGCTCATCAAACCTAAGCTAATCGCGGTCAATATCCCGTTTTCATTATGTCTAACGAACACATACACTGCATGATCTCAGTAGGAGTATCTTTTTTTGTATTTTTTCTCCCAATTTTTTATTTTTACGGTTTTCCCGTGAATATCTATGCGATGGCGCTAGTCACTGCAAAAAGTGATAAAAACAAGCTAAGATTTGAATACATGGAAAAAATTCGGCCTTTCCTCTATGTCCAATCGTGGTGTAGGGGAAGAGCACACGACCCGGAGTGTCGAGGATCCGGGTTCGATTCCCGGGGTTGGCATTTTTCTGGTTTTTTTCTGTGTATTCATGTTTCAGTGAGTTTATAAAAAATATAATACATACACTGCAAGTTAATAAAAACTTTGTAAAAAGGCTATTTTTATGATAATCCTGAAAAAATTACGATTTTTATAAAACCGATCTTAAGAAGACCAATTCGTTCGAAGCAATGAATTTTCTATTAGCACTTAAATTAAAACCCTGTGCTACCACAGTTGACCAAGTTACCAGTTCAAAGTCATCAGTGACAGTTCCGTTGCTGGTGACGAGTTGTTCCTGGTAGCCTGCGCAAACGCCGCACAGCCCCTCCGTCGCGTTCGAATACACGTGGGACGGGACGCGCACTGCAAACTCCATTTTGGATTGTTGCACTGTCAGCTGTTTGTAAATAAATAAATAATAATAAGTTTATTTTATTCGGACCATATTTTATCCATTTTTTGTAACTATGTACTAACATTATAGGTAATAATACAATAAAAATAGATGTTTAGAAAAACACGACGGTCAATCGACGGAGGCAGCGTGGTGATCGAATTGAAACCCATAAGATGCTGTCTGGACACTACGATGTAACTACGCTGAATGGCATATTTACAAGGAGCATGAACGAGAGACTGAGAGGACACTCTCTGAAGCTGATACGCACTTTAAGTATTAGCAACCCCAGATACCATTTCCTGGCCAACCGCGTGGTGAAAGTGTGGAAGTTTGCCCGAAGAAGTGATCAGTGCACCCTCAGTGAACTCTTTCAAAAACAGAATTGACAAATATTTTAATCACAATCACACAAGTGGACAATGATATGCACGCATCAGCTATTAAGCTGCCTGTGCATCATAAATAATAATAATAATATTAATAATAATGGACTCATAGCAAAGAGCCTCGATCATCATCTTAAGAGACTCTCATTAGGTTGCTGGATCAAGAGTCGGATGCAGAAAGCGGTGATCCTGGACACGGCGCGAATAGTGAGGAGATTCCTCACTTTGTCGCTCTGACCGCCGCTGGCTTGGGCCCCTGCCCCGCCACCGGCGAAGACTATTTTTTATGTTTTTTTTATATTTTATATTGTGTTTAATGTAATGTAGAAAAATATAAAAAATAAGAGTTGAAAAAAAAGGATAATAATAATAATAATCTCAATCGTAATGTGAATTAAAAGGAAGAAGTGTTCTAAATAGGCCACATTAACAGGTTTAGGTACTGTATAAGTACTTTGTAATAAAACTTGTATTCTCTTTTTATTTCAAAAACTTTGCTTGTCATCATGTTTATTCTACTTCAGCACAAACCATCAAATCGTGAACATCGTTTTCCTTCATAATTTTTTCTTTAAACAATTTACAACAATTTCCATATTCCGCTCGTTTGTATTTCTGATATTATTTTATGAGTAAGCAAGCACATGGGTAACTACATCTGTTCAAGAAAAAGTTGAATGTAATAAAATTATTACTATAATTACGATCATAAGAAACGTTGTGAGTTGAACAGGGCTGCGTTTCTCGAAGCTATTAGTCAAATAATTAGTGTTTTGTCTCGTAAATTACACGACAAAGTGAAACAAAACAATTATTGACTAATAAGCTTCGAGAAACGGGGCCCAGAGGTCTTCTTGTATTACAAGTTACAAGCCGTCATGAGCAGAGCTCGGACAGGTCATAGCAAAAACAGATATGGAAATAGAACAATACTCAATAGAGTCGATTCTTAAGATTATAATTATCTAAAGAGGATATTATCGTAATTTAACATTAAACCTTATTTAGTTGCATATCTGTCATGGTTTCATCAAAGTGGCATTCTTGAAACAGTTTTGTGGTGACAATTTAAATTAGTAAAATTATTTACTAACGGTTATTTCTAAATATTTCAAAGACGATGAAAATATAAACGATTAATAAGTGGATTGAGAACTACCCTGAACTCTATTATAATGAAATTGAAAAATATAATTAAATAATACTGTAATAATACTGTGTGTGTACTGTCTATCCCTATAAGGGATAAGTTCGCCTTTGTACATTTGCTTTTGTTCTGTTATCTGTTATTTTATGTTTTATGTGCAATAAAGAGATATACATACATACATACATACTGTACATAATGCAACTCTATTAATCTTGTTCTATTACCGTGTTGCATTTATTTTGCTATGACCTGTCCGAGCTCTGGTCATGAGACAGGCCCCAGGTGTATTTGAAGCATTTTCTTATTGGAACTATACACTCAACAGGGTCCGCATAGGCGAGCCTCACCTCCACAAAAGCTTCGTGTAGTTCCACCGTCACGTCCCGCTTGTTGGCCGAACTGATGGTCACCCAGTCCTTCTTCACCGGGTATTTATACACAACCTCCTCGGCAATCGTCGTCACGAGCTAAAAAAAAAAACGTACGAGGGCGGGATTATAAGTAACTAGCCTTAGGTATTTAAAAAGTTTTAATTAAAAAAAGAACTTTCTCATTTTTTAAAATATGTCTCTGGCTATCTCTATTCTAAATTTGAATTTGGTGGCTTGAATATTTTATTGATTTTTTGGCATTTGAAAATACATTGTGTCTGTTGTTTTTCAATATGGATAAAATTGAACAAAAAGCGGTGATTAAGTTTCTTTATATGAAGGGGCTTGATATTTATGAAGAGTTAAAGAATGTTTTGGGTGAATGTGCTCTTTCTAACGCCACAGTAAAAAACTGGGTGGCTGAGTTTAAACGCGGCCGTACAAGTGTCTAAGATGAAGCCCGCCCCGGACGTCCAAAAATCGTCACGACTTCGGAAATGGTGTCCAAAGTACATGATATAATTTTAGCAGATCGACGATTGAAGCTATCTGAAATAACTGACACTACAGGTATTACGAAAGAACGGGTACATCATATCTTAAGTGACGAATTAAATATGAAAAAGTTATCCGACCGTTGGTTGCCGCGTTTGCTTACGCACGATCAAAAAAGAATTCGGGTGCAAAACTCGAAGGCATGCTTGGATCGTTTTCAGAGAAATAAAGCAGATTTTATACGTCGATTTATAACAACACATGAAACATGGCTTCACCATTACACGCCAGAATCAAAAATTCAATCAAAACAGTGGACTGAATCTGGGTGTTCGGCTCCTAAAAAAGCTATGGCTGTAAAGTCGGCTGGAAAAGTGATGGCTTCTGTCTTCTGGGATGCAAATAGAATTTTGTATATAGATTACCTTCCCAAAGGTCAAACTATTAATGGAGAATACTACGCTAATCTTTTAGATAAGCTTTGTCAATGTATTCAGCAAAAACGACCAGGTTTAGCGAAAAAAAAAAATCATCTTCCATCAAGACAACGCAAGGGTTCACACTTGTGTTAAGGCTATGGCAAAAATCAACGAATTGAACTATGATTTGCTGTCCCACCCACCTTATTCGCCTGATCTAGCACCATTAGACTTCCACCTTTTCCCCAAGCTAAAAATTTTTTTGGGTGGACAGAAGTTTGCCACAAATGATGAAGTTATTGCCGCCGTAGAAGAGTATTTTCCCGGTCTTGAAAGAAGTCATTTTATCGAGGGCATTACAGCTTTAGAACGAAGATGGAACAAGTGCTTAGAGGTACATGGAGAGTATGTTGAAAAATAAAATCAATTTTATGACGCCAACCTAAGTATTTTTATATTAGGCTAGTTACTTATCATCCCGCCCTCGTATTGATTTAAACTTTTGCGATTTTCACACATTATTATGATACTCAGGACTTAATCGCGTAAAAACAGTCCCTTCGAGACCATGGACGCAACGTCGCGTCCGAAACGTCGAGGTATTTAAATTCAAATTTAAATATAAAAGTTTTTTACGCGATTAAGTAATTATGCGATTATGATAATGTGAAAAAAAACAAACATCTAGAATTAGTTCATAGATTTTTAATTTTTTTTTAATACAAGAAAGGCAAACGAGTAAGCAATCACCAATGCCTATAGAAACCCGCAACCCCGAGGGGTTTGCAGATGTGTTGCTAACGTAGAGAGCTAAGATGAAATGCCTCTTGTGCCGGTTGTGCCTCTTGTGTAATTACACCGGCTGTCTTGCTATCCACACCGGAACACAACAGTGCGAGCACTGCTGCTTAGCGGCAGGATTAGCGAGTAAGACGTGATGCTAGAAGCAATGGTCCTTCTTGACCAGGCGAACGAAGTGAGCGAAGCGTCTACGTTTCAGCTCGGAAAAAAATGCTTTCGTATGTATGTCTGCGGCTGTTCTCCACAGGTCTCATTTTTCAACTGATACCTACTTGTGAATTTTTGGGAGCAGAATCGAAAATTATTTGGATTTTTTTTTGTAGATTCGTTTTTTGGAAAGAAAAAAAAAATGAAAAATTTTCAAAAATTTGCTTGCGTAGTCTACAGTTCACAGAGCCACTAGTTTAATCTTTATAAGTATTTTAGCTCAATCCTTATAAGTAAGAATAAAAGAATTGGGGATGGATGAAAATTTCAGAATTGCTTGATTTTTTTTTTGGTGATAGGAATAACCTTCCTCAGTACCTGATAAAAGTTTGAGATTTTTCTTTTGCGTCGTTTATTTTTGAAAAATAAAAACATTTTCCTCCATCACGTTTTCGCAGACAGCTGTCAAATGTCAAAGTCATTATTTACCACAGATGTTTTTCTGAAATATGCGATGGACCAAGGAAAACGCAAAATCAGCCGTCCTAGGCCCAGAACGTGACGGGGGAAGATGTTTTTATTTTTCAAAAATAACGACGCATAAGAAAAATCTCAAACTTTTATCAGGTAATAAGGAAGGTTATTCCTATCACCAGAAAAAAAATCAAGCAATTCTGAGATTTTCATCCATCCCCAATTCTCGGCTTTGACTCTGAGCTTGATAAAAAAAAGTTGTCCAGTCGAAATGTTTTGTTGAACTTCAAAGTAGTATTAGTGTCTACAAATAATATTTGTTTATCCTGTCACGGTCGCCAAAATTTTGTTGCAGATATTACTTTGTAGAATAAAATGCGACTTGCTTTGAATGAAATATAATAAAAAAGACAGATCAAGTAGGTACATTAAATAAAAAAAAACGTCCTATACGCTCGGTGTCTGTCGGCAAGTGGCCGGACGGCGCGGGCGGCGGCCCAATCAGCTGATCCGCTCCCGCTGTCGCTTCTAGCGAATGCGCAAACATATTGCATAATACATGTAGTTAACAGAGATGGTAAGGTACATTTAAATGAGACCGTACATGCAGGGTGTTGCAATGTTTTAAATCTAAAACGTGGGTAGCATAATATTTTCATACAGATCATGAACATTACTAGGTACATAACATTGCTTAAATTAATAAAATAGTATGTGAAATGGTTACCTTCTCAGTGACAGGGTCTCTGCGTATGTGGATGACGTTCTTGCCGTAGATGACATGCACAGCCTTCGTGCAGACCACGCCGTTCTTCTCTTCACAGGGCCCGTTGGTGGCGTATACCTTTACAAACCAATAACTTGACAATCCCCATAGAAAAAGTAAGTATCTGTCTTCGTAAGGTTTTAAATCACCATCATCATTAACAGTCTTTTTAAGTCCCACTGCTGGGCACAGGCCTCCTCTCAGAATGAGAGGGCTTGGGCTATAGTTCCCACGCGGGCCCAGTGTGGATTGGGAACTTCACACACATCATTGAATTGCTTCGCAGGAGTGTGCAGGTTTCCTCACGATGTTTCCCTTCACCGAAAAGGTCATGATAAACAACATTAAAAAAGCCGTGATAGCTTAGTGGTTTGACCTATGGCCTCTCATGCAGCTCGTGGGTTCAAACCGCGGTTCGCACCTCTGAATTTTACGGAATTTATGTGCGGAATTACATTTGTTATTTATCATGAGGTTTGAAATATGTAATAGAAATTATGCCTAGTTGGTCAAAAATCAACAACTTTTTTTGAAATATCAAAACGATCGATCAATACGAATTTTGTATTAAATTGGGTCATCAACTTTTTGTTGCCACTCGTTGCCATGGAGATGTCCCCTGGGTAACTCGTCTAAAATAAGATTTCCGAAAACCCCACTCCCTCGAAAGTCAGGATTTGCATGCTTAGGAGACGAAGCATGAAGGAATTGGCATATGACTGTTGAAAATCCTGGTGGAGTGGTGCCTTAGAAAATCTAATTTTAGACGATTTGCCCAGGGGACATCTTTATGGCGACGAGTGGCAATAAAAAGTTGATTGACCCAATTGCATAGTGAAATAAACGGATCGCTCACGTATGTCAGTCGAGTATAGCCCGACGGTAGTTTCATGTCAAAAGTGTTAAACATTTCATAGTTCTTTTGACATACCTCATACTTGTGTATTCCGGTGTCGTTCCGGTCCCGGGACGCGAGGTAGGTGCAGTTGCCAAGGAACGGCATGTCATCGCCCTCAAACGTCGTGTACTTAGCTGGTGTGCCTAGCCCGTGGCATTCGCCTGGCAAAAGGAAAAAAAAAGTTTTTTTTTTTTAATGTATTAGCTTTACCCATTAGTGAGCACCCCTGTGCAGTTTTTTTAAATAAATAAATAAACATTCTCCCATACACATTGTCTACCAGCGGAGGCAATGAAGAGAATATTTTTTTAATTCCTTTTTTAATATAAACTTTAGAGGGGTGTTCACTTAGACTTACTCAAGCCTTGGCTGAATTCTTGACGGTTCATTAAAACACACCTTGTACATAATAATCTAGCCTATTAACAAACAAACACAAAGATACTTCTGAGGGGTTTAAAAAGAACATCTCTAGTATTTCTAAAATTTCAAACTGAAACGCAAATATACAGAAAGACCAGAAAAACAAATTCTCAAACTGGGATTCGAACCCAGGACTTCTACCATACCGTGGTGTCGCGCTGCCAACTGCGCCATCCGAGCGATCATTGGTAGCAGCGAAAAGCTCCTACATATTCACGTTTCAGTTTATTTAAAACTCTGTAGGTAGGTATTTAATTGAACGGTTGATACAAAACAAGTTGTCTCACAGTCGCGACAGTCTTGCGGGGTGACGCAGGCGGCGCCGCGGCGCAGCGTGCCGGCGGGGCAGTAGCAGCCCGGGAAGCAGTGGCCGGGCTCCGCGGGGCAGGCCTGGCGCGCCGCCGCCCCGCACGCCGGCTCGCACGCGCGGCTGTAGCAGTCGTAGTGGACCAACGGCGGCGGGCATTCGGCCGCTGGGATAAGACAGTATTGTATTAGAACACCATCTTAAGAGTCCTATCACTGTCACACTAGCGATTTGCGAGCGAGTGCTTCATGAGGGGGGGGGGGGGCAGATAAAGGTAATTTTATCCATTCGTTCGTAGTATTGGTAATATTGGTCTTTCTATTTCGTTTTCTTATATTTCATAAAAATGAAATATTGCCAATTAAGCAATTAAGGGTGGATAATCCAGCTCAGTACTTGTTGGGGTTGCGGGTGTGAGTGGGATTGTTAAAGTCTCAAAGTTGTTAGAAAGTTTATTGTTCAAAGTGTCACTACAATAGACCATGTTAACTAAATACTATAAGAATGTTAGCAAAATGATTTGCAATGAATGTTAAATGTTAAGTCAAGCCCGGTCGCGACGGAGTCGAAAAGTGCACTATTTTACAAAACTACTGCGCCGTAGCAGAGCAGCGGCTCTCGTCTGACATCACAATGTTTGGTGCAGTTGCACTGAATAGTACTCACGGCAGTTGAGGGTGGCGCGCCACACGGCCACGTCCAGGTCCCTCCCGGCGGCCAGGCACTCGGCCACCAGCTGCTCGGCCAGCAGGCAGCGGCACTGCTCCTCGCTGCGTCGCGACCCGTTCGCCAGCAGCTCGGTGCAGCGGCACAGCTTCTCCAGGCAGATGCTGCGCCACATGTCCAGGTTCAGCACCTTGCCGCATTGCGAGAGGGGCTCTTTCCTGTGAGGGAACACAGTTTTAATGATTTGCGGTTCGCCTACCTGTTAGGTAGTACCTGCTACCTGTAGGTCTACCTGTCATTTTTAGCGGGCGGCTGACGAATGCAAATTACCTACGTCAAAATTATGTCGAACGATATACGTAATATGGTTACAACTGATGCATATTTTTATACATAAAAATTACTCGAAATTTAATAAGTCCTATCCATCTTATACTTTCGTCACCATAGTGCATCCATCGGCCGCCCTTTGGTCATTTTACTCCAATGAGAGACAAGCTACTGGCCTATGATTGGTGGAAATTCACAGATAAGCCTCACTCGATAATAGCGATCCCAGTGGACTTTTGACTAGCAATAGCCCCCATTACACATAGTGAAATAAACGGGTCGAAAATAGCCCGACATATTGCTTCGGACTAATCCGTACGTAGTCAAAACGAATCGAAAAAAAAATCGTTATATTTAGCGAACCTGCGCACAAAACTTCAGAGTCGGTTGAGTGAATGAGACCTGTAGAAGAGAACAGACGGCGGACAGATGGACATACGATTTTTTTTTTGCCTAAGTTAAAACAGAGGTGTTTCGCTCACTTCGATCGCTCGGTAAATTACCTCGCGCGAGCGTCCAATTTATTAAATAAAATGCTTATTACGTTATGTTGTGATTTGTTTACTTAAAGGTGTTTCTAAACGGGCGACGTTTTTCTGCAATATGTGGCCGGTAACTATTGTTGTCTGACTCTTGTTATGAAAGCTAGACAAAGACTTCTATAGTTCAAAATCTAGACTCACGTGATGACGTCACACAGGTCCCAGGCGCGCCGCTGGCGCTCCGGCGGCACCGCCGTGGCCTGGCAGGCGCGCGGCGACAGGCGGGTCTTGGCCCAGGCGCGCCCGGCCTGCTGCGAGAGGCCTAGACTCACGTGATGACGTCACACAGGTCCCAGGCGCGCCGCTGGCGCTCCGGCGGCACCGCCGTGGCCTGGCAGGCGCGCGGCGACAGGCGGGGCTTGGCCCAGGCGCGCCCGGCCTGCTGCGAGAGGCCTAGACTCACGTGATGACGTCACACAGGTCCCAGGCGCTCCGCTGGCGCTCCGGCGGCACCGCCGTGGCCTGGCAGGCGCGCGGCGACAGGCGGGGCTTGTCCCAGGCGCGCCCGGCCTGCTGCGAGAGGCCTAGACTCACGTGATGACGTCACACAGGTCCCAGGCACGCCGCTGGCGCTCCGGCGGCACCGCCGTGGCCTGGCAGGCGCGCGGCGACAGGCGGGGCTTGGCCCAGGCGCGCCCGGCCTGCTGCGAGAGGCCTAGACTCACATGATGACGTCACACAGGTCCCAGGCGCGCCGCTGGCGCTCCGGCGGCACCGCCGTGGCCTGGCAGGCGCGCGGCGACAGGCGGGGCTTGGCCCAGGCGCGCCCGGCCTGCTGCGAGAGGCCTAGACTCACGTGATGACGTCACACAGGTCCCAGGCGCGCCGCTGGCGCTCCGGCGGCACCGCCGTGGCCTGGCAGGCGCGCGGCGACAGGCGGGGCTTGGCCCAGGCGCGCCCGGCCTGCTGCGAGAGGCCTAGACTCACGTGATGACGTCACACAGGTCCCAGGCGCGCCGCTGGCGCTCCGGCGGCACCGCCGTGGCCTGGCAGGCGCGCGGCGACAGGCGGGGCTTGGCCCAGGCGCGCCCGGCCTGCTGCGAGAGGCCTAGACTCACGTGATGACGTCACACAGGTCCCAGGCGCGCCGCTGGCGCTCCGGCGGCACCGCCGTGGCCTGGCAGGCGCGCGGCGACAGGCCGGGCTTGGCCCAGGCGCGCCCGAACTCGTCCGTGCTGCGCGCAGGCCCGCCGCCCGGCAGACGCAAGTCGTTGGACGGATTGCCATCAAAGAAGCCGCAGAGACCGTCCACGTAGCCTTTGTGAGTTTTGTATACCTGTGAAAAAGGTGTTATTAAAGATACATATAAAGAAAGAAAGAACATTTATTCGTGACATTAATACGAGGTAACCAGGAGAATAGCCGTGACAGCCTAGTGGTTTGATCTATCGCCTCTCAAGCAGAGGGTCGTGGGTTCAAACCCCGGCTCGCACCTCTTGAGTTTTTCGGAATTTATATGCGAAATTACATTTGTAATTTATCATGAGGTTTTCGGTGAAGGAAAAACATCGTGAGGAAATCTGCAAACTCCTGCGAAGCAATTCAATGGTGTGTGTGAAGATCCCAATCCGCACTGGGCCCGCGTAGGAACTATATAGCCCAAGCCCTCTCATTCTGAAAGGAGGCCTGTGCCCAGAAGTGGGACGTAAATAGGCTGATGATGATGATGGTGAACCAGGAGAAAAAACACAGGACAAAGATTGTCACGAACTGGTCCCAACTCAGCATGATGCTGGCCTTGCAGCCAGCGCTGGTCTTCCGTATCACATATAGTCTCCGAGATCGAATCAGAAATGAGGAACTAAAGTTATCGATATAGCTCAGCAAATTGCAGGGGCACATTGCTCGTGGAACTGATGGCCGTTGGGGCCGTAAGGTTCTAGAGTGGCGACCGCGTACCGGGAGGCGGAGTGTTGGTGCCTCCCGCAAGGTGGACGGACGGACTGGTAAAGATCGCGGGAAGCCATTGGCTGCGGGCAGCACAAGACCGATCGTCGTGGAGATCCTTGGGGAAGGTTTATGCCCAACAGTGGAAGTCTTCCGGGTGATATGGTGATGATGATGATGATGATAACACTCACTCCAATCTTCACATCACCATCCTTGTTGTAGAGCACCGTGAATTTGTACTTTCTGCTCTTGATGGCCAGCCCGTTGCCCATCTGGCTGATATCGAAACTGTTCTTCTGGAAGCAGATCTGGTTCGTCTGATCAACTGTGTAAGAAAAAAAACCCTTTGTTTGTCGTAGATAACCAAGTTTGATAACTATTATTCTACTAGGAAAAATAATTCCTTCTAGTTAACTCGGTTATCAAATGGGAATATTATTTCCACGTAGAAAACCGTTATTTTATTTGGTTTTCTAAGAAGAGACACATTTTTTCCTAGCTAACTCGGTTATCATAAGGGAATATTATTTCCACGTAGAAAACCGTTGTTTTATATGGTTTTCTACGACGAAGACACTTTTCTTCCTATCTACATTATTGTCGTAGTTTTCCAAGAGGAAAAAATAAATATTCCCATCTGACAACCGAGTTACCCGACTGCCGAAGGTATTAGGTATGTTTTTTAAGTATGTCTGATTCTTTGGCACGCTCTACGGTAGGAGCTTTAGGAAGCATTGAAACAACTTTTAGCATTTTTATTTTTACGGTCATCACGTTTGTTTGCTCGGATAGCGCGTCACCACGGTTTGGTGGAGGTCGGGGTTCGAATCCCAGTTCGAGACTTAAATTTTCTGCTTTAAAAAAAAAGTTGAAATTCTACGCAGTAATTATTTATTCCTAATTTTATTTATTAAAGACGACCGGATAGCCTAGTGGTTAGAGACCCTGACTATGAAGCTTGAGTTCCCGGGTTCGAATCCCGGTCGGGGCAGATGTTTGTATGATGAATACGAATATATTTGTTCTCGGGTCTTGGATGTTTAATATGTATATAAGTATGTATTTATCTATATAAGTGTAAATGAGGTTCATAGCTTCTCATTTAACTTGTCTATGGCCTTGTTCTGCAGAGTTGTCAGTTGGATTTGAATTATTAAGACATGTGAAATGTAATGTCATACAATATAATTGAATACTTATAATAAATAGAGAATTACGCGGAATATTAGCATTAAATGTTGTTTCTCCTTTCAGAGCAACACAATTTTGTTTTTGTTTCGTCGTTTCCGCAATAAATGCGAGTAATGTGATCATAAACACATTATATAAGTATAAGTCATATACATATACATAACTAAGCAACCGACGCGTTCACAATGCTCTAGGCACGGCTCTATTGTTATAGCCGTAAGAGCTTGTGCAGATCATTGTGACCACTTTAGTTGCTCAGAAGTATCTGCTGCTGACTGTACACAAGTGCCCAAAAGACGAAGTGTATCGTTTGTTAAACGTCGCGCCTCACCTGTGTATTCGTAGTTGTCGTACTCGATCATGAGGCTGGGCTTTACGAGGATAAGCTGGTCATCCTGGCGCACCAGCAGCTCGTTCTGACACCCGTCAACGCGACACTTCTTGCGGACTGTCAAAAAAATAAAACAAACCTTGAAATTTAATTGCCTACGTCTTTTTTTATCTCTTGTTTCATTATTGATATTATTTTGTGTGTGTTTTATTTATTTATTTTTATTCTTCGTTCTTGACGTTTGAAATAATACAAGGACATTGTCTCACTTTGAATTCAAATGCTTTTTAATTTCTATTTTTTATTATTTAATTGATGACGATCTTTTTGTGAATGAAGTATATTTTGACATGTATAACGCTTGATATTGGTATTACGTTTATTAGTTCAAAAAAGGTTCACAATCAATCGTCAAATCTTATAATAATAAAACACGGCACAAACGAAAGTTAAAGGGAAAAGCGAGGGGCGCGGAGATGGTCGTCAACGAACGATCCGACGCGTCGAGCGAGCCTAGTCTCTCTGGCGCGCGCGCGGGCGGCGCCGGCGGCTGGGGCGCGGGCGCGGGGCGCGGGCGGTGCAGCGTGTGTATGCGTATACATGGCGCTCGGAGGCCCTACAGCGCGGCGAGCGCATCCGCACGTTATACATGTCAAATAGTACATGTAATTTTCATATTGAAATAAATTAATCTATCTATCTATAAAAAAACCGGTCAAGTGCGAGTCGGTCTCACGCACCGAGGGTCCAGTACAAAGATTTCCCCCGCTTTTCCCCAGTGTTTCCTGTTGTCCAGTGTCAGCAGAGCCCTGCTTAAGCAAAATGTACGCAGTGTGGGTCATTTTATATTGGTCTGTGATATACAGACAGACATAAAAATTTAAGATGTTTAGATTTTTCAGAGTGATTGTGCTGTAAGAGCTATCTTCATACCAAATTTCAAGTTTCTAGGACAACTGGAAGTACCCTTTAGGTTTTCACAGTACGGCCATTTGTACGGAAACTACCTTTTTAATGACTGTATCTTTTGATTGCGTTGACTTAGAAGTTTTTTTTTTTCACCGCTTCAAGGGACTGCAGGCGTAAGTATTTGATATGAGTATCAGTCAGCATGCTACCTCCACGCGTTCCAGTGAAAAAGGGTCTTGATAGACAGAGAATAATTTTTGCCCAAGCTGAAATGGAGACTCAATAAACTTACCAAGCACGGTCCAGGCTTCGGAGGGTGAGACGTCCCTCGCCAGTATGTGGAAACACACGTCGTACTTATACTCATGGCCATCAAACGTGGTAAACGTGCGACCAGTCACGTTGCAGTACACCGGCCGCTCCGGCGGCGGCATGCAGCCGTATCTGAAAGGCACGGCGTGATGCATTGCTTGCACTTTCGTAAAGCCGTTCGGGAGAAGGGTGGGTACTTATATTGTTGCTTTGCGGTTTGTGTGCAATATTCGGAGAGTTCGAAAATGGAGATTCGAAAAGTTCGTTACTCGCTAGAGCTGGTATTGCCTTACTGGTCAAATTCAAATTCAAATATTTTTATTCAGCAAATAGGCAGTTGAATGCTCCTTTACACGTCAGTCAGTTACAGTCTACCAGCGCTTTCGGAAAGACCATGATTGCCAAGAAAAATGCGCCACAAGAAACTTGGCATAAAGAATTTTTTTCTAAAAACAACCCCCGTACTACGAAATTCGAAAATCGAAGTTCGTATCGTATCGTCCCGCTCACTCTCGTGTTAAATAATATTAGCTTGAGAGGGACGGCACGATACGAAGTTCGAATTTTGCACTTCGTAGTCGGGGGGCTGTTACATTAGCTCTTACAATACACAAAGAAAACTCACTGTATCATCAGAAAATAAAGAAAAAAAAATCTGTATTTTAGAAACAAGTGTGAAAAATAAATAATAGAACAGCAAAACCAGACGAATTTAACTGCCACGATTTAATTAACCACAGGAGATTATAAGGTCTCCAGGTCAATTATCTGCGAATATCAGAATTACAAAGAGATGTATAGTGTCCCAGAATGAAATGTCTGTGTGTGCAGTAAAAAAGCCGTGATAGCCTAGTGGTTTGACCTAGGGCCTCTCAAGCAGAGGATCGTGGGTACTTCTGAGTTTTTCGAAATTTATGTGCGGAAATACATTTGTAATTTATCATGAGCCTTTCGGTGAAGGAAAACGTCGCGAGGAAACTGCACACGCCGGCGAAGCGATTCAATGATGTGTGTGAAGTTCCCAATCCGCACTGGGCCCGCGTGGAAACTATAGAACAAGCCCTCTCAACATACAATGACAATGCAAAGAAAAATCCGTTAAGCAGCTGGACTTGAACCAGCAACCTCAGTAATCCGTACCACGCTCCACCAATTAAGCTATACTTAACGTTGGTGTACCTAACGAATTTTTCAATGCCTTGTGTCATATTTTTATTTGGAAGATCTCTCCTCAGCGCCATCTATGAGTAGCTTAATCAAGCGGCTCACCCACTACGGAACTTCTACAGTTACGCATTAGTGGCAAGAGATGGAACTATTTTTTGAATCAATGAAAATAATCGATTTATTGATTATTTTTGTTTTTATTTTTATGAAACATTCATAGTATGAAATTCAACATACAATGACAATGCAAAGAAAAAAGCCCTCTCATTCCAAGAGGAGGCCTGTACCCAGCAGTGGGACGTAAAAAAGGCTGCTGATGATGATGAGTGTAGTAAAAAGTCTGTGTGTAAAGGTGTGTAGTAACGCGCGGTGGATGCGGAAAGCACAAGACCGGTCTGAGTGGAGAGCCTTGGGGAGGCCTATGTCCAGCAGTGGACGTCTTTCGGCTGACATGATGAAAGGGGTGTGTAGTAACACTTACTGTGGACACTGGTTGACTCCAACCGGGACAGCTTCGAGCTTCAGACTGTACCCCGGGGGGCATGTGGGCGCGGAGCAGACCTGCGGGGGGGCGGTGACCCCGGGCCGGAGGGGGGGCAGCTTCGGGACGCATTTGAACTGCTGGCACTCCTTGACGGGGGTTTTGGTGGTCTGAGATGCCTTCTCGAGGGAGAACACTGGGGTGATCTGCGGGGTTTGGCCTGTAGGACGGAAGGCTAGGTAAGAAACAGCTAAGTGAAATAAAAGCGGATCACTCACGTATATAAGTCGAGTCACATACATCATCAGAAACACACACACACCCACACACACACACACATACACACACATACATACACATTTAGTACATGTCGGGCTAAACTCGACTAATATACGTGAGTGATATACCCGAGTCTCACGGTAGTTTCATGTTAAAAGAAACAGCTTCTTTGCGGGGGTGGTAGGACCTTGTGGGAGGTCCGTCCGGACCGCTGCCACCGTCTTACTCGCTAGTTATTTAAATTAATTAAGTAAAAGTAATTTGTTCTTGTCATGTTAACTACATCTTATTCTAGAAGAGCGGGATCTCCTGTCGCAGGTATATTCATATACCTGCTAGGAGGTCTATAGCCTTCTTGCATGTCTCATTTTCAATCCTGCCGCTAAGCAGAAGTGCTTGCACTGTTATGTTCCGGTGTGGAGAGTAAGACAGCCGGTGTAATTACGGGCACAAGAGGCATTTCATCTTGGCTCTCTATAGGTAGATTGGCAACGCATCTACAAACTCCCCGTGGGGTTGCGGGTGTCTATGGGCAGTGGCGATCACTTCCCATCAGGTGACCCACTTGCTCGTTAGCCTTCCGTGTCGTAAAAAAAAACTTCATCTATTCCAGATACGAGCAGTCAAAACCAATATTGTATTCGTTATAATTTCTGATGACCTTATTCATAAGCGTCACTCAAGCCTCCATTAGCTAAAATAGGTTTTGTCTTCTTCTTGCAAACGGAAATGTCAATGTGACAAAAAAGGACAAACGAACTTTAACGGCATTTTAGTTAAAATAGGTTTATGAATAATAGGGTATGTCACTTACCATACCCTCCCTTAGAGTATCCTCCTTTCGAATACCCTCCCTTCGAGTATCCTCCCCTGTTGTATCCCCCCTTAGCCCCTCCCCGGTAGTACCGGCTGTAGGACTGGCGCGGGCGGGGAGGGGGTAGGTCCGAGGTCGACGAACTGGTGTAGCGAGAGGCCGACACCAGACGGACTATGTATCCGTTAGGGCATTCCACTACTGGGCACTCTAGAGCTGCAAAAAAAATAAGTACTTTTTGAGGGGTCTATAATTTCTCCCGTACAGTCGAAAGTCATAATGGAATTCTTGTCATAATTTATCACTAGTCATAACGCTTTTTTTCTCCGAAACTATTAATTGTTCAGGATTATTATAAAATAAACCTAACCTACCCTACGAAGGTCTACAGGATGATCATTAAAAAATTCTTGAAATGTTTACTATTTCAGAGAAAACAAGAGTTATGACTAGTGATAGATTATGACAAACATAACATTATGACTAAAAATTTTCGACGAAACAAAGGGGCTCCCCTTTTTGATGCTAGTGCGGAAACTACGTAATTTTGCACGCGTCTCAAGGCATCTTGGTGCGAGCCGCCAGGCGAGGGTCGACTCTTGGGAGGAGTGAAAATGGCACTTCCGCACGTTTACCAAACGACGTTTTTAATACATTTGCGAAAACATGTCAGTGAAACCAAAGGCGGTGAGCCAGGCACGCGCGGCCCTACCATCACCCTAGGCTAGCGCGCACCCACCTGCGCCTGGGGAAAGTATAATGCACTAGCGCGAAAATTTAAATTTTCCGCACGATACACAGCCACACAAAGTACCACATTTTTTGCGAGTATTTATGTGCAAATCTGTGCAAATTATTGTGTTATGGTTTTGGATGTATGTAGGTACACATACATTACCTATATTTTTAACCGACTTCGAAAAAGGAGTAGGTTCCCAATTCGCCGGAATACATTTTTATTATTTATTAAGTTTTCCTTTCTCAAACCAGGTTATAATAATCTCGCCTTTGTGCTACATATTCTGTTTTTGTTTTCATGTTTTTTGTTAAGAGCAACAAAATATATCACATTACATACATACATATCCCATAACCATCATCAAAACTCACGTTTAACAGTAGTAGTTGTGGCGGGCAGCGTCGCCGCAACGGTGGGTGCAACCGTAGTGACGACCGTTGGTTCAACTGTGGTCACCACCGTCGGTGTCACGGTGGTGGTGCAGTCCCGCTCGTCATCAGGGCAGTCTTGCAGGCCATCGCACCACTTCTCGAGCGGCAGGCAGATCTTGCTGGTGGGGCATATTTCGGTGCCCTCGGGGCAGGCGTTGCAGAGACATTCGCAAGATGATGTCAGCTTTGGTATTAGGTCCTGGAAAAAAATCAAAAATCAAAATTTTATTCAGCAAATAGGCACCTGAATGCTCTTTTACACGTCTTTTTTTGAGTCTACCAGCGCTTTCAGAAAGAGCATGATTGCCAAGAAGAATACGCGGCAAGAAACTTGGCACAAACTCATTTTTTCTAAAAACAAGTTACAATAGCTCTCACAATACATAACCGCAGATGAATTATACAAAGAAAACTCACTGTATCATTAGCTAATAAAGAAAAAAAACCGGCCAAGTGCGAGTCGGACTCGCGCACGAGGGTTCCGTAGAAAGATTTTAACGCTTTTCCCCAGTGTTTTAAGAAGTCCAGTGTTAGCAGAGCCCTGCTCCTAAGCAAAATGTACGCAGTGTGGGGTCAGTGGGGTGTGGATTCGAGTGATTCGAATCAGACAACTCGACTCACCCATCGCTATTACCAACACGCGTTAGTAAGTCAATGTTTAAAGTAAATTTTTTTGTTGAAATTAAGTGTCCCCTACCATTGAAACTGTTATATTTGGAAATGTGAGGAGAGAGATGTAATAATGTACAGGCAGTATTTCTGACCTGTGCGCACACGCACTCCTTGACAGGTTTGCAGTCGGTGACGCCGCCAAGCTTGCAAATGCACTCGTCGCAGTCGAGACCCCGGAACGCGGAGCCCACGGTGTAACTACACAGATAAGACACTTAAGTACCTTTACGAACATTATGTAAAAATACAAAATAATTTATTTGCAGTCGAGACCCCGGAACGCGGAGCCCACGGTGTAACTACACAGACTAGACACTTAAATACCTTTGCGAACATTATGTAAAAATACAAAATAATTTATTTGCAGTCGAGACCCCGGAACGCGGAGCCCACGGTGTAACTACACAGACAAGACACTTAAGTACCTTTACGAACATTATGTAAAAATACAAAATAATTTATTTGCAGTCGAGACCCTGGAACGCGGAGCCCACGGTGTAACTACACAGACAAGACACTTACGTACCTTTACGAACATTATGTAAAAATACAAAATAATTTATTTGCAGTCGAGACCCCGGAACGCGGAGCCCACGGTGTAACTACACAGACAAGACACTTAAGTACCTTTACGAACATTATGTAAAAATACAAAATAATTTATTTGCAGTCGAGACCCCGGAACGCTGAGCCCACGGTGTAACTACACAGACAAGACACTTAAGTACCTTTACGAACATTATATAAAAATACAAAATAATTTATTTGCAGTCGAGACCCCGGAACGCGGAGCCCACGGTGTAACTACACAGACAAGACACTTAAGTACCTTTATGAACATTATATAAAAATACAAAATAATTTATTTGCAGTCGAGACCCCGGAACGCGGAGCCCGCGGTGTAACTACACAGACAAGATACTTAAGTACCTTTACGAACATTATATAAAAATACAAAATAATTTATTTGCAGTCTATATAACGAACCTAATCTATTAATCAGAATCGCTATTCAGAGAGGCAACGCTGCCAGCCTTTTGGGGCCACGGGGGCCTTATTTAGATTTAATTTAGTTTTAAGTTGTAGCTAATTTAGTTTAAGCTTAGATTTGATGTCATTGTAAATTGCTTTTATTATCTATTAAGCAAATTTGTTATTATTTTAAAGTTATTTACAAAATAAAATTACATAGTGATCTTCATTTAAAACAAAATAAAAAATCCGTCTTATCGCATTTTTTAAAAGACCTGTCCATTACATATCGATAAACGCCTTGGTCTTCACTATGGCTGCCGTAAGACCCACAACTGCGAGTGACCGCGCAATATGTTCTGCTATGCTCACACTTTTTATTAAGTACTATAATTAATTATAACCACTCACGTCATGAATCCTTCGACGCAGGGGCACTGGTCGCGCGTGACGCAGTTTTCGCCGTCGAAATACTTGGCGGTTGCGTTGTGGCAGCCACAAGATGTCGCTGGTATGCCCGGACACAGGACACACGCTTCTGTGGTGGGCTGCAGTGGCGACTGAGTCGGGGCCGCGGTTGTTGTTGCTGTAGAAAAATTATAGTATTTTTAGTGAAGTAATTTTAGAGGCAAGCATTATTGATGATAGTACCTAATTAATTTTATTCTTGCAGAGTCCCCGTGTGTTTAACTGGCTTCAAAAAAAAGGAGGAGGTTCTACGTTAGACTGTACGTTTTTTTGTGTATACGCATTATAAATGGGGACGATTTTTTTTGTTGGAATGTCAAAACGATCGCTCAGTAGGAAAGTCTGTATTGAATTACTCAACTATGACGTCATAATTTCACAGTTATATTAGTTTTAGTTAAATTAAAAATCTTTGAAATTGCAGTAATAAGTGAGGCCCTCGAAAACTTCATTAAGTGGTACCTACCTACTTTAGGGTAGGGGGCAGTGTGGGGTAGGGGGCAGTGTGGGGTAGGGGGTAGCGTGGGGTAGGCGGTAGCGTGGGGTAGGCGGTAGTGTGGGGTAGGCGTAGGGTCGGGTAGGGTTGGGGATAGGGAGTGCAATATCGGGAGCTCATCCTACCAAGGTAATCACGGTCAATATCCCGTTAGTAACATGTCTAATGTAAAACAATGTTTTTCAACACTCACGGTACGGCTCAAAGCAGCCAATAGGCTCCACTCCCATCTCGATATTATCCTTCCATTTCAAAGGCAACACCTTCAAGTACCTCGCGTGTACGGGCGGCCGGAACTCATTGAATACGACACTGTCTCTGTCAAAGTTTGCGGGGAATATCTTTGCCGCTCCCGAGGCGTCAATGACAGGGTTGAATGTGGTCAGGTCTGAGGTGTACATTATATTGTAGGCTGTCACCCAGCCGTTGACACCGCCTTTCGTTTTGACGCCGGTTATGTTGCGCGGCGATGTGAAGTCGAACTGGGAATGAAACGGACAAGCTGCAGTATTCACGTTTTGTAATAAAATAACCTAACCAACTTAGAAAAGTTGAAAAACCCCCGACATCGTCATTTCAAAGTTCAATATTTCAAAAACGGGTGAACCGATTTTAATGAACCTTAGCTATGAACCATCTCGATTAAACTAGCTTTCGATAAAAAAAAACCGCATCGAAATCGGTCTATCCGTTTGGGAGCTACGATGCCACAGACAGATACACAGGTCAAACTTATAACAACCCTCTTTTTCGTCGGGGGTTAAAAACCGGGCAAGTGCGAGTCGGACTCGCGCACGAGGGTTCCGTATAAAAAAAATTCCCGCTTTTCTCCAGTGTTTTAAGAAGTACAGTGTTAGGAGAGCCCTGCTCCTAAGCAAAATGTACGCAGAGTGGGGTCAATTTATATTGGTCTGTGACATATACAGACATACAATTTCAAGATTTTCACATTTTTCTCAGTGATTGTGCTATAAGAGCTACCTTCATACCAAATTTCAAGTTACTAGGACAACTGGAAGTACCCTTTAGGTTTTCACAGTACGGCATTGTGTATGGAAAAAACCTTTTTAATAACTGTATCTTTTGATTGCGTTGACTTAGAAGTTTCATTTTTTCACAGCTTTAAGGGACTGCAGGCTTGAGTATTTTACATTAATTTCAGCCTGCTACCCCCACGGATTCCAGAGAAAAAAGATCTTGACATACAGACAGACGACAAAGTGATCCTATAAGGGTTCCGTTTTTTTCCTTTTCAGGTACGGAACCCTAAAAAGCACCCTTATACAGGCACACACCATGATCCACTCCCCAGGTGTGCTGTACAGCGGCCGCCAGCCCCTTGCAGCGGTGAGGACGAAGTATTTCCTGTCTTCATTGTTGGAGCTGACTTCGATGCTCTCCAGCGGCAGGTCAGCGGCCAGTCCGAGAGGTTCGGTGCACTGCATTGGTTCAGGCTGAGGACAAGTATGGAATAACAAGTTTACCACTAACGCCTTACTACATTTCAAATCTATTTGGCAAGATAAAGACTGGAAAAACTCAGCTGGGAGTCCATTTTTGAGTCGATTTTTGAATAGTAGACGGGTATGAAATTCAAAAATAAGGCTTTTGACAAATAGTGATATCAATAACAGTTTTAAATGATTCGCGGTTAATTGCATTAGACATAATGAAAACGGGATATTGACTGCGATTACCTTATAGGTTTGATGAGCTCCCGATATTTCGATGCAGTTGCATGCATCATGATCACGGGCAAACTGACGAAACGAGGGTAGACTCTAATGTTGCGCAGACCGGGCTCTGTCTACGTCTGTCTGTCTGTCTGTGTGTGTGTGTGTGTAGTGACATCAATGTCAAGGATGAGAAGTTAGTCACCGAGTGAGATTCAAAAATCGACACCCAGTTCAACAGCGCACCCGAGCACAGTCTTGCCAAAACAGAATAGTAACCCGAATAAATTAAATAAGCCCGCTGGTACGCTCAAGTGCAAAATTAAGTATCGAATTAATCCACCTTAACAATAATACCATGAGATCGATTTTTAAATCTCATCTGGTGACTAAACTCTAATCCGTGACATGGCTATCACTATGTGCCAAAAGCCTTATTTTTGAATGTCATACCCGTCTACTAACACGCAGCTAATTTGCGTTTCTGTCATAGACAAGCATGTCAACATAGTGGATTGAGGTTAGCTGTCACTGCCAGTGGTCAAGAAGTCACTCAATGATCTCGTTTACGAATGGGTGAGGGCATTCGTATTTGATATAATAGGCGTGAGAATTTTAGTTACCGATGAGATTCAGAAATACGAACTTTTTAGAAATCACTGAATTTAGTCATCGGGTAAGATTCAAAAATCGACTCGAAGGTAACCTACTCACCTTTGTAATTGTAATATCATTAAGTACAAGTGATTCCAATGGAACTTACTACAAATATCATTGGTAGTTCGTCATGTCCGTATATGTCGCCACTATTATCCAAGCCCGATGCGGGTAGCTCATCAATATCGACCTATCGAGAAATCTGGGTCTTATTTTTGCTTTTAACGAAATTTGTTCTGGTCAATAATAGTCTCATCAAAACAAAGTGATAGCCTTTGACCTGTGGGCCTCTTAAGCAGAGGGTCGGTGTTCGAGGACTAGCTGGCAACTCTGATTTTTTCAGAATGCATGTGCGAAATTACATCTGCTTTTCGGTGAAAGAAAACATCATAAGGAAAGCTACACAGTGTAATGTAATGTAGTACAGTCAAGGAATGATGTATGAAGTTTCGTAAGACGGCAAGTTTACGTTATATGACAACTTGCTTAACATTCAAATCCCGCGACTGTACATAGGTAACTGATAATAAGTACCTTGTGTATGTACTGCATAGCCGCGAGCACACTATTGATGTGCCGCGTGCACACTACTGATGAGCTGCGTGCACACTACTGATGACCCGCGCGCACACTCCTGATTAACCGCGAGCACACTCATGATAATCCGCGCGCACACTGCTGATGAGCTGCGTGCACACTAGTGATTAGCCGCGTGTGGCAGGGCACACTTTCAAGGTTATGGCGCGGAGTACGCCCACGCTGATCATACCCATGGTCCATTAGCACTGGTCACTTACAGTAGTGGGCGGGGCAGCGGTCGTACTGGCCACCACGTCGCAGCCAATCAGCTCGAAGCGGACAGCGATGGCGTCGTGCCACGTCAGCGGCCTGATCCGGACAAACTTCGCCTCGAACGGGGTGAACATCTGCTTGGCAACTGTGGTGTGGTCTATGGGGCCGCGGAAGACCTGTGGAGTTAATGCTGTTATGAGCAAGAAAATTGTATACTTATTTGGCAGGGACAAACACAGAACTATAGGGACTAGCTTATGCTCCGCGGCTTTGCCCCCGTGAAATATTTCAAAATGGGCTAGTTCCCTATCCCGTGGGCATTTCAAAAAATCCCTTCTTAGTGACCTTTAGGATACTCAAAGCACACTCCAGTGGTTTAGGCTGTGCGTTGTCTGTCAGGCAGTCAGTCAGTCACGGTACTTTATAGGTATAAAGATAGATTTTTTTTGTAGAAACTTTTCAAAACTGAGCTTGCGAGATCTACTGCTACCAGAGACACTAGTTTTATAATGTTCTATGTTGTAAATAATCGTGTCAATAGCGAGAGAGAGTGAGAGCGACTAATGTAAAGACAGTATTGCTGGCTTGCTCGTTTGCCTTCCTTATCGTATAAAAAAATAAAAAGTAAAACTGTTTGTTGGTGATGACAACCCTCTAAAACCCCACTAACCTGTGGTTTATCATCAGCGCCATCAACAGTGGAGAACGCATGCCCGTCGTCTCCGTACATCACTTCGTAGCTGGTGACGTACTGGTCGAAGAGAGGGCTGCCCTGCATCAGCGCCCCGTATACTGGGGTGGGCCGAGGCAGTTCCACCTGGATGAACTGGTTGCTATCTTGGGTGGCTGGGTTCCAACTGCCGGCTGCAGGAAAGAACATTGTAAGTAAGTAAAATTTATCTACACACATCTCATAAGTCCTCTATAATGCGTTCAGAAACCGTAGAAAATGACCAGCATTGCAGCACGACGACGACTTCGCCGCCAGCCCCAGCACCACCCACCACCACCAGCAGTAAAGTAATAGTCTTAATAACTAATAGACTTTTCGATATTGAATTCGATGTTTCAAATTTGAAAACCAACGTAATTTACAATCATAGTGAAATAAACGGATCACTCACGTATGTAAGTCGAGTTCAGTCCGACATGTATAAATAATAATGCGATATTATTTTTTTTTTACAAATAAAAAACAGTTTACGAAACGTCAGCTCGGTATGTTTGTCTATGATTTAAAAAAAAAACAATCAAATTCGTGACAGGTATGGGTACGATACATGCCTTCGGCTTCTGAACCCATCTTAGAGTACTTACTAATGATTAAAAAAAAACAATCAAATTCGTAAATTTTGTAAAAAAAAACATGATTGAGAACTTTTATACGTGAGTGATCCGTTTTATTTCACTATGATTGTAAATTACGTTGGTTGTCAAATTAGAAAAATCGAATTCGACATCGAAAAGTCATTACGACATCGAATTCGATGTCGTAATGATTATTACTTTACTGCTGGACCTGCTGGTCGTGGTGAGACGACGATGTGCTGCAATGCAGGTCATTTTCTACGGTTTCTGAACGCATTATAGAGGACTTATGATATGTGTGTAGATAAACTACTATTTGAAGACGAAAACTGACTGCCGTAATGGTGGTCATTACCTTCGGCTTCTGAACGCATTATTATTTATTTTTTCTACTCCTATATTATAATCTGTCAATTAAATGGTAAAAAAGTATACAATAATAACTAACGTTATAAATCTGTTTCAAGTTTTATGCTCTGTGGTAAAAAAAACAGTAACATAATAACCCATATAAATTTCATTAAGTTACACTTATTGAGTAAAATAGTAGCATTTGAAAAAAGAATATTAAGTTCGATTCTGATATCGAGTTTTTTTAAACATGCATGTGCATCGTGATTGGTTGCTTAAACATGAATAAGAACAGCTACAGCTGTTACAAGCCAATCATAATTAAGGAGTATTTTTTTAAGCAAAATTCCGTAACTGAGAACACGCTAATATCCTAGCTCCGCTGTGGTCTATGGTACGGATGCAAATTAAAAAAAAAGAGTCAGCTGACAAGTTTTACTAATAATGAAAAACGTAGTGAATAAATTCTTTTTGATGCAAACATTGCACTTAATTAGTTATCGGGTTGTCGGATTGGTTTCGGTTCAGTAAAAGAATTTCAAAATGAGCGATGAAAATGAGATAGGTACTGTGTTATACCGAAGAAATTAAAATAATGGCGCAAACAGTGACGGAAAATGTGTTGCGGGAAAAGTCCAAAAACTTTATAATAAAAACAGATAAACAACTTCGTGAAATGGTGAATTGAAAAAAGTGTTATATCTTTTTCATTATTTTACGTTATTTTTCTCATTGTCAATGAATTAAACGATGTGTTGCTCTGTAAAGTTTTATTTGCATGAGTTATATGCAAGGAGAAAACTTTACACTGAACTTAAGGAAAAGTTACCTGATGTAAGTAAACAAAGAAACGACATTTACCGTTTTTTACTCACATTGTCAATTCATATGAATAATAGATCTTTTTGCAATAATCTAAACAAATTAAATTAAGTAAATAAGGTTTAGTCATCGCCATTATCATCATCTCTTTATTTACAATATTTTTATTTTATAACCTCTAAAACTATTCCGCCTTAGCGGCACTCTGCTTTACCGACCGGGTCGCGGGTAGGTAGTCCGCATTATCGGCAGTATAACTTTAAATTTGAAAATGAAGAAATGTTTTAACTATTTCTTTACAAATATTTCTTATTTCTATAATGAAGTCGTAGAAAAAGTAATGTATGCAACGGTACATAAGTGGTCATGTTACAGTTGCATAAAATACTATATCTTATGGCAATTTTGTGTCACTGGATTACATTAGAGGACTTATGATGGGTGCGTAGATAAAAAAAACTGCCGTAAGAACATTACAAATGTATACTATACATACCCGAAACGTCTTTCGGCTGTCCGTTGATTTTGGCGAAGTGTGGTTGAAAATGTTCGTTGTCGACGGAACTAGCGGTGAAAGAGGAGACTGGGAGTGGCGAGCCTTCCCAGACCAGGTTCTTGTAACTGGAATAATACCACACTCTCTGTAATACCGACGACCGAATAGCCTAGTGGTTAGAGACCCTGACTATGAAGCTTGAGGTCCCGGGTTCGATCCCCGGTCGGGGCATACGTTTGTATAATGAATACGAATGCTTGTTCTCGCGTCTTGTATGTTTATTATGTATTTTAGTAAGTATTTATCTATATAAACAGGTTTATCCGTTGTCTTGCCCCGGTTGGGGCAGATGTCTGTATGATGAATACAAATGTTTGTTCTCGGGTCTTGGATGTTTAATACGTATTTAATTATGTATTTATCTATATAAGTATGTTTATCCGTTGTCTAGTACCCATAGTACAGGCTTTGCCTAGTTTGGGACTAGGTCAATTGGTGTCAATTTGTCCCATGATATTTATTTCTTTATAATATAAACATTAGGGTTATACACAGTGCTCCATCGGCTCGAACTCAAGACCTTCTGCTTGAGAGGCTGTCGGTCAAAGCACTAGGCTACCACAAACAAAAAAAAACCCGGCCAAGTGCGAGTCGGACTCGCGCACGAATGGTTCCGTACTATTAAGTATCTATAAAAACGACAAAAGAACATTTCTGTTGTATGGGAGCCCTACTTCAATATTTATTTTATTCTGTCTTTAGTATTTGTCATTACAGCGGCAACAGAAATACATCGTATGTGAAAATTTCAACTGTCCAACTATCACGGTTCATGAGATACAGCCTGGTGACAGACAGACAGACGGACGGACGGATAGCGGAGTCTTTGTAACAGGGTCCCGCTTTTTACCCTTTGGGTACGAAACCCGAAAAATGAACGTACCTGTCAGGGTTACATTCAGGAGGCGGCGTAACCACAGATTTCACAATCAACGTCGTAGTCGGCGGGACACTAGTAGTCGGAGCAGCTGTAGTCGTAGGGACAGTTGTGGTCCAGGGCGTAGTCGTGCGGACAGTGGGTTCAGTCATTATCATGGGGAGGCGTGACGGGGACACAAATGGTACACCCTGGGACACACACTCGCTAGTGTCACAGTGTAGTTCGTTGTCAAGACACTGACATTTGATGCAACCGTCATTTACAACACCGCCGGGCTGAAAATACATTTCGAAATTTTATGACAGTAAAATACAGTTTCCGTGTAGCGGCTGTAGCCAAATTGTAGAAACATTAATTCGTGGCATAATCTGGTGTCTGACCTTGACGACTTTCCCTTCGGAGTAGCAAGTGCAGTCCTTGAGAGGCACACAGGTAAGCGGGTCGCGCCAGCGGGACGCGAACTCACACTTTACGCTCGCCACCGACACGTCGACGCAACCCTCCACGCATTTCTATGAAAAAGAAATCATCAACATATGCAACATATGCCTAAGTAAGTATTTGAGTAAACTGCAAATAAAAATGTTATTTAGCAAATAGGCAGTTGAATGCTCTTTTACACGTATTTTTTTTTGTCTACCAGCGCTTTCGGAAAGACCATGATTGCCCAGAAGAATGCGCCGCAAGAAACTTGGCACAAAGTCATTTTGTTCTAAAAAAACAAGTTACAATAGCTCTAACAATTTCATAACCACAGATAAATTATACAAAAAGAAAACCAGCCTGTATACTTATTAAAAAATAAAGATTAAAAAAATACAGTATATTTTAGAAAAAAAAGTGTAAAAAATTATTAATAGAAGTGCCGGATATGGGCTTCCCTTTGAGCGCCATAGCGCCCTGTCTTTAGCTTGCCGTATCCAGCATCTGCTTGAGGTATGTATGTATGTCTGATTCTTTGGCAAACTCTACGGCCTAAACCGTTTGACGGATTTCAGATTTCAATGTATGAGATGTCATTAGATTCGTCTCAGTTGAGGGAATGACACAGGATATATTAGCAGTTTTTTGTTTTTAAATCATTTCAGTGAGTATTTGAAGCATAACGTAGAAAAACTTGGGAATGGCTTCTTAACAGTACTGACCTTCCCAGCAGAGCACTGGTCTTTCAGCACGAGGGTCGTCTTAAAGTGGTCACAGAGGCTGTCACAAGGGAACGCGCACTTCTTGTAGACCTGTCCGGGCGGGCATAGGCTGGGCGTTGTCGGCGCATGCGTCGTGGATGGCACTGTCACTAGATGAAAGGGTTAAAAAAAATTACAATCCGACGACATACAACATCCTAACTTCCTAACTAATATTACGAGTATAAATGCGAAAGTAACTCAGTCTCTCTGTCTGTCCGTATGTTACCTCTTCACGGGAAAACCGCTGCACCAATCTAGACGAAATTTGGTAAGAAGATAGTTTTAACTTATGGCCTACGACTATAGTAAAGATGAGGAACCGAAGTTTTAAAATACAACATCACAAACCTGTTCCAGAAGTTTCGACAGACACCGGAACTGTGGTGAACATTTCACGCGATTCTGAAAATAATACAAAGATGATTTCAAAAAATTCCACTTTTTGGACACCAAGTATCAGTAGATTTACTTTATTCGATTAAAAAAAAGCAGTAAATAGCAGAAATACATAGAATAATAAATAATAAGAGAGATGGATTAGCTTATTATCAAAACCGGACAAGTGCGAGTCGGACTGGCGCACGAGGGTTCCGTAGAAAGATTTTAACGCTTTTCCCCAGTGTTTTAAGAAGTCCAGTGTTAGCAGAGCCCTGCTCCTAAGCAAAATGTATGCAGTGTGGGGTCAACTTATATTGGTCTGAGAAATCTACAGACTGACATAAAAAAATAAGATTTTGAGATTTTTCTGAGTGGTTCTGCTATAAGAGCTACCTTCATACCAAATTTCAAGTTTCGGGTACAACTGGAGGTACCCTTTAGGTTTTCGGATTTCGGCAATTTTTATGGAAATAGCCTTTTTAATGACTGTATCTTTTGATTGCGTTGACTCAGAAGTTTGATTTTTTCGCAGCTTCAAGCGACCGCAGGCTTGAGTATTTGATATTAATTTCAGCATGCCACCTCCACGCGTTCCAGAGAAAAAGGGTCTTGACAGACAGACAGACAGACGGAAACAAAGTGATCCTATAAGGGTTCCGCTTTTTCCTTTTGAGGTACAGAACCCAGAGCTCTTAGCGTCAGGGGTTAAAAAATGTTAAATAGTACTTTTTGATATACTTAAGTGCGGAAAGTATGTCATTATGCACGAGTCCCGAGGTGTCTAGGCCCAAGCCGCAAGGCGAGGGTCGAGACTCGGGACGAGTGAAAATGACAAGTTTTTTTAATACGTTTGCGAAAAAATTACAAAGAGGGGGCGAGCCGGCCACCACCACCACCACCGAGCAAAGCCGCCGGCGCCTTGGAAAAGTAAAAAGCATTAGTACGAAAAACACAATTTTCCGCATGAAACGTAGCTACAAAATGTAGCACTTTTTCAGCAAGTGCATTAAAATAAAAAATTACAACATACGACTATTTTAATTGTAAAACGTCCCACCTTTATCATTCTTGCACTCCAGCCGGTCTGGCAGCACGCTAGCAGGCCAGTCGCAGACCATCAGCTTCTTGCTGTACAGCAGCCCCGGGGGGCAAGCCTTGACGACTGCATGGGGCTTCTCGGGGTTGAGCTGGTCGGGCGTGCACTCGTAGAACTTGGCGCAGTCGGTAGGATGCGGGTGGCTCGGGTGGGTGGAGTCCAGGCATTGGAAGGGGCTAGAGGGCTCTGGGTTCGAGCGACCTGGGGAGTAATAGTTATTTATGGTACGAGTGCGGAAAGTGGGTGATTCTCAATGAATGTCGGTGATATTTAAACATGGTGAGCATAAGAGTGTTTTCAGCCGACACGAATGACAGACAACGTTTTATAATGCATTATGCGAGGAACACGGTTGAACATAAAACATGTTGTTTTACTCGCTATGCTCGGGTAGCAAAATATTTCGTTAGAAATTGGCCCTTTTCGTCCCTCGTTAAACAATCTACTATTACACTCTGTAATATCATAGACAAGAAACGAACTTTTGTATTTCTATTGTTCGGTCATCTCGTTCGAAATTATTTCTCAAAAATTTAAACTGAAACGTAAACATACAGAAGAACCAGAAAAATAAATTATAATATATACATACTAAACATCCAAGACCCGAGAAACAACCATTCGTATTCACCATACAAACATCTGCCCCGACCGGAGATCGAGCCCGGGACCTCAAGCTTCATAGTCAGGGTCTCTAACCACTAGGCTATCCGGTCGTAATAATAACGTGAAACTACAGTGAGATTCATCATCATGTCGGCCGAAAGACGTCCAATGCTGGCCGGTGGCCTCCCCTCTCCACTCAGACCGGTCTTGTGCTTTCCGCATCCCCCGCGATCCCGCGGCCTCGGTATTAATATTTGACCATGCCAGTCAAAAGTCTTTGACCAGTGTGTGTTGCCAGTGATGACTTACGGATCTGAGACGTGGGCGCTAACGATGGGCCTCATAAGGAAGCTCAAAGTCACTCAGAGGGCGATGGAGAGGGCTATGCTCGGGGTTTCTCTGCGGGACAGAATCAGAAATGATGATATCCGCAGTAGAACTAAAGTTCCCGTTCCCATACCCCGAAGAATTTCGAAACTTAAGGGGCAGTGGGCGAGGCACATTGCTCGCAGAACTGATGGCCGATGGGCTCAGAAGGTTCTCGCATGGCGTCCGCTGACCGGGAGACGAGTTATCGGTAGGCCTCCAACAAGATGGAGCGACGACCTGGTAAAGATCGCGGGACCGCGGTGGATGCGGAAAGCGCAAGACCGGTCTGAGTGGAGAGCCGCGGGGGAGGCCGCCGGCCAGCAGTGGACGTCTTTCGGCTGACATGATGATGCCAGTCTAGCCCAGCAGAAGCACCTACCCTCTTCCTCGTCGTCCTCGCACTGGCAGAACACCTGTATCTCGAAGTCGGGGCACTCCCCCCCCGCCTCCCGGCAGAGCAGCCCTCGCTCCAGGCTGCACTCCGCGTCCAGCCCCGTCTGCTTGGGGGACAGGTGCTCCCCCACGGTGCGGCATTCGATCTTCTTAACTTTGTCTTTCTCACACATCGGGCTGCCGATCGTCTGGAGAAGAGACTTCACGTTTGTGTGTGTTTTAGATAAAAAAAAAACCTTAAGAAACATAAAATAATCATCTAAAGCCATGAGTTTTATGGCCTAGCACTAGCGGAAATATGGAGTCGGTGCGGTGCGAGCGGTGTATTTTTTGAATGAAGCACCGGTTTTTTTGAAGGTCTAAACTTAGCTTTATAGTTTCGTCATGTCCGTCTGTCTGTCCGCGGCTTAGCTCAGAGACTATTGACACAGTCAGCAGCAGAAGTAGCTAACAACCGACGCCTTGGAAAAGTCAAAAGCACTAGTGCGAAAAACCTAACTTTCCGCACGATACATAGCCTCAAAAAGTATCACTTTTTAAGCAACTGCATTAAAAAGGTATTCTTCCAAATTCAAACGGGGCAGGGAAATAGCCTATAGTTTATTCTTTCACGGGGCAAAACCTTTATGGCAAACAAAGATAGTTTGCTGTAAATCTTCAGTCGAACCATTAGATTCCTGACCCACCATAGAACGCTCTCACAGTAAGTGTCACAATGATTCTCCTTTTAACATGAAACTACCGTAAGACTCAATTATAACGAAATAAAACGGATCACTCACGTACATAAGTCGAATTTAGCGCGACATGTTTCGGACTAATTCGTAGTCCTCCCTCTGGGAGCGCACGACCCAGCGGCAGCAAGACGCACACTCCCGCTGCCGCTGCCATTGCCGCTGGGTCGTGCGCTCCCAGAGGAAGGACTACGAATTAGTCAGAAACATGTCGGGCTAAATTCGACTTATGTACGTGAGTGATCCGTTTTATTTCATTATGATGCTCCTTGTCAGGCAATGCGATGTCACCATGACATTTTCTACGCAAAGGTTCCACAGTGGGTCATGATTCAGTCGGTGCGATACATACAGGTTACGAGGATCCGTCAGGTCAGGTCTTACTCGCAAATCCTGCCGCTAAGCAGCAGCTCTTGCTCTGTTGTGTTCCGGTGTTGAGAGTAAGACAGCCGGTGTAGTTACGGGCACAAGAGGCATTTCATCTTAGCTCTCTAGGTTGGCAACGCATCTGCAAACCCCCCGCGGGGTTGCGGGTGTCTATGAGCAGTGGCGATCACTTACCATCAGGTGATCCACCTGCTCGTTTGTCTTCCTCGTCGTATAAAAAAACCGACCAAGTGCGAGTCGGACTGGCGCACGAGGGTTCCGTAGAAAGATTTTAACGCTTTTCCCTAGTGTTTCAAAAAGTCCAGCGTTAGCAGAGCCCTGCTCCTAAGCAAAATGTACGCAGTGTGGGGTCAACTTATATTGGTGTGCGAAATCTACAGACAGACATGAAATTTTTAAATTTTGACACTTTTTGGAGTGGTTATGCTATATGAGCAAACTTCATACCAAATTTCAAGTTTCTAGGACAACTGGAAGTACCCTTTAGGTTTTCAAAGTACAGCAATTTGTATGGAAACGACCTTTTTAATGACTGTATCTTTTGATTGCGTTGACTCAGAAGGTTGATTTTTTCACAGCTTCAAGGGACCGCAGGCTTGAGTATTCGATATTAATTTCAGCATGCTACCTCCACGCGTTCCAGAGAAAAATGGTCTTGACAGACAGACGGACAACAAAGTGATCCTATAAGGGTTCCGTTTTTTCCTTTTGAGGTTCGTCATATTTTGGCGAAATTAGTGATGTAACATAAACTATGCACCTTTTGAGAATAAATAAAAAACCCTTAAGTTTTTAAGGTTATGAGTAGTTTACCAGCTCATTAGGTTTCGGCAGCGCCTCTTTCTCGACGGAGTGCCCGTCAGAAGTGTTCTCTGGAGCCCCGCTGTTGACCCAACCCGTCCAGCCCGTGACGCACTTCAGAGGCTCGTCGTATGGCGTCGTGTCGCGGCCGGACGGAGTCGAGAGGATCGGCAGCTAATGTGACAATGTAATAGTACTTTTTGATACAAGTGCGAAATATCGAACTTTCCGCTAGATACATGGCCACGAAATAAATATCATGGGACAAATTGACACCAATTGACCTAGTCCCAACTAGGCAAAGCCAACTACGGGTACGGGTAATGGGTACTAGACAACGGATAAACATACTTATATAGATACAATATATACTTATATACATATTAAACATCCAAGACCAGAGAACAAACATTCGTATTCATCATACAAACATCTGCCCCGACCGGGATTCGAACCAGGGAGCTCAAGCTTCATAGTCAGGGTCGCTAACCACTAGGCCATCCGGTCGTCCATAAAAATACCACATATTACAGGAAAAAGAACTTCGGCTTTTGAATCCATCTTAAAGTACTTATAATAATAATTAGGTTTGTAGATAAAGTAATGTACGCAACTTTACATAATTAGACCCTTATTAGGTAACAGTTGCATAAACTACTATCATCTATCTCGTAGTGAAATAAAATGTTAAATTCATGTTAAAATTATCTAACTCGTCTTATTATGAAACTCTGCTTCGCCTCGTTTCATGATACCACACTCATTAGGTTACAGGTTGCATAAACTAAGTACTATAATATTGTGTTGTATCAGCTCTTACCTTTTCGGTGGAGCACGGCTGGCCAGTGCAGACCCGCTGCCTCTTGGAGCAGCGGCAGGCGTGGCAGGCGTCCTGCTCTATCACCTCTCCCTCTAGCACCCGGCGGCCGTCCGCCAGCGTGATGCACGCCGGCTTGCACTGTGCGCGCGGCACGCACTCGGACGACGTACTGTTTTGGACTATGCGCCCTTCTGGGCAGGTCACTGCTTTGCCATCGGCTTTCTTGCAACCTGAGGTAATTTTGGGTTGGGTTCAGTGACCGCGGCTAATGCGATTCTAACACACGCATAGCATAAATTTTGCGCAAGCAGTAAGAAAAATTGGGTCCTGTACGTATGAAGAGGCTTCTCTGAGAGGGTGACCTTGAATTTTCCGCGCCTTCCTCACCCCACCTCACTTCTACTAAACAACGTCGTTTCAGTGGCGACATCTATTAACTATCGGTCTAACTCCATGTTGCGCAGTGTTATCACAAATAACGCGTCTTTTCGAGAAAAACATTTTTCAGAACTCGCACCGAATACGTAAATTACTTATTTAAAAATATTACAAATAAAGGCCTGTGCCCAGCAATTGGACGTAAATAGCCCGATGATGATGATGATGGTGATGATGATGATGATAATAAATAGGTATAATAATAATGTTACACGCGGAACTCCTAGCCCATTAAATTCTCTATACATTAGTGTATACAAGTCAAAGTAAATTATGCTTTTGATATAGTGACAGAATATTAATTGTGACTTGAATATTTACGACTTACTTGTGATTCAGATAATATAAGTATTAAATACGAAAAGAAAAACGAAACGTGGAAAAACAAGTTGATATGTTATAGATAATTAATGTATTTATATATTTTGTTTTTATCGTTTAAATAATGTACAGTGTGGCCCTAAAAAGTTGAAAAATGCAGCCAGTTTAGCGTCTGGCTCAGGGAAGCCAATTAATTAAAATTCACCCTATATGCGTAATTGTGTTAAAAGTTGAACAGGTCTGCACGCCTAGCACGAGGTATATTTTTATTTATTACTATTACTTATTATTATTATTATTGTATATTTATTGCAATCTTAGGCTAGGTTTTCACAATATTCATATAAAAAGTAATAAAACAATATTAATACAAAATATAAAAAACATTATAAAAACCTAACCTAGGGTGCCACCGGCAGCGAGGCGGGGCCTAAGCTACCGGTGGTCAGGGCGACAAAGTGAGGAATCTCCTCACTATTCGCGCCGTGTCCAGGATCACCGCTTTCTGCATCCGACTCTTGATCCAGCAACCTAATGAGAGTCTCTTAAGATGATGATCGAGGCTCTTTGCTATGAGTCCATTATTATTATTATTATTCCCGTATATTTATTACAATCTTAGGCTAGGTTTTCACAATATTCATATAAAAAGTAATAAAACAATATTAATACAAAATATAAAAAACATTATAAAAACCTAACCTAGGGTGCCACCGGCAGCGAGGCGGGGCCTAAGCTACCGGTGGTCAGGGCGACAGAGAGAGGAACCTCCTGACTATCCGAGCCGTGTCCAGGAGTACCGCCCTCTGTATCTGACCCTTGACCCAACCACCTAGCGAGAGCCTTTTAAGGTGATGGTCAAGGCTCTTCGCTATTAGACCGTTCGCCGAAATTATTATTATTATTATTATTATTTATCTTGCGCGTAATTTGACTGTTTGCCTAATTGTTTGCCAAGTTTTCCTTACTTACCAGGTTAGCTGGAAGAGATCCCTTTTTAGGGATAAGCTCGCCTTTGTACTACATTTTTGTTTTGGTATATTTATTGTAATTGTCTTGTAATATTATGTGCAATAAAGGATTTACATACATACATATAAGGACGACGCGACAAGCAACTCGACAAATCCCTATCGCAGCTGTCAATTTCCCCTTTCTCGCTTTGGGTGGCACGATATGACGCAGCGACACCTTTAGTCGCCGCGAGCTGCCCCCCGACTACGAAGTGCAAAATTCGAACTTCGTATCGTGCCGTCCCTCTCAAGCTAATATTATTTAACACGGGAGTGAGCGGGACGATACGATACGAACTTCGATTTTTGAATTTCGTAGTTTGGGGGCTGGACGAGTCGCGGGTGTTACCATCTGTATAAAAACCATACAATCGTATCATATTCTTTCGTGGCAACACCGAATCGGCTATAGTGCGACACCATTTTGTTCGTTCTTTGAGTGAAGTTTTTGTTCAGATAAAAGACAAGTTTGTCATCGGCATTAGATTAGGCAACAAATGCTGTCAAAGTTTTTTGTATTATTTTGTTCAATTACAGCGTAAAAACTCTATAGTAAAAATACCTCAATCAATTATTACCTTCCACGCATGTATCTCGCTCACACATAGGCAATATTTCTTTGTAGTAGTAGGTGTTTTCGCATGTCTCCTGCGGGCACGGCGACATGCAAGGCTCGTAAGATTCGCAGGTTTCGTCACACTGCATTGCTGCAAGACGAAACAGAAAAATATTAATAAAGTCACTGTTGTTAGTACTTAGCCAAATCCCAGACGTGACAGAAAAGGTAAAAACCAGTCGGGGCTTTGTCTGCCGGCAGTTATGGCTATAGTTTAAGGACACTTAACAATTAGACGGACATTATAGTCAATCTTACAAGGATCAGAGAGAGAGAGAGATCTAATGGGTACTTGATTAGCACGGAATAATCATCCTCTGGACACCGCATCTTTAATTTACTTGGAAAGTAATTACGAAAAAAGCCGCGGTGAGCGGGCCGGGGGAACGCGTCGTGATTGGTTCATAGCTTGTCATCTGGTCGAAAATGAGCCGCGATTCGAGGCTAGACAACGGATAAACCTGCTTATATAAATACCATGGGACAAATTGACACCAATTGACCTAGTCCCAAACTAGGCAAAGCCTGTACTATGGGTACTAGACAACGGATAAACATACTTATATAGATAAATGCATACTTATACATACTTATATATATATAGATAAATACTTACTTAAATACATAATAAACATACAAGACGCGAGAACAAGCATTCGTATTCATTATACAAACGTATGCCCCGACCGGGGATCGAACCCGGGACCTCAAGCTTCATAGTCAGGGTCTCTAACCACTAGGCTATCCGGTAAATACTTTCACAAGTGCATTGAAGCGTTTTAAATTTTACAGTGTGTTTTAGAGGGGCCGGTCATGTTGTCGTAATTTATCTCTTGTTTTAGAGAGAGAGAGACTGTTTTAATATGGGTATAAATTCTAAATAATTTATTGAATCGGGCGTTACTTTGCGGAGGTCCATATTCATGAACTAAAAAAACAATTACTTTGCTCCCCCGCGACCACTAATGACAAATAGATATATCTGTGCGGCAAATGTATGTTTCCATGCAACACCTCCGCCTCCACTGCTACACGAATCAACACATGCCACACAGACCCAACTATCACCACCACCACTATACTAAACGCTGACGCGTTTCGGCACTCTCCACGAGGCCATTTACGAAGCACAACAACAACCGCTCAACATGCCACCACTTCCACTACTGACATATGTAAACCATGTACTCAACTTAGTTAATGACAATACCAACGTACCCACTAATATTTTATAAATTCCAAACTACCCTTTTATGTAAGTCCTAAACTACCCTTTTTTAAGAAATGAATTCCAAACTACCCTTTTTATTTTTATTTCTAATTTACGCCAGGTAAACAAAGTAATTGTTTTTTTAGTTCATGGTATAAATTCTGTATAAATTCTGTCAAAAGGGCTTCCTTTGGACTCATCTCCCTTTTCCCTGACACCACAGAATAATACTCACGACATTGCTCCTTAGTCCTCCACTTGAACACCACGCCCCTCGCAGCGCACCGGTGCGCGTACGCAGCGAGCGCGGTGCACACGCAAGCGCAGTCGTCGCCCGCGTCGCACGCGCAGGCGTCGCGCTCGCACTGCTCTATGAAGGGCGTGGGCGGGACCTCGCTGTGGCACAGCGTGAAGGGGTGCCGCTTGAGCGCTGCGCAGGAGCTGGTCGCCCAGTCCTTGCGCTCGGGCCGCTGGCGGCAGTGATCCTGGGGTGGGAGAGGATGTTTTTAACGCCCGACGAAAAGAGGGGTAAATCCATTCCGTTCCATTCCGTTCATCCAATAAAAATTACATCATAAATTGCACAATGTCAAGTTACGAGAATTCATATTGAAATCGTCTAGGGTTTGAACAAAATAAAATAATGAATGAAATTAAATGAAGGAAAATAAATTAAAGAAATAGATCTGATATCGCTAAATGTCCAAATAGAAATAGAATAATAACACAAAACAATTACAATAAAATGAAAATTATACTGTCGAAGTTTAAAATTTTAAACCCTTAATTTGACAATGTACAGTCACCAGCAATAATATGTGATTATGGACAGCGCTGCAAAAATATCTGATTAAGGTAGCAGGCAAAAATATATGACGACACTGGACGGCAATAAGATCTGATGGGTTGCGGCCGGCATAAATATCGTTCTTGGGTAACGGCATAAGTATCGGACACAGAGTCGCTTAAAAATATCTGATACTTGACGAAATCAAAAATATGTGATCAGTCAGCAAACATGAACTTAATTCAGTAGTATTACGAATCTAATTTGAATGCAGCGATCTGACGCTTCTCGAAAACAGTGCGTACTTGTCATTGCATATGTCTGTCTCATGTTTCGTTTTATCTACATCCAACAAATTCAGTTCTTCGTTTCTAATATGACATACCCTGTTGACGTAATTATTATTTTCATATATTTTACCAAGGAGTTTAACCGCTAATAAAAAACTTCAAGCACAAAAGTATTGTTCTTATTTTAAAAGCTGACAAACGTGAGATAGACATATGTAGTGACAAGTATGCACTGTTTTCAAGAAGCGTCAGATCGCTGCATTCATTTCAGATTCGTAAGACAAGCGAATTAAGTTCATATTTGCTGATTGATGACATATTTTCGATTTTATAACATGTCAGATATTAATGCCGCCCGTGTGATCTGATGTTTTTGCTTCCAAAGTGAATACATATTTATGCTGGTGATGAGTCACATAATTTTGATTTTGTTGAGTATCAAATATTTTTAAGCGACTCGGTGTCCCATATTACCCTTATGCCCTTAACCAAGAACGATATTAATGCCGGCCGCAACCCATTAGATCTTTATCCCGTCGAGTGTCGTCATATACTTTTGCTTTCTAACGTGATCAGATATTTTTGCAGCGCTGTCCATCATCATATATTATTGCTGGTGACTGTACATCACGATGAACATAGACAGTACACAGTACAAACGTCATCAATTAATTTTTCTGCTGTTCAAAATTACGCATTAAACCAAAGTCACTGAATGTCAAATATCATTCGCAATAGAGGTTAGCTTAAAACATTTTTGTTTTGAACCATCATCAATATCTACTGCAGTCGTTTTGTGTTTTTATTTCATTACACGTTTTTAGTATTTATAAAACCAGAAGATTAGAGTTCAGGTTTTCACTTTTCAGCTGTGCCAAATTAAGGGTTTATGTTTGACAAACAATAAAATTCAAGTGCAAAGGCGGACTAATCGCTTTAAGGGATCCGTACCAGCCACCCTTAGTGTGGTGGTGGAGCGGTAAGTTTTTGGAAATTATAAAAAAAGAGAAACTGTCAAAAATGAGGTCTACAGAGGGTCGAGCACGAATTTACGAATGCTGCGTTACGTTACGGTTATCGTATCGAGATCGAGAAATCTCATACAAAATTTTAGTTCCAAATACGCTCACGGGCGGCCGCTGTTCCAAACGTCATACAAACTCGACAACGTTTACTATTCGATTTTACGTGACGCAGGTTTCGAAAAGTCATGCTCGACCCTCAGCTCATAGAGCCATTAGCAGGAGAAGCAGTACCTTAACAGCCTCGGTCTTGGGGCAGGTCGGTTTCAGCTTCCACGAGTCAGCGAATATGAGCACCGAGGACTCGGCGATGCCGCCCGAGGGCTTCTGGAAGTCGTCGCGAGAGTCCGAGTTGTAGTTGCCGCAGAGGCCTTTCACCTGATAGACAAAAAAAGGGTATTAGATACAAAAAAAAAACAATCCACACTGGGCCCGCGTGGGACGTTTAAAACCAGTTTACCTCAACAGACAAACACAACATTAACATAACAACTTGTGTTACTGTTGTGTTTTGTCTCTGTTTTTGTTTGTTTTTCGCTGGCAAATGTATCAGACTATCCACTGCTTTCTGATTTTTATACTTCTTTTAGGTCAAGGACCATAAAAACAAGAGGACTACCAGTGTCAATACGATGTCGCGTTCCTTTGAAATAATAAGCCTGCTGTAGCTAGTTTTACTACGGAGGGGTCTCTGTACCATTCATTTGGTATGACATTTAGACCTCTGGCTAACACAATAGCGCCATCTAAATTCATTTTTTCTTTCAGTTCATAGACGGCGCTATTGTGTTAGCCAGAGGTCTAAGTGTCATACAAAATTAATGGTACAGAGACCTCTCTATAGTGAAACTAGCTACAGCAGGCTCATTATTTTACAGGAACAAGCCATTGGCAGTCCTCTTGGTTTTACCGTCCTTGTTTTAGGTTAAGTTATGTTATATGTGTTGTGTTGTTTAGTGGATCCACTGAAAAACAGCGTCGTTGCACCCTGTGCTCCGACACATGCTGAGTCGGACTCCTTTTTTTCCTGTATCTACTTTTTATGTTTGTTTTGGATGTATTTTAAGATACTGTACTTAGGTACAATGTTGCTGTTGTTGAAAAAAATTAATCATTCTTTCTTTCTTTCTTTCATACATACGTACAGACAGTCACGCCTGTTTCCCGGAGGGGTAGGCAGAGACCACGGACTTCCACTTGTTACGATCCTGACATGCAACCTTTGCTTCCCTTACTCTCATAACATTCTTCACACATGTTGGTTTTATAAGTTTGACCTGTGTATCTGTCTGTGGCATCATAGCTCCCAAACCGATGGACCTATTTCGATGTGGTTTTTTTAATCGAAAGCTACTTTAATCGAGATAATAGCTCTTAGCAAATTTTCATAAAAAGCCGTTTTTGATATTGATAAATTGAACTTTGAAATGAAAATGTGGGGAGTTTTTCAACTTTTCCGAGTTGGTTAGGTTAGTTACCAATTAGGTGCGGAACCCAAGAGAGTGACGTACCCTGTTTCGCCACATGGCGTCCACCTTGACGTACACGCGCATGCCGCGGTCCCACTGCAGACTCACGCCGAGACTCGGAACGTCCAGATACACATATGAGCCCACCACACGACGTTTGATTCTGGAACACAAAAAAAAAATTATACGACGAGGAAGGCAAACGAGCAACTGGGTCATCCGATGGTAAGTGATCATCACTGCCCATAGAGACCCGCAACCACAGAGGGTTCGCAGACGCGTTGCCAACCTAGAGAGCTGAGATGAAATTCCTCTTGTGCCCGTAATTATACCGGCTGTTTTACTCTCTACACCGGAACACAACAATGCAAGCACTGCTGCTTAGCGGCAGGATTAGCGAGTAAGATGGTGGTAGCGATCCGGACAGACCTTGCACAAGGTCCTACCACCCGCAACATGGGACAATTGACACCAATTGACCTAGTCCCAAACTAGGCAAAGCCTGTACTATGGGTACTGGATAACGGATAAACATGCTTATTTGTATACATAAATACATACTTATATACATATTAAACATCCAAGATCCGAGAACAAACATTCGTATTCATCATACAAACATTTGCCCCGACCGTAAATTTGGTATGAAGGTAGCTCTTATAGCACAACCACTCAGAAAATACTCAAAATAATAAGACGCAAGTTATAAGATGTAAGATATAAGATGACCCCACACTGCGTAAATTTTGATTAGGAGCAGGGCTCTGCTGACACTGAACATCTTGAAACACTGGAGAAAAGCGGGAAAATCTTTGTACGGAACCCTCAGTGGACGACTCCGGCTCGCACTTGGCCGGTTTTTTTAAATAAACAAAAAATTCTAAAATAAGCTCGCGAGATCTACCTACAGCTCATAGAGCCACTAGTTTTTAACCGACTTCATAGAAAAGGAGGTTATTTACCTTTCTAATTTGGACAGGTCAGGCACCGGCGCGTCCTTGGTGAGTGAAACTATCTCCTCGTTTGGCGCGTTGCCGACTTTCAGCGTGACCGACTTGGAGCAAGTTGCCCCAGTTGTGCCGCAGGGCGCATTCTGGATAAAGGAAAGCAATACTTAAATAATTGACCAAGCGAGCGCAAGCATCTCCATTTCAGCTTGGGCAAAAATCCTTTCGGCGGATCCCTGTCCGGATGTCCCTCCAGTTTTTAATCTCACTTGGTGTCTAAATTCTCATCCATGACATTGCTATCACTATGTGCCAAAAGCCTTATTTTTGAATGTCACACCCGTCTACTAACACGCAGCTAATTTGCGTTTCTGTCGTAGACAAGCGAGTCAACACAGTGGATTGAGGTTAGCTGTCACTGCCAGTGGTCAAGAAGTCACTCGATGATCTCGTTTACGAGTGGGTGGGGGCATTCGTATTTGATATCATAGGCATGAGAATTTTAATCACCGGTGAGATTCCAAAATCGACCCCCAGCTGGTTTCCTCTACAAGTTGCATTTCTCAACCGATTCTCCTGGAATTTTGTAAGCCGGTTCGATATATAAATAAATAGATTTTTTTTCGTCGATTCGGTTTTACGAGGTTATACGAGCGAGGTCTACAGCTCACAGAGCCACTATTTATAATAATGAGCGGGCGACTAAAGATGTAGATATACAGTCAGTAGAAAGACTAGCTAACCAACCGACGCGTTCACAATGATCTAATCACAGCTCTATTGTTACAGACATAAGAGCTTGTGCAGATCATTGTGACCTGCCGCGCGCCGCTCCACTCGCTACACCAGATTCTAGAACCTGCTAGAAGCTGCCACCCACCTGTATGTGCACCTGGAAGCCGTCGGCCGCGCCCGCGCAGCCCTTGGCCAGCAGGTATGTGCACACCCCCTCGAACTCGTACTCGCGCCCGTCGAACGTGGTGACGTGCGAGTCGCCCCACGCCGAGCACACTCCTGCGCACTGCTTCTCGGTACACGACCAGTTGCCGCTCACGCATTTGCTAAGGAAAAGAAAGAAATAAAATGGTACTTTTTTATATAAGTGCGGAAAATATGTCATTATGCACGGGTCCCGAGGTGTCTAGGGTATAAGAGCTACCTTCATACCAAATTTCAAGTTTCTAGGACAACTGGTCCGTGATAGCCTAGTGGTTTGACCTATCGCCTCTGAAGCAGAGGGTCGAGGGTTCAAACCCCGGCTCGCACCTCTGAGTTTTTCGGAATTAATGTGCGAAATTACACTTGTAATTTATCATGAGCTTTTCGGTGAAGGAAAACATCGTGAGGAAACTTGCACACTCCTGCGAAGCAATTCAATGGTGTGTATGAAATTCCCAATCCGCACCGGGCCCGCGTGGGAACTATAGCCCAATCCCTCTCTTTCTGAGAGGAGGCCTGTGCCCAGCAGTGGGACGTTAATAGGCTAATGATGACGAGGACAACTGGACAACCCTTTAGGTTTCACAGTACGGCAATTTGTATTCAAACAACCTTTTTAATGACTGTATCTTTTGATTGCGCTGACTTAGAAGTTTGATTTTTTCACAGCTTCAAGGGACCGCAGGCTTGAGTATTTGATATTAATTCAGTATGCTATTTAAACGGGGTCCAGAGAAAGAGAGGGTGTCCGTCTGCCTGTCTGTCAAGACCATTTTTTTCTGGAACGCGTGGAGGTAGCAGGCTGAAATTAACATCAAATTGCATTGCATTGCAAAAAAAAAATTGCATTGAAAAATTCGTTAGGTACACCAACGTTAAGTATAGCTTAATTGGTGGAGCGTGGTACGGATTACCGAGGTTGCTGGTTCAAGTCCAGCTGCTTAACGAATTTTTCTTTGCATTGTCATTGTATGTTGAATTTCATTCTATGAATGTTTCATAAAAATAAAACAAAAATAATAAATAAATCGATTATTTTCATTGATTCAGAAAATAGCTCCATCTCTTGCCACTAATGCGTAACTGTAGAAGTTCCGTAGTGGGTGAGCCGCTTGATTAAGCTACTCATAGATGGCGCTGAGGAGAGATCTTCCAAATAAAAATATGACACAAGGCATTGAAAAATTCGTTAGGTACACCAACGTTAAGTATAGCTTAATTGGTGGAGCGTGGTACGGATTACCGAGGTTGCTGGTTCAAGTCCAGCTGCTTAACGAATTTTTCTTTGCATTGTCATTGTATGTTTTTTTTTTTTTTTTTTTTTTTTTTAACATCAAATATTCAAACCTGCAGTCCCTTGAAGAAGTGAAAAATTAAACTTCTAAGTAAACGCAATCAAAAGATACGAGTGTAGTCATTAAAAAGGTTGTTTCCATACAAATTGCCGTATTGTGAAAACCTAAAAGGTACTTCCAGTTGTCTTAGAATCTTGAAATTTGGTATGAAGATAGCTCTTATAGCACAAGGACTAAGAAAATCCTCAAAATCTAAATTTTTTATGTCTGACTGCATATGTGACAGACCAATATAAAATGACCCCACACTGCGTTAATTTTGCTTAGGAACAGGGCTCTGCTAATACTGGACATCATAAAAAACTGGGGAAAAGCAGGGAAATCTTTGTAAGGAACCCTCGTGCGCGGGTCCGGCTCGCACTTGTCCGGTTTTTCCTTTTGAGGTGTGCACCCTAAAAAGGAACACGACTTTGTTTTATGTGTTTTGAGTGTGTATGCTCTCACCTGCTGCTGGCGTCCAGCACGTAGTCCCTCTTGCACTGGCACTGTGCATTGTCTGTCAGTCAGTCAGTCACGGTACTGTCCTATAGGTACAGATGTGTGTTGAGTGTGTATGCTCTCACCACGTGTTGCACTCCTCCTGCATCTCGTGTCCGTCGGGGTATCTCCTCCCCCCGTGGTGGCAGGAACACACTTGTTGCTGCTGGCGTCCAGCACGTAGTCCCTCTTGCACTGGCACTTGGCATTGTCTGTCAGTCAGTCAGTCACGGTACTGTCCTATAGGTACAGATGTGTGTTGAGTGTGTATGCTCTCACAACGTGTTGCAGTCCTCCTGCATCTCGTGTCCGTCGGGGTATCTCCTCCCCCCGTGGTGGCAGGAACACACTTGTTGCTGCTGGCGTCCAGCACGTAGTCCCTCTTGCACTGGCACTGGGCATTGTCTGTCAGTCAGTCAGTCACGGTACTGTCCTATAGGTACAGATGTGTGTTGAGTGTGTATGCTCTCACCACGTGTTGCACTCCTCCTGCATCTCGTGTCCGTCGGGGTATCTCCTCCCCCCGTGGTGGCAGGAACACACTTGTTGCTGCTGGCGTCCAGCACGTAGTCCCTCTTGCACTGGCACTGGGCATTGTCTGTCAGTCAGTCAGTCACGGTACTGTCCTATAGGTACAGATGTGTGTTGAGTGTGTATGCTCTCACCACGTGTTGCACTCCTCCTGCATCTCGTGTCCGTCGGGGTAGCTCCTCCCCCCGTGGTGGCAGGGGCACTGCGCCGCCGGGACACACTTGTTGCTGCTGACGTCAAGCACGAAGTCCTTCTTGCACTGGCAGCCCGGACGGCACTCCTTGGTGCTCGTCGACAGTGGCAGATGCATGTTCTGCAAGTCGATAATAGAGAAAAAGAAAGGTTGATAAACTTCAAAAAAAAAAGTCTGTTCAATAGCTCAAAAAACTTAAACAACACCCGACATTTTTAACATGAAACTACCGTGAGACTCAATCATAGTGCAATAAAACGGATCACTCACGTATATAAGTCGAGTTTAGCCCGACATGTGAGTGATCGGTTTTATTTCACTATAACCCCCGACATAAAAAAAACCTGGCAAGAGCATGTCCATACTCGGCTATACCCAGTGAAGGGTTCCGTAACCGTTACTACAAAGAAATGCAGTACCAATGAAAAGGTCATATCTTCATGGCATTTACGTCTTTCTCTCCACACAAGCACTGCTGCTTAGCGGCAGGATTAGCGAGTAGGATGGTAGTAGCAATCCGGACGGACCTCGCACAAGGTCCTACCACCCGCAGAATTACATCGAATTGTCAATTGTTATCAAAAAAAGCGGTGATAGCCTAGTGGTTTGACCTATAGCCTCTCATCCAGAGGGTCGTGAGTTTGAGCCCCGGCTCGCACTTCCGAGTTTTTCGGCGAAGGAAAAAATCGTGAGGGAACCTGCACACTCCTGCGAAGCAATTCAATGGTGTATATGAAGTTTCGAATCCGCACTGGGCCCGCGTGGGAACTATATCCCAATCCTTCTCATTGTGCCAATGGGACATAAATAGACTGATGTTGATGTCATTATTGTATTTCGTTGCTATACTTTCTCAACCTCGTATATAACTGATATGTTTAGTTCCAAAAACAACACTGTTTAGATCAACACAGAGTCGTCTTTGGAACTAATGGAATCGGTTAGATACGAGGTTGAGGAAGTATAGCGACGATTTGTAACGTTAATGAAATATGATTCAGGCGTTGGTCCTTCGAAAACGTCATTATACCAGGCCCTAAACTATGAAGTGCAAAATTCGAACTTCGTGTCGTGCCGTCCCGCTCACGCTAATATGATTTAATATGAGAGCGAGCGGGACGATACGATACGAACTTCGATTTTCGAATTTCGTAGTCGTCCCCCTGGGCCGTGTTTTATAAAGCTACAAGTTACAATTTACGAGCGGAAGCCTCTTTCTAACAGAAGGTGATAGAATGAGACTTCCGTTTGTTAATTGTAACTTGTAGCTTTATAAAACGCGGCCCTGGTGCCGTGCAAATGACCAGCTTAAGCTGTAGTGTATTAGTAGTGTCTATGTGTAATCTAGTATATAAGGAGCGTTTATCCTAACTAATATCATAAATGCGAAAGTAACTCTGTCCCTCTGTCTCTCTGTCTGTCTGTTTGTTACCTCTTCACAGGAAAACCGCTGCACCAAACTAAATGAAATTTGGTAAGAAGATAGTTTGAACATTCAGGAACAACATAGGCTACTTTTTATTTGGGAAGATTGTATAGTTCCCGTGGGATAGCGATAATACAAATCTACGCGGACGAAGTCGCGGCAACAGCTAGTAATTATATACGTCATTCTAGCAGGTGCCGTGCAAATGGCCAGCCCCAGCAACCCACCTTGCAGGTGAGCGGCTCGGCCAGCTCGCAGGCGGTGAACTGCCTGTGCTGCAGGCTGCTGCAGTTGCCGCGCACGTCCTCAGCGGGCGGGTAGGCCCGGATGTCCTGCGGGGTCGCCGGCACGCACTGCCAGCGGGCGCCCACGCATGTGCTACAAAAAATAGGCAATATGAATGTGGTGAAAAGCTTAAGTACAGGATCTGTCTTGTGTGCGTAATGTGTGCGAATAGACATTCCATTTTTGAAATTTGTAACATAACGTAACTATGGTTTGCAAACTCATTATTTGCTTATCTTTCAAGATACAAAAATTTTACATTTTGAGATTATTCCGAGTAATTGTACAATATGAGCTAATTTCATACCAAATTTCAAGTTTCTAGGACAACTGGAAGTACCCTTTAAGTTTTCACAGTACGGCAATTTGTATGGAAACAACCTTTCTAATGACTGTATATTTTGATTGCGTTGACTTAGAAGTTTGTTTTTTGTCACAGCTTCAAGGGACTGCAGGCTTGAACATTTGATAATAATTTCAGACTGCTACCTCCACGTGTTCTAGAAAAAAAAGGGTCTTAACAGATATACAGACAGGCGGACAACAAAGTGATTTGAGCTACGGAACCGTAAAAATGTAATTTTTTTATATACATATTAAATCCGCGCAAAAAATTGCGAAACTTAAGTGGCAGTGGGCGGGGCACATCGCTCGCAGGACTGATGGCCGATGGGGTCAGAAGGTTCTCGAATGGCGTCCGCGGACCGCAAGACGAGCTGTCGGTAGGCCTCCAACAAGATGGAGCGACGACCTGCCTATTTGTTGATTTCTTTTGAGAATTTGAAATGTGAATGTGCTCTCACCAGAGCTCGCGTTCGCGGCGGCCCGCGCGCACCTCCCTGTAGCCAGCGGCGAACGGCAGCCCCTTGTGGAAGCACGGGCAGAGCCCCGCCGGCACGCACACGTTGCTGCTGTCCAACACCTACACACACATGTATGGGGAACGAAACAAGTGGTGTGCAATAATGTACCAGTTTTTTATAACTATAAACACCTTTAATGTTCGTGCCACAATTATTTCTTAATTACTACTTAATTGTCTATCACTATTGGTACTTAATCTAGCACGTAAGCACATACAAGCGTCTAAGCACTGCAAGCACTGGGATATAGAACTCGTAATAGTGTTTTTAGTGTAAGCCGGGGTATTGCGGGAGTAAATTAAGCGGTGCAAAATGCGCATGCATTCGCCGTCGCGATCGGATTAGCACTGGCGGCCGGGCGGCGCGGGCGCCTGAGCGCGGCGGCTAACGGGGCTTGCAGAGATGGTGCATTCACTTGTAAAAGCAAGTAGCTGCGTTTTCCTGTGCATTATTTTATGTTTATTAATAAATAAATTACTGAAAATGTAAACATGTGGGGACGCCACAACACTCCCCCGCCGAGACCGTTTCACGGGCGATAGTATTCGGGTTGTTTGACTATCCTGCCGCTTCGAGTCTTTCTTTCTGCGATTTGGTCTGGCGGTGATGATGGCCTGGTGCTGCAGAACAAGTAAGCTGGTTTTAATCGGTCAATTGTCACCGTTGACTCCTTGCCTTGGATGTCCAGTTTGAATGTCTTGGGGCTTCGTTCCAGGACTTTATATGGGCCGGAATATGGCGCTTCGAGGGACCTTCGAGCTGGACCCTGGCGAAGGTATACGTATTCCGAGGCAAGGAGGTCTTTGGGTATGTAAAACGCCTTTGTACCGTGCCATGCTGCTGGTTCTGGGCTCAGGTCTGCCATGTGTCTACGCAGGCGAGATGCGAAGTCCGACACGTCGACTATAAGGTTAGTGGGAGGACTGAAAAACTCGCCTGGTAGTCTGAGAGGCTCTCCGTAGACCAGCTCTGCTACGGAGGTCTTGAGGTCATCCTTCCAGGCACTTCGGATTCCTAGGAGTACAAGTGGGAGGATCTCTGACCATTGGCTGTTGTTGTGGCATATAATTGCAGCCTTTAGTTGGCGGTGCAAGCGCTCAATCATGCCGTTACACTCAGGATGGTACGCCGTAGTTGGGCAGTGTTTAGCGCCCAGGACGGCGGCGACGCTCCGGAACAGGTGGGACTCAAACTGTCTGCCGCGGTCTGTGGTGATTTTGTGCGGGCAGCCAAAGCGTGCGACCCAGCCGGAGACGAAGGCTGTGGCGCAGGTCTCCGCTGTCATGTCCGTGAGCGGGTAGACCTCCGGCCATCGCGTGAACCTGTCGATCACGGTGAGGCAGTACCTGTAACCATTCGAAAGAGGTAAGGGACCTATGAGGTCCATATGAACATGGGAGAAGCGTTCAGAAGGAGTGTGGATAGGGATCAAGGGTGCGGATGTATGGCGGTGAATTTTGCTGCGTTGGCAATCTGGACAACTCTGTGCCCAGGCTTTGCAATCACGGCGAATGCCGGGCCATACATATCTGTCAGCGATTAGTTTGGCAGATGCAGCTGTCCCTGGGTGGCTTAACTTATGGAGACTGTCGAAGACTTGTTTTCGGTATGGAGGTGTGATATAAGGCCTTGGCGTATTCTGTGAAAAGTCGCAGTACAAGTTTGCTCCTTCTGTATTGACCTTTTTTAGTTTCAGGGAGGAGCCCTTTTTGAGCAACTCTTTCAGTTCAGGATTCGATTCCTGGTCGGCTGCAAGCGCCTTGTAGTCTATGGTCACAGCAATGGCGGATATGCGTGAGAGAGCGTCGGCGACTACATTGTCTCTGCCAGAGACGTGGCGTATGTCAGTACTAAATTGCGCTATATAATCCAAGTAGCGATGTTGACGTGGTGAGCACTTGTCGCGTCTCTTGGTGAAAGCAAAGGTTATTGGTTTATGATCCGTATATACCGTAAAGTCTCTTGCTTCGAGCATATGTCTGAAATATCTCATGGACTCATAGATGGCGAGAAGCTCCCTGTCATATGGAGAGTAATTCTGTTGTGCTGGGGTCAATTTCCGTGAGAAGAACGCTAAAGGTTGCCAAGAACCATTCTGTAGTTGATGGACTGCTGCGCCTACGGCTGTGTCAGACGCGTCGGTTATCAGCGAAAGCTTAGCGTCACAGTTTGGATGTGCTAACAAAGCTGCCTGACATACGCTCTCTTTGCAGTCATCAAATGCCTTTAGTGCGTCACCAGAAATGTCGACGGGATGTGAACCTTTCACAGAACCTGTCAGGAAGGCGTTGAGTGGTGCTTGAAGTCTGGCTGCATTGGGTATGAACCGACGATAGAAATTTATCATTCCCAGATACCTTCTCAGCTCCCTGACAGTCTTAGGCAGTGGGTAGTCTTTAATGGCTTGAACCTTGGTTTGTAGTGGTTTTATACCGTCACCTGATATCTTGTAGCCAAGAAAGGTAACATCTGCTGCTCCAAAGACACATTTGGATGTGTTAATCACCATTCCGTAAAGCTTTAATCTGGCAAAGAGTTGACGAAGATGATCTTCATGTTCTTCTTGACACGTAGAGTACACCAAAAAGTCGTCGAGGTAGGTATAACAAAAGTTCAAGCCTCGGGTCATTTCATCGACGAACCTTTGAAAAGTTTGCCCTGCGTTCCTGAGTCCGAAAGTCATATAAGGAAATTCGTAGAGACCGAAGGGCGTAGTTATAGCAGTCTTCGGTATATCTTCATGAGTAACGGGTATCTGGTTATACGCTTTCACAAGGTCGATGGTGGAAAACACTTTGCATCCTGCTATATTTTGCGTGAAATCGTGGATATGGCGAATGGGATAGCGGTCTGGTATAGTGCGCGCGTTGAGCATTCTATAATCCCCACAGGGTCGCCAGCCACTGTCTTTTTTCGGTGCTAGATGCAAAGGGGATGACCATGAGCTTTCGGAAGGTCGAGCAGTTCCGCTATTCAGCATGGACTCGAATTCTTCTTTGGCGATTTTAAGTTTGTCTGGTGCCAAGCGTCGAGGGGAGCTAACTACCGGTGGGCCAGCCGTCGTCCTTATATGGTGCACGGTGCTGTGAGTTGTTACTCGCTGAGTGCCTGATGGACGGGTAATGTCAGGAAAGTCTCGCAGTATATCATGGTATCTCGATTCTCCTATGAGAGTCTTGATGGATGATATCGAGTGTGAGGATAAGGCGGGCATTGCCGGCGTCTTGTTGAGTGTCGTGCTATCTATGAGGCGTTGATTGCGACAGTCAACTACGAGTTGATAGTGTGTTAAAAAATCCACGCCTATTATTGCTTTCGTGACGTCAGCAATTATGAATCGCCACGGGTAAGCGCGTCGAAGTCCCAAGTCCAACTCTAGATGTGTGTAGCCGTAGGTTGTGATGGTTGAGCCATTTGCGGCATACAATTGAAAGTCGGTTTTGGGTTGTCTATTCCTCATTTTTGATCGAGGGTACACGCAGAGATCACTACCCGTGTCTACAAGAAATTGCACCTTACTCCTCTTATCCGTGACAAATAGGCGGCCGTTTCGTGTCAGGCAGCTGTTTTCGGCCACTTCAGGCTGCCTTGCTAGTTTTCCGGCTTGTACTCGCACGGGTGTGTGCACTTAGTGGCTAGTGAACCGAATCTACGGTGGTACCAGCATACGCCCTTCTTGCGCTCCTGTGCGGGTGGGGTTTGCTTTAAGCGTTTCATTGCCGCTTTAGGGGCTCTAGGGTCGGGGCGAGTCTTTTGCTGAAGTACGTGGGTTGTCAGCGCTGCCATTTGCCTGGAAAGTTCGGCTATTTGTAGGGACATGGTTTCCATGGGCGAAAACGCAGGTGGTCTAATGTATGGACTAAGTGCTGTTGATGGGCCGGGCGTAGGCGATGTCTCCGTAATCTGAAAACTGGGTGATGCATAATCTTGAATTTTATCTGCTAGTTCAGCTAGCTTAACGAGAGGCATATCTGGGTGTGAGGCTACGATCGCCTGTAAATTGAACGGAAGACGGCTAGTCCATACGGTCCTGATGAAAGCGTCAGGCAATTTGTTTGGGCCGGCGAGGTGCAGTAGATGGCGTAGGAATTGAGTAGGTTTTCTGTCACCGAGTTCTTCATGCGCAAGCAATTGTTTATCTCGTTGTTCCTGAGAGGCAGAGAGTCTGCCTATTAACTCGGCTTTAAGCGTTGCGTATTTATTCTCGGCAGGGGGATTAGTTATGACATCCTCTACCTCTGCAGCGAATTTGTGATCGAGATGTGATGTCACGTAATAAAATTTTGTTAAATCTGCTGTAATGCCAGAAAGAATAAATTGCCCTTCTATTTGAGCAAACCATAGTGCCGGTCTATCTGGCCAAAATGGAGGAACTCGTACGCCTACACGAAACAAACTCGCCTGGTCCGATGAGTCTTCAAAAATGTCAGCTTCTGCTTTCTTCGCCTGGGACGCGCCCCCGGGCGTGGCACCGTCACTCCCGCTACCCGTCAGCGGCATAATTCTTCGTCGTCGGGGTCACCAGTATGGGGAACGAAACAAGTGGTGTGCAATAATGTACCAGTTTTTTATAACTATAAACACCTTTAATGTTCGTGCCACAATTATTTCTTAATTACTACTTAATTGTCTATCACTATTGGTACTTAATCTAGCACGTAAGCACATACAAGCGTCTAAGCACTGCAAGCACTGGGATATAGAACTCGTAATAGTGTTTTTAGTGTAAGCCGGGGTATTGCGGGAGTAAATTAAGCGGTGCAAAATGCGCATGCATTCGCCGTCGCGATCGGATTAGCACTGGCGGCCGGGCGGCGCGGGCGCCTGAGCGCGGCGGCTAACGGGGCTTGCAGAGATGGTGCATTCACTTGTAAAAGCAAGTAGCTGCGTTTTCCTGTGCATTATTTTATGTTTATTAATAAATAAATTACTGAAAATGTAAACATGTGGGGACGCCACACATGCAACTGCATTGAAACCCAATCACAAGACGAGTTTAGACCTGCAAGAAAAATCGTGCAAGTTGCGTACTGTTGCGTTCCGGTGTGGAGAGTAAGACAGCCGGTGTAATCACGGGCACAAGAAGCATTTCATCTTAGCTCTCTAGGTTGGCAACGCATCTGCGAATCCTCCGGGATTGTGGGTGTCTATGGGCAGTGGTGATCACTTACCATTGCAAGTTGCAATGCAATGCGAGGCCGTAAAGCGAACGAGTCTGGAGTGGGCGGTGGAACGCCGTATTGTAATCCAACTTGCACCATTTCTCTTGCAGGTCTAAATTCGGCTATAGTGAAACAAAAAAATATCGCGGGTAGGTAAATAGGTCTATCTGTTATTCTCCCCCAATGAGAGACAAGCTACTGGCCTGTGATTGGTGGAAATTGACAGACAGACCTCACCCGATACTAGCGATCTAGCGGATTTTTGATACGCGATAGCCCTCATAGAAACTAATTGACCTTTTCATTGATTCAGAAAATAGCTCCATCTCTTGCCACTAATGCGTAACTGTAGAAGTTCCGTAGTGGGTGAGCCGCTTGATTAAGCTACTCATAGATGGCGCTGAGGAGAGATCTTCCAAATAAAAATATGACACAAGGCATTGAAAAATTCGTTAGGTACACCAACGTTAAGTATAGCTTAATTGGTGGAGCGTGGTACGGATTACCGAGGTTGCTGGTTCAAGTCCAGCTGCTTAACGGATTTTTCTTTGCATTGTCATTGTATGTTTAATTGACCTAGTCCCAAATCTCTGCTTACTTTTGGGACTAGGTCAATTGGTGTCAATTGTCCCACGATATTTATTTATTATTATTTACCTGTCCGGGTGGGCAGGCGCAGCCCTCGACGCAGCGCGGGCGGCACTGCGCGCGCGCCGACAGCGCCACGTCCGAGCATGTGCGCTGACAGCTATCAGCGCACACTGTGTACTCTTGGCCGCCGCTGCATGACAGTTCTGTCAGAGAATAGGATGATGTAGCATTTTATGCACGAAAAGCTGGTGCGATAGCAAGAGAAAGAAATATTAAGAGAGGTTTCTATTTAACACTAATAGTACATTGTGCATGAAGGGCGGTAAGAAGGGTATTACTAACGAAAGTCTATTAGAAGGCCGACGCCGAAGGCGGAGGGCTTTTAATGACTTGAGTTTGTAATACCCTTACTGCCCGTGATACATACAATGTTTTCATCACATTTGCGAGGAAATAAATACATACAACAAAAGGCAAAAAATCTATTTATTAAAAGTTTGGTCTTCACATACAGAAGGCATATTTTACTAAGTACAGGCAGTACCTCCGTAAATATTAGATTAAGTATATACGATTATAAATATAAACTCAGCAGTCGGCAACAAATAATAATTTTGAGATTGTCAACTTTTTTCAATGGAGACTTCAGACTTCCAGTACTTCCACAGATAATGATAAACTGGAAAGACGAAAGCCCATCCATACAGCCAATTTTATCGTTTTCAAAATAAAATTCACTGAAATAATTGCAAAGTAAACTCGAATAGTTTTAAAACACAATAATAACGTTTAAATTAAGTAATACTTATTTGTAGAAAACGTAAAAAACCATGTTTGATTTAAAACCTTCTTAGTGTGGAATGACATATTATACCTACTTACCTACGAGTGAACGCCATATTTTTAAAAACTAAACTCATTACTCCCTTGGGAAAATTACAAATTACCTATTACTCCCGTAGGAATATTTTAGGCCGTTGTCCTTCAGCATGCCTGCGTACAATACGACGCTTTGCGAGCAAGTGTGATGAAAAGCTTATTTTTGACCCCCGGCCCAAAAAGAGGGGTGTTAATAGTTTGACATGTGTATCTGTGTATCTGTCAGTGGCACCATAGCTCCGAAACGGATGGATGGATTTCAATGTGGTTTTTTTAATCGAAAGCTAGTTTAATCGAGATGGTTCTCAGCTAAGTTTAATTAAAATCAGTTCACTCGTTTTTGAAATATTGAACTTTGAAATTTTTCAACTTTATCAAGTTGAAGTTATAAAACTTAATGATCACTGAAATAAAAATACACAGAACGTCCTGAATACACACTTCATTCTAGACGACTGTTTTGACATTATAAAAAGTTACCGGTTTCACCAACTATTAGTCACCGTCTCCATTCCCTTCCCTTTACTCATATCTTGTCTGTGCGACCAACGGTTAGTTAAAGTTTCAAATCGTGGCCATAACCTTTTTTTTTAATACAGTTGCCCAAAAATTGATACTTTTTGTGACTATGTATAGTGCGGAAAGTTGGAGTTTGCCTCACAGCAGGTGCCGCCGGGTGTTGGTGACATTTTTTCGCATTTGTATTAAAAAACGTCGTTTGGTACACCTGCGGAAGTGTCGCTTTCACTGGTTCTGAGTCTCAACCCTCGCCTCACGGCTCAGGCCAAAACTTGGCAACCTGGTACGTAATGGCATACTTTCGGCACTTGTACCAAAAAGTACTATTTTACTCAAAACCCATTATACATAAAAGCCGATACTAACCGCATTCCTTAACGTTGTACCGCCACTGTATCTTGACGCCCTGCTTGGCGCAGGCCATCGCGTAGTCCCCGAGTATGGGGCAGAGGCAGCGCGCCGCGTCGCCGGCACACGCGCACATGTCGTACACGCACTCCTCGTAGTACGGGGTCACTGACACGTACCAGTGGCAGGCTGCGGGGAAATCATTTGGCTACATTTCATATTTTCTAATGCCATTATTCATATACGTCACTCAAGCTTCCATTAGTTAAAGCAGGTTTTGTCTTCTTCTTACCAACGGAAATGTCAATGTGACAAAAAACGACAAACGAACTTCAACGGCGTTTTAGTTAAAATAGGTTAGACTATAATTTTATTAGTTGTCTGCATTCCGTTTGAAAAAGGGAACAAATCAGTACTTAAATTTTCACTAGCATTCATGATAAATTTTCACTAGCATTCATGATAAATTTTCACTAGCATTCATGATAAATTTTCACTAGCATTCATGATAAATTTTCACTAGCATTCATGATAAATTTTCACTAGCATTCATGATAAATTTTCACTAGCATTCATGATAAATTTTCACTAGCATTCATGATAAATTTTCACTAGCATTCATGATAATTTTTCACTAGCATTCATGATAAATTTTCACTAGCATTCATGATAAATTTCTTAAAAGGTACTTATTTCAAAAGGACGTAACTCCAGTTCTACTTTAGAGCAAATCCATTGCCTTTGCCTTGTCTAGATAAAAACAAACTAAAGACTTTTATTTACGACGATAATATGACGTTGTCAAATTCAAAATTGTGAGTGCATATTTTTTTTCGTGAAAAAGGTACAGGTAAGTATTTCATACATTTCTAGTCGGTATTTGTAATACTGTTCTTTTTATTTTACTACCCTGTATTTCATAATAATATTTAAGTAATATTACATTTAAAATAAATAAATATCATGGGACAATTTGACACCAATTGACCTAGTCCCAAACTAGGCAAAGCCTGTACAATGGGTATTAGACAACGGATAAACATACTTATATAGATAAATACGTACTTATATACATATTAAACATCCAAGACCCGAGAACAAACATTCGTATTCATCATACAAACATCTGCCCCGACCGGGATTTGAACCCGGGACCTCAAGCTTCATAGGTCGTTAAATAAATATAGTGGCGTGTTCAGGAGGCAAAACTCTTTTGATGCCTATATTAATTTTAAGGTTTCAATAAAACGAAATGAAACTAGAGAATGAATTTTTGTCCAACGAATATTACCAAGGCATAAAAGCAAAAGTTTGTGAGGAAGAAAGTTTGGGCGTTTGGATGTTTGTCACTCTTTCACGCAAAACCTACTGAACGAATTTCGATAAAACTTCACAGAGTAGCTTATACCTCCGAACAAACATATAGGTACTTACGAATTCTATGCAGACAAAGTAGGGAGTAACAGCTAGTATAAAAATAAAAAGCAATATCGCCCTAATTTTGAACTAACCTAATTTTGAAAATAACACTCTAATTTTGAACTCTTCTATGAAAAAAACTCAACAAAGTTAAAAACAAAATGTACAGGTGGGTCCTTTTTTTGTGTCGAGCCTGACTGACAGACTGACAGACAGACAGAGAGTCAGACGGACAACGAAGTGACTCTATAAGGCTTCCGTTTATTTTCCTTTTCAGGTACAAAATCCTAAAAATTACCAATTTTAATAACTTACGCTCAAACAGTTTGCTCATCAGCCTGCTGCAGTATTTCTCAGCCGCCTCTTTGTTCTCAATATTCGCCTTGCAGGGGTGCTCGGGCTCCGCCGTGTCCACGTCCCGGCAGAGCTCCCGGGTCTTCCACTTGTTGGCGAACGCGAGCGCCGACTGCTCGGTGTCGCCCTCTGGCGTCAGGAAGTCGTCCTTCTGGTTCAGGTTGAAGGTTCCGCAGAGACCCTGCAAGAAGCACAGACGCGTCACGAGACCCTACAACAAGCACAGACGCGTCACAAGAGAGAGTGATAGAGAGACTCAATCACTTATCGCTCACGTATATAAGTCGAGTTTAGCCCGACCTATACGTGAGTGATCCATTTATTTCACTAGGATTTGAATGGCATTTTTATTAAATCTAAAGTCGACGCCATGGTTCCTAAGAACAGATTTCCCTATCTCTTATTATAGGTTCTGACTTCTCCCTACTGATCCATTTTGGATTGATCACCCTGTATATATTTTTTGTAAAAATGTCATCAACTCAGGTAAACGACCATCTTATTCTTGTTTATCATTTGCACCAAAATCATGTACAGTCAGCAGCAGAAGTAGCTAAGCAACCGAAGCGGTCACAATGATCTGCACAAGCTCTTATGTCTATAACAATAGAGCCGTGCTTAGATCATTGTGAATGAGTCGGTTGCTTAGCCACTTTTGAACCAACGTGGAACGTTCTCACAGTAAGTGTCAATGATTTTCCTTGTCAGGCAACGCGATGTCACCATGACATTTTCTACGAAAAGGTTCCTCAGTGGGTCACGATTCAATCGGTTTGACAGTACCTTGGTTTTGCCGTGGAATTCCGCTGGCACGTCGACAAACACTCTCGTGTTGCCGTCCCACCACAGGTCCAAGCCGTTGGGTAATTGTACTGAAACAAATAATAAAGTATTCAATTGGCTAAGTGCGCCAAGAGCGCGAAGCAAAAAAAAAAGTATTTAATAATAGTAATGAAATTTCATGACTGCGGAGTCTTAGTAATAGGGTAGCGTTTTTTAGAGTTCCGCACCATAAAAGGAAAAAGGGAAACCTTATAGGATCGCTTTGTTGTCCGTCTGCCTGTCAAGACTCTTTTTCTCTAGAACGCGTGGAGGTAGCATGCTGAAATTAATATCAAATACTCAAGCCTGCAGTCCCTTGAAGCTGGGAAAAAAATCAAACTTCTAAGTCAACGCAATCAAAAGATACAGTCATTAAAAAGGTTGTTTCCATACAAATTGCCGTACCGTGAAAACCTAAAGGGTACTTCCCTAGAAGCTTGAAATTTGGTATGAAGGTAGCTCTTATAGTACAACTACTCAGAAAAATCTGAAAATCTGAATTTTTTATGTCTGTCTGTAGATTTCACAGACCAATATAAGATGACCCCACACTGCGCACATTTTGTTTAGGAGCAGGGTTCTGCTAACACTGATGAAAAGCGGGAAAATTTTCGTACGGAACCCTAAGTGCGCGAGTCCGACTCCCTGGTTTTTTACACTTTGGGTAGGTACGGAACCCTAAAAAGGCTGGTGATGACTCCAAACCCTTACCAATGAGGAACAGCGAGGACGCCGCCCTGATGAGCACATCGCCAACATGCACAGGCAGCGCGGCCACCTCCCGCCCGCCGGCCAGCACGGCGCCGCCCTGCTTCAGACGCAGCTGCACGCCCGAGTACTTCAGGTTAACAGCCCGGGTGCAAGACGGCTTGCCGGCGCCCAAGGACGGTGTTAAGTTCATCTCCTGGAAAGATATTTAAGGCTATAATGACAACTATAGTGAGATTCATCGTCATCATGTCAGCCGAAAGACGTCTGCTGGACGGCGGCCTCCCCCAAGGCTCTCCACTCAGACCGGTCTTGCCCAAGCCCTGCGATCTACACCAGGTCGCCGCTCCAACTTTTTTTTCATCATGGAACAACTGACACCCATTGACCTAGTCCCAAACTAGGCAAAGCCTGTACTATGGGTACTGGACAACGGATAAACATACTTATATATATAAATACATTACACACATATTAAACATCCAAGACCCGAGAACAAGCATTCGTATTCATCATACAAACATCTGCCCCGACCGGTGATTGAACCCGGGACCTCAAGCTTCATAGTCAGGGTCTCTAACCAGTAGGCTATCCGGTCGTAATAATAACGCGAAACTACAGTGAGATTCATCATCATGTCAGCCGAAAGACAGCCACTGCTGGCCGGCGGCCTCCCCGCGGCTCTCCACTCAGACCGGTCTTGTGCTTTCCGCATCCACCGCGGTCCCGCGATCTTTACCAGGTCGTCGCTCCATCTTGTTGGAGGCCTACCGACAGCTCGCCTCCCGGTTCGTGGACGCCATTCGAAAACCTTCTGACCCCATCGGCCATCAGTCCTGCGAGCAATGTGCCCCGCCCACCGATACCGGTACCATCGATCAACATCGTCGATTAGTATATCCGTCGATCAGCCAAAGCTGCCACACTAATCGATAGATGATCGATCGATTGATATGGTAACACCCTCATTCGTAAGCACGTCATGATACGCTGCGTACACGGAGATGACTAAGCGAAACTACACTATTTAAGCGTAGTTTTATTGTAGTTGCTTCAGTTTTAGGCGCACACGCGGCTTCTGTTTGTTCAGCACATGTAGCACGGCGCGCCATTTTGTCGCTTGTCGCGCAGTGCGTCCCTTTCATAGTGATGGAATCAGTGAAGGACGCACTGAGCGACGAGCGACAAAATGGCGCGCGTGCTAGCCCCCCTGTTTTATGAGGGAAAAAGCTAATTTGACATCATTCATCAACAAAATTGTATAACCTCGCTGATGGCTCCCGAGCACGCCACGTTTTCCACCTCAATAGTGACATTCTCAGCCTGCAGTAAAGTGTAAGTGCAGTGCCCCATGAAGTCGTATCGCAGTCCATCGAACGTTGTGTAGTGCGGGTCCCCGACGGCGCCGCACCGCGCGCCGCAAGGGACAGCTGTGCAGGTCCATTCGCCCGCTTGGCACGTACTGGGAATAAATAGGAATAATTATTGCTGATGGCTCTGTCAGCTGTGGACTGTAGACCCTGCGAGCTCATTTTTTTTCAAACCAATCGACAAAAAAAATCTGTATAATTTCGAACCTGATCAAAACGTTTCACGCGAATCTGCTGTTTTGAATGTTTTCCTTTTTTTTTTGTTTAAGAAAATCCTAAAAAATGAAGATAAATTTGAATTAACTTTATTTACATAATAAAAGCAATTTACAATGACATTAAATCTAAGCTTAAACTAAATAAACTACAACTTAAAACTAAATTAAATCTAAATAAGGCCCCCGTGGCATAGTGCCCAAAAGGCTAGCAGCGTTGCCTCGCTGTATAGCGATGCTGATTCTTTGAGAGAGAAAACTGCCAGCCCTTTGGTCACAAGTTGCATCAACTAAGCGCTTTTGTAACTCAGGAAAATGAAATGAATCGATAAAAACAGTATAATTATAAAGAAAAAAAAAACGAAGTGTCAATAAATTTGCAATTCTCGTAATTTTTTTTTTTGATTAGGTTCGAACCCTATTCTCAAAATTTCACGAGAATCGTTCGACAAATGGGAGCTGTAGACGAGAACGGACAGACGGCGGACAGACATTACGAAAGCATTTTTGTCCAAGCTGAAACTGAGACGCTTCGCTCGCTTAGTTAAAAACAATAAAGAAGTTAGTAACAATTCTACGTTGACGACTAATAAAAAAGCCGTAGTAGCCCAGTGGTTCCACATATAGTTGTGGCCTCACATACAGAGGGTCGTGGATTTGAGCCCCGGCTCGCACCCTCTAAATTTCTCTAAATTTATGTGCGAAACTACATTTTGTTATTTATCACGAGCTTTTCGGTGATGGAAAATATCGTTAGGCAAACCTGCACACTCCTGCGAAGCAATGCAATGGTGTGTCAAGTTCCCAATCCGCACTGGGCCCGCGTCGGAACTAAACCCAAACCCTCTCATTCTAAGAAAAAGCTTGTGCCCAGCAGTGGGACGTGAAAAATGCTGATGATTTCGATGACAATGACTAATAAGTAACTCACCAAGTATTACACTCCTTGGGCACAACACTGCCCGGTTTGAAACTCTTATTCCTCAGTCTACAAGGACACTCTTCCTTGGGGATGCACTTGCCAGCTTCCAACAGCAGCCCTTGAGGGCAGAAACAGCCCTCCACGCAGGTTGCGTTGTCCACAGACGAGGGCTGGGGGAACTGACAGCTGGGCTGTACGTCAGGTCCGCAAGAATTGTAGAGCTTGCCTTCAGGGCAATGCACGGCTGCAAATGTGCGTACAGTTATGGCCTTATTCATAAACGTCACTCAAGCCCCCATTAGCTAAAATGGTTTTGTCTTCTTCTTACCAACGGAAAGGTCAATGTGAGAAAAAAGGACAAACGAACTCTAACGGCGTTTTAGTTAGAGTCAGTCAATAATCTACAGCGAAAACTGAAAAGTTAAACTGGGCAAGGGCGTAACCAGCTTTTGGGTCGGAGGGGAGGGGGGGCAACTTAACTAGCTTTTGGCCCAGGGGGAGGGGGGGGGGGGATCAAAAATGTCTTCAGCCGCGATAGTAGAAAATCTTCGCGTTCGAATTTCAAGTATTTTTTCCATGGAAAAGTGCTTTTGTGCTAAGATTTCGAATGATAACGACAGCCTTTTCGAGCTGGTGAGGTGAAAAAGATTAATTCACATAATTTTTTTTTAAAGTTCCGTTGTAAGATAAGGGGGTCCAGGGGGGGGGTGCTCCCTGCCCCTGCCTCCCCCCCCCCCCTCAGTACACCCATGCAGTTACCCAATAGTCTGTAGCGAAAACTGAAAAGTTAAAATGGGTATTCACTTATCATCAGGTGAACTGCATACCCGATTGTCGGCTTTAGTATAAAAAAAACTGAAAATCGGTTACGAAATATAGTCCGTTGAGATAGCAGCAAGGGACTCAACGTGGCACAACTTCTATTCTAGTTGCTACATGCTATTCCATAGGACATCTTATTTATTTCATTAACTTGGGTACAATTCATAATGCAAGCTAATTAAATTATCCTTATATATATTGTAATTACTTCGCCAAACTGCAGTACAGTCTGTTGGCGAATACTGCACTCCTTATTAACATTGCATTAGGTACCTATCTATCTTAGTTATTTCTATTTTCCCCAAGAATGAATATGAACATGAATATGAATGCTTACGGCAGGTGTCGGCGTCCCTCCAGTTCTTGATCTGCTCAACACCGAGACGCTGGCATTCCTTAGCGTAGACCGCCACGGTTGTGCACGCGCATTCTTCTGGACCTAGTAAATAATAATAATAATAATAAATAATAAATATCACGGGACAATTTGACACCAATTGACCTAGTCCCAAACTAGGCAAAGCCTGTACTATGGGTACTAGACAACGGATAAACATACGTATTTATATAGATAAATATATACTTATATACATATTAAACATCCAAGACCCGAGAACAAACATTCGTTCGTATTCATTATACAAACATCTGCCCCGACCGGGATTTGAACCCGGGACCTCAAGCTTCATAGTCAGGGTCTCTAACCACTAGGCTATCCAGTCGTAATTATAAAAAAAACTGCTGTAGGCATAATACAGGACAGGTCATCATCATCATCATCATCACCATCCTTTTTTACGTCCTACTGCTGGGCACAGACCTCCTCTCAGAATGAGAGGGCTTGGGCTATAGTTCCCACGCGAGCCCAGTGCGGATCGGGAACTTTACACACGTCATTGAATTGCTTCCCAGGTTTGTGCAGGTTTCCTCGCAATGTTTCCTTCACCGAAAAGCTCATGATAAATTACAAATGTAATTCCGCACATTAATTCCGAAAAACTCAGAGGTGCGAGCCGGGGTTTGAACCCACGACACTCTGCTTGAGAGGCCATAGGTCAAACCACTAGGCTATCACGGCTCTAAGACAGGTCAGGAGTACCCAAAACCGGAGAGCATGTATGAAGAATGTTATGAGAGTAAGGGAAGGAAAGGTTGTATGTCAGGATCGTAGCAAGTGGAAGTCCGTGGTCTCTGCCTACCCCTCCGGGAAACAGGCGTGGCTGTATGTATGTATTTAGGCATATCATGGAAAAGAGGGAGCTAAATAAATAATTGATGGAATTAATTAACTCCTCCGCGAAGTAGTGTAGTTAGTATAAATACCCGCGTCTGCGCTGAGTACAATACAATACAATACAAATATTCTTTATTGAAAACCACAAAATAGTACAAAGAGATAGAGAGAGAGAGAGAGAGAGAGAGAGTATTTATTCTCATGCCAATAAAAAAGAACCGAAAGAAAATGATTTAGTGTTTTTTAAAGCAATGTAAATAGTAAATATCATGGGACAATTGACACCAATTGACCTAGTCCCAAACTAGGCAAAGCCTGTACTATGGGTACTAGACAACGGATAAACATACGTATTTATATAGATAAATATATACTTATATACATATTAAACATCCAAGACCCGAGAACAAACATTAGTATTCATCAAACAAACATCTGCCCCGACCGGGGATCGAACCCGGGACCTCAAGCTTCATAGTCAGGGTCTCTAACCACTAGGCTATCCGGTCGTCAATATGCTGCATAGAATTTCTAATACACAACCTGAAAAGATAGCTTAGCCCGGAAATCGATCCCAGTACCTTGACATTCCTAGCTATTACCTACCTACCTATTACACCACGCATGTCTAGGTTACCTCATATAGAACTATATCGGGGATAAAGTATGTATGTATAGTATATCTTTATTTTTTTATTTTATTTTTTTATTTTTTTAACTCAAAATAAGAAAATAAAAGTACAAAAACTTAGACATAAACTTCTGCCAAACTGCATAGCAGTTTGTTGGCAGAAAGTGGATAGCTCTCACACACCATAACATTAAATAATATCTAACAGATAACAGAACAATTATTGTATCTATGTCCAGATTGTTTCCTTCTTTTGAATGCTAAAATAAACGAATTATATAAGTAATTAGTTAATAACCATGATATATGTGTCTATGTATACTTACTCATGCTCGTTGTGCAAGCGCAGTAATCCCACTGGCATGTTTCGATAAGTTGCGTCACGTCCATTACCTGCAATGAAAGAACACAGAATGTAATCAAACGCTCGCTACAGTCGCTACGGATGGGAGCACTCCAAAACACAGAGCTACGTATTTATAGTGAAATAAACGGACAGGTAGCTTCATGTTAAAATAATAAACCTGCTGCGGCTAGTTTCTCTACAAAGAGATATATGTAGCGTCCATTCCGTATGCCACTTAGAGCTCTGCTTAACATAATGGCGCCATCTATAAACTCGAAGAAAAAACTAAAACAGATGACGCTATTGTGTTACGCAGAAGTCTGCTAGTTACTTATCATCCCGCTCTCATAATAATTACTTTTTACACTTGTTTCTAAAATACGGTTTTTTTTTCTCTCTTAATTTTTTAATGACAGAGTGAGGTTTCTTTGTGTAATTTATCCGTGGTTACGTATTGTAAGAGCTAATGTAACTTGTTTTTAGAAAAAATGACTTTGTGCCATGTTACTTGCGGCGCATTCTTCTTGGCAATCATGGTCTATCCGAAAGCGCTGGTAGACTCAAAAAAAGACGTGTAAAAGAGCATTCAACTGCCTATTTGCTGAATAAAATTTAGAATTTAGAATTTTTGAATTTTGATCGTTATGTGAAAAAAATATCTACGGAATGCTTGATTCTTGGGAAACGCACTTTGTTACCGCACGTAATTAAATTATTCAATAGTATTTTACAGACAGGCCAAATTCCCAAGCTGATGCTCCATTCGAACATCACATTGCTCCACAAAAAAGGGGACAAGAGTGATATTGACAAATATCGTCCCATCAACTTGGTTTCCCATTTATACAAAACATTTTTAAAAGTTTTAGAGTTCCGCATTGCAGGTCAGCTGGATAAACATCAACCCCCAGAGCAAACCGGTTTCCACCCTGGTTTTTCCTCCACCGATCACCTCCATACATTAAATCAAGTCATAGAGAAATGCCATGAATATTGAATATAACCAGCCTCTGTACCTAGCTTTTGTCGACTATTCAAAAGCTTTCAGTGGCGAAGCGTGCTAACAAGCCGATTCCCGATAGCTTCCCTAAAATTTTGAAGAACCAAACGCATTTTTTAAGTACCACACAGGGCATAATATAAACTAAACGCGAAATTCATTCATTCTTTCACTCCAAATACGCACGCTCTCGCACAAAATCGATTACATTCATGATCATTGGTAATGCGGCCGAAAATATCATAATCCTGCACTCACACATTTAAAGAACTCATTGGCTAAAATTGCACACTTTCGCAAAATTCTACCTATGGAATTAGTAACTAGTTAAGCCGATGTTTAACGGGTTATTACATTTAAAATTAGACTTTGCGTGTTAATCATAAGGTTAACTTCTTCAGAAACTTTTTTTTGGGAGCATAGCTAAGCTGACCATGCGTCCCGTTTTGAACGGGACAGTCCCATTTTCCAGCAACCTGTCCAGGTGTCCCCGAGTAAGCCTCCGGGACGTTAAATTGTCCCGTTTTGGCCGCTGAACGATAAAATTTAAAATGAAGTTATGGAAACCCAATTTTCTCAGCGCTGGGCTCATGGTAGACCTCAAAGCTGCCTCAACGCTGCGCTCGCCGTGAAGCACAGCTGTGAATTTATTCCTTACAGAATAACACCCCTGTATTGGATGTAAAAGACACTAAGCCTATGCGTAATCGTCACCGAATTTATTGAAACAGTAAGAAAATAAAACTTTGATTAATATTAAAATGCGTTTTAAACTCTTTTGTGCTAAATATTACTGGGACAGCACGTTGTCCCGTTTTGTGACGGACAGAAAATGGTCACGTTAAGCATAGCGCGCGAAAGACTCCAATAAGCCAAAATTTTACGGGTTATTACATTTAGAATTAGAATTTATGCAGTTAATCATAAGGTTGACTTTAGCAGAAGCTTTCTTTTAACGCAAACTTAGTTACTTGAGAGCGACCGTGGCGGCAGCACCCCTGCGCGAGTGCCACGTGATGTACATGTCGATGACTCGATGTAGTTGTTGCCATGAAATGATGTACAGATATTTAAAATTACGGCGACGAAATAAACAGGAGAAATTAACGTTTGATTAGAATTTCAATTTAAATAGGTAACAATTTGACTACTTATAACTAGAAAATTATTATCAAAATGGAAACATTACGATTCAAAATTTGGAGCCTTAAATTCCCTTTTTTTTCACTAGGTACTCGGCGCTCAGAAATTTGTTTAAGTATCCTTTTCTTGCAAATGGTTGTTTTTATAAAAAATACATATCGGTTCAGTGTTGATAAGTAAAACCAGGGAAAATCAGTGTTTGTCATTGTCATTGTTTTGTGCAAGTGTGTGTTTTACCGCCGTGCGTGTCCTGTTTCAAGGTTCGTTTTAGTAACTATACCTGTAAGTGTATATATTTTCATTTTTAAAGATTTTAAGGCAATTGTTTCACTTGGCAATTATTTTGAGGATAATTGATTTGACTGTCTGTTGTGAAAACTGACGAGTGTACTTATATTTTTTAAAACGAAAAGACGGGTTCTTTAAAAAAAAAAATATATTTATATACTTAGCTCATTTAATTACAGCTATAAGTATAGGTAATTGGTTGATCGATACCTACCTGTTGTGCCGATATTGGCTTAGATTTTTTTTGTATAGGTACTTATATCCGTATTTAACGGCTTTTTGAAAAGCCATTTTTATATGTTGTTATACACCAGTGATGTCAAATATAGCGAAGGTGAAGGGACACTTCATCAGGCTTACAATAATAATGTGAAAATTATATTAAACGTTTTTTTAATGACAGTAATACAAGGCTTTCGTTTTTATTTTGGCTAATAATCATTTAATTAAGCAGTCAATTGTTTCACTTATATATTTTTGTGGCCCCTGTTTTTTTTAGTTAATACATAAGCCACAAGAGTTTCCACTTATAGTTTATACATTAGTTTGCTCAGAAAGTACACCAAATATACATCTGTTTATTATTTTTCACTGTCATCAACATTATCCTTTTATTTATTTTGCTTTTTACTTCTGCCACTATTTTCCTCTTTGACTGCAGAAACAAATCTACTGTGATTTAGATGAAATAGGTCGATATGCGAATATTTGCCATTATAAATTGTACACGCTCTCGCCAAGCATTTATCACCTACATACTTGGTACGACTGAGAGGGACAGCAAACAGGTGCGTAGACCGGGTTCGAAAACTCGGACATCTAAATGAGACTTTGCATAAAAGATCTTGTGAGTCAATAATATTATTCAGTAGTTTATATATAAATATTACGTCCCTTTTTTCTCGTCGTAGTTCGAGAGATTCAATATTGTCACATGTAAAGTGCTTAAATTTATAATTCATTCGTTTCATAAATTTATTTTGTATCCGTTCAATTGAATCAATATGCACTGCAAAATGTGGACTCCAGACCATTGATGCGTATTCTAGATGCGACCTGACAAAAGCATTGAATAAAAGAATTAAAGTACTTATAAAGTACTTATAAAGAATTAAGTAATATTTTAAAGGAACATCACGTTGTATAGACATTAGCAGTCCTCTTCGTATTATCGTCTTTGGTAAAAGTAAAGTTTTACCTTCGAGCATTTCCTGAACTTGTCTTTACTGAAGACATTTGTGCAGAACTGCAGAGCTTTTTTCATGTCTTCATCTGAGTTGGATTCACACGCCGCCGGCGCCGAAGGGGCGCTGTCACACACGTCTGTGAAACCAAAGAATATAATAAACTAACGTAAATAGACACGACACTGACGCATGTGTGCATGTAAACGGCTTCGCGGCTGTGTGGGTGTTGGGACGCGAGCGGGAGTGAGCGCGGGACGCGCGGGGTGGGGAAAGGCGGACCGCGGTCCCCACTGTACGGCAGTGACGCACCAGTGGAAAAACTAATATTGTAATGTTTACTGATCAGCATCCATAGGTTTATAATAACGTATGGACGAGCCCTTGAAATCTATACCTATAAAACAGTACCGTGACTGACTGACTGACTGACAGACAAAGCACAGCCTAAACCACTGGACCTAGAGACTTGAAATTTGGCAAACATGATACCTTGAGTATCCTAGAGGTGCATTAAGAAGGGATTTTTGGAAATTTCCACGGGATAGGGAACTAGCCCATTTTTAAATATTTCACGGGGGCAAAACCGCGGGGCATAAGCTAGTTTGGTATGAAGGTGGTTCTTATAGCACAACCAATCAGAGAAATTTGAAAATCATAAATTTCAGTCAGTAGGTATAAAAGTCAGCGACTAATATAAAATGACCCCACACTGCATACCTACATTTTGGTTAGAAGCAGGGCACTGCTAACACTGGAGAGCTTGAAACACTCGGAAAATCTTCTAGTTTCGATTCCCGTGATAGACATACTATTTACATACCTACCTAAAAACTTGTACGGAACCCTCGGTGCGCGAGTCCAACTCGCACTTGGCCGGTCTTTCTACTTTAAAGCTGCTAGTTTAAAACTGCGTACCTCCGAGCCTGTTGAGCAGCCACGAGGCTGCGAACACCGATCTCGTCTTCGCCATAGTTCCCTCCTTGGTCAGGAAATCGTTTTCAGGGTTGCCATCCAAGCTCCCGCACAAGCCTTGCGTGTTGTTCCACAGAAGGACTGAGCCTTCTACGACGATGACGTTCTAGAAAATTAAATAAATAAATAAATAAATATCATGGGGACAATTGACACCAATTGACCCAGTCCCTAACTAGGCAAAGCCTGTACTATGGGTACTAGAAAACTGATAAACATACTTACACGTGACAATGCAAAGAAAACTTACACGGACCAGCCGCCCTCTGGACACGAAATGTCAGGGCGAACGTTTCCGAAACGCATATGCTCATTTGCACCTATAAATCTTATTACTTATTAGCCACCAATCGCGGCTCACTTTCGACCAGATGACAAGCGACATGACAAGCTATGAACCAATCACGACGCATTTCCCCGGCCCGCTCACCGCGACTTTTTTCTTAATGACTTTCTAAGTAAAAGAAGATGCGGTCTAGAGGGTGGTTGGTCCGTGCATACTTATATAGATAAATACATATTAAACATCCAAGACCCGAGGACAAACATTCGTATTCATCATACAAACATCTGCCCCGACCGGGGATCGAACCCGTGACCTCAAGCTTCATAGTCAGGGTCTCTAACCAATAGGCTGTCCGGTCATCCTACAAAAAAAAAACAACTATTACCTAGATTAGGGTTCTGTGAGCTATAGACCAAGCGACTTCATTTTGAACATTTTTCCTTTTATTGTAAAATCTATGTAATTACCGAACCTGTCCGTGTGAACATCCGTCACATACGATTTTGGTCAGATGGCGATTTTCGTCAGATTCGTTAATCGTCAGATCACAAGTACGATGGAGTATTTGAAGAATAAATAATCTGACAATAAACGGGTCTGAAGAAGAACGCATCTGACCAAAATCGTATCTGACGGATATATGTACATGGTGATATTACACAAAATTTCACGAAATGAGAAATGCAATTTTGTCTAAGCTACCGGACCCCCACTTACACTAATGTCCCACTTGATGACTACGCCGACCGTGTCCAGGTTATTATTTTTTTATACGACAAGGAAGGCAAACAAGCCTGTGGGGTCACTTGATGGTAAGTGATCACCACTGCCCATAGACACCCACAACCCCCCCCCCCAAAATGCTTTGCCAACCTAGAGAGCTAAGATGAAATGCCTCTTGTGCCCGTAATTACTCCGGCTGTCTTACTCTCCACACCGGAACACAACAGTGCAAGCACTGCTGCTTAGCGGCAGGACTAACGAGTAAGATGATGGTAGCGATCCGGACGAACCTCGCACAAGGTCCTATCATCCGCAAGCAGAGTCCTAACCCCCATTGTCTAAGCTGAAACCAGATTGACTACGACGTAGTCACTTGGCAAGGACACGCGAATAACAGACAATGACACTAGGATGGGATAAAATGGCTATTGCTTTACCACTGAACCCCCACTTACATTGATGTCCCACTTGATGACTACGCCGACCGCATTCAGGTTGACTACAGTGTATGATCTCAATTGGAAAATCTTTTTGTATTTTTTATTTATTTTTCCAATTATTTTTTTTATTTTTACGGTCTTCCCGTGAGTATCAATTATATTTTTAATAAACTCACCGAAACATGAATACACAGAAAAATCAGAAAAAATACCAACCCCGGGAATCGAACCCGGAACCTCGACACTCCGGGTCGCGTGCCCACCCTTACACCAGAATTGGTATTTAAATTTATTTATTTATTTATTTGGTATTGGTAAATACCAATTCTGGTGTAAGGGTGGGCACGCGACCCGGAGTGTCGAGGTTCCGGGTTCGATTCCCGGGGTTGGTATTTTTTCTGGTTTTTCTGTGTATTCATGTTTCGGTGAGTTTATTAAAAATATAATTGACTACAGTGTAGTCGGACGTAGTCACTGGTCATGGACACGCGAATACCGGATAGTGACTCTGGGATGGGATCAAGTGGCTACTGCTTCACCACTGAACCCTCACTTACATTGAAGTCCCACTTGATGACTACGCCGACCGCATCCAGGTTGACTACAGTGTAGTCGGACGTAGTCACTGGTCATGGACACGCGAATACCGGATAGTGACTCTGGGATGGGATCAAGTGGCTACTGCTTCACCACTGAACCCCCACTTACATTGATGTCCCACTTGATGACTACGCCGACCGCGTCCAGATTGACTACGACGAAGTCTCTGGGCATGGACACGCGAATACCGGGCAAAGACGCTGGTATTGGGATCGATCGGCGGCTGTTGCGGAATACCACTGTACCCTCTTCCTCTGTAAAAGTGTTGATGAAATTGATAATTAGAACTTTAAAAAGGTTTGAATATTTATCGAAGAGCGACTAATCGTAGCATTTTGGTTGGCAAAAAGATAGATGGAATGTGATTATGACCGTGATTGCGAAGTGCCTGTGATTGCAATTATGACTGTAATTGTGACTGTGCTTGTGACTATGGCCGTTAATTGTAATACGTCGGGTATAGTGCAATACCGCGTAACTAGCACTGGTAAATACTGCGCATCTACATAAAACATACGCAACGGGTGTTTGAACTGGTGTATTCTAATCATGATTTTCTTAGATACGCACTTGTGACAGTGCTTGTTTGTGATTATGACTGTGATTGTAACTATGGTTTGGGAGATATACCTCCGGCTGTCAGGAAATACGGCTTGTCCTCCAAATACACCGTCAGCTCCAACGGACAGTAGTCCTTCCTCTCGCACTTGCCTTGTTTGACGGCGACCGTATATTCGTGCTCTTTCGCGTCGCGGACCAAAATGTGATCGCAGGGGGATTCGAAACTGAAAAAAAGATGGCGGCACTTTATACCCTGTGCCTTTTTTATAAGATAAGGAAGGCACGAGCAAGTGGGTCACCTGATGGTAAGTGATTACTGACCATGGGGGTTTGCAGGTGCGTTGCCACCCTAGAGGGCTAAGATGAAATGCCTCTTGTGCCAGTAATTTCCCCGGCTGTCTCATTCTCCACACCGGAACACAACAGTGCAAGCACTGCTTCTTAGCGGCAGGATTAGCGAGTAAGATGGTAGTAGCGAAGTGTCAGTCCAATTTTATGGTAATGTATGGAAATGGTTTTCGTAGTGAAATCTGAGTGAAATAAATTTATCACCCAATCAAATTATATGTAGGTAGATTTGATGAGCCACTATAGTATGGCCATAACCGCTGTGCACTCCCTGAGGTAGGAGGTAGGCGCGCGGCGAGACGGGGGGACGCACTCTGTCAGTCCGCCGTCAACGCTCGTGGCCACGGGCTTGAAACAGCCATACATTTGTCCCGACCGTAGAGATGCCATATTTTTGACATATCAAATATCACTCTTATGTTTATGTCATAGAGTTCTTATTAGTTTGAAAGGCCGCCAAGGTCGGTGAGGACATGGGCCATGACAGCAAGTTTTTTTTTAAATCTCGCTGTTGTGATGCCAGCACTAAAGAGATATCACAATTTTAAAATTGAAAGATCGATAAAAAATCATTGTCTGATTGTAATTTACATTAATTGAGTACGTTTCAATTTATTATTAATGAGCTCTGTTTAGGTAAAATAAAAATTAACACAATATTCACATTTTAGATAATGACGGTACTTGTACATAGTCTCTCTAATCTGTGCTTGTGGCGGCGGGTAGTGTCATTTGTACCGGACCGTCAATGTCAGACGCACATGAGATAAAAATTCAAAGATGGGTCGTGCGTTATCTCGTGATGTCAAAACCGTAATTTTTAAAGTGGCTGAATATTTTAAAAAAAGAAAAACAATATAGCCCAAAACTATATTAATTCTTCTCTAGACGAAAAGATAGTCATATTGGCTAAATTGTTTTCGGAATTCACGGCAGAAAAATGGCAGAGATGCGATGATCATGTCCAGAAAAATGAAAATGATTACTGGAATCGCGATAGTAGGTTCGATAATATTATCGATTCATTCATAATAAATTTGCAAGACTCTGATTCAAGTTCCAATGGCGATACGGACGATGAAGATGATGAAGAAATGGAAGATAATGTTGAAACAGAATCTATGTCGGAATAACTTTACTACTTATACTAATCTATCTATTTGTTTGTAATTATAGTAAATTTCAATCAAACAAATCCTGATTTGAATTATAAGTGTAGTTCTTATTAATCAACTGCCTAGGTATTTTAATACAATATCGAGTATAATGCAGATTACATTTTTATCAACTAATAAGATAATACAACTAATACATTTTTATTTACTAAAGAGCCTCCGACCACCGTTCCGCCACAAGTCTTGCCTTAGAAATGTAAACTGATATCGTAAGATTTGTCCGGCGTGTATTGACCTCATGTGAACTCATGCTCTTTTTTCCCCGGCTCCCACCTCCCCGCGCATACCTCAGGGAGTGCACAGCGGTTATGGCCATGCTATAACTAACATAGTAGTAAGCGGATTTAAATTATGAGTTATGATACTAACCTAATATGCTTCAAAATGTTTTCCGAAAAATTTTTTTTTTTTGAAATTTACTATCAATAACCGACTCTGTTAATTTCCATATTTACCTATAAATCTTTCCATCAAAAGTCTTGTAATGCACACCGAACCAGGTCAAGCAAGTACCTCCCTTGGGCGTGAAGTCTTGCACTACGATGTTAACATTATTGTTGACACCACCGTATTTCCCGTACTCGAATGTGCCGTCGTGGCCTGAGCCATGCGCATGTGGGTTATTGACACCAGTCTGGCTACCACTTTGATTGTTGTTGTGGAGATAAGTTTCATAGTAGCTCTGGAACAAAGAAAAATCATCACCACCAGCCTTTCTTTACGTCCCAGTGCTGGGCAGAGGCTACCTCTCACAATGAGAGCGATTGGACTATAGTTCCCACGCGGGCACAGTGCTGTCAGAAAAATATATGTAAATAGAGAGCGCCCGCGGCTCTGCCCACGTGGAATATTATATTATGCTAGTACGGTATTAACGTAAGGAATCTGTATAGCAATAGGAATGTGTCCTCTGGGTAAAAAAGTAGTATTTCTAATTAGTCCGTCAGACAGAGTATCGAAAAAAAATATTGGGCACGTATTTTTTGCCTTATATACGTTAATAAAAATTTACATAGATAAAATTTGAAATTTCCGTAGACTGCAATGCAGGATAATGAATGGATTTCTTTTTCCCTGAACGGCAACACTGGCATAGATAATAAATCATTCGTTATTGGCTCGAAATTCGAAATTGCGATTTTATTTTGCTTAATATACAAAATTTACACACCCAATATCATATTTTCTCAAGTTTTTTGCAATTCGTAGGGCCAAAGAATATAATTGCTTTAAAATTCCAGAGAAATAATGCGTTGTTTGGGAGAAACCATCCTGCACCGTCTCGTTTTTTTCCCGTTCTGGCGTTCACTGTTATATTATACATAGATTACTTACATTACTGAACCCCGAATAGTGATTGCTGGGAGTCACGATGACAACTTCATCTGTGAAAAGATAGCACGATTCATTAATTATCGTTTCACATTCGCTCACAAAATTTCAGGAAAATCGGTTGAGAATTGTGCCTTGAACAACAGTCGAACAACAGAACAACAACAACAGACACCCTGACAGCCTGAAATATGAAAGTAATTTTGTCCAAGCAGTGTCTTTTCGTTGAAATTACCGTAGTGTTTGAAGCAGGGCCGGCCTTAATCATCTAGGCGCCCCGGGCGAGTCATGCATTTGGCGCCCTTTTGTGGACAGTGGTGACATTATGCCGGCGCGCGCGGCGCCCTGTGTAGATTAAGGCCGGCCCTGGTTTGAAGTCAAAAGTCTTTGACCAGTTTGTGTTGCCAGTGATGACTTACGGATCTGAGACGTGGGCGCTAACGATGGGCCTCATAAGGAAGCTCAAAGTCACTCAGAGGGCGATGGAGAGGGCTATGCTCGGGGTTTCTCTGCGGGATAGAATCAGAAATGATGATATCCGCAGTAGAACTAAGGTTACCGACATAGCCCGAAGAATTGCGAAACTTAAGTGGCAGTGGGCGGGGCACACAGCTCCAGGACTGATGGCCGATGGGGTCAGAAGGTTCTCGAATGGCGTCCGCGGACCGGGAGGCGAGCTGCCGGTAGGCCTCCAACAAGATGGAGCGATGACCCAGACTGACCTAGATTGCGGGACCGAAAATTTAAAATATCAACTGTCTAACTATCACGGTTCATGAGATACAGCCTGATGACAGACAGACAGACAGAAAGACAGACGGACGGACGGACAGCGGAGTCTTAGTAACAGGGTCCCGTTTTGTACCCTTTGGGTACTCTCCAGCCTTGGGGACTCACCGAACACGCAGTGCGGGATCGGCTGCGGACTATACGCCCCAGTGGAGTACAGGCAAGTGTACTGGTCCGCCAGCGGGCCCGACGCGCTCGCGCCGACGGGGCAGCTGAGTCGGCAGGTGAACTCCTCGGCGTTCCCGCTGCACTTATAGTTTCCGTTGAAAGCTATTTTGCGGATGTCGCAGACGGATGCCGCTGGAATCAAAAATCAAAATCAATTTATTTGTTTGTAAAACACAGGTACAAAGGTGTTACAAACTTTACATGGATCGCTATTTTGCCGTGAGGCGTACAAACTTACAGTCATGAACTATAAATAACATAACAAATATTACGTGCACCATCGAATTTACAAAATATTTATCGCATCATTACTACCCTACATGTTAGATTTTTAAAGTATACAAACATCAACAGATTTTGCTATATTATGTCTCTTAAATATTTTTGTATGGAATAATACGCTTTTTGAACCAGAAAATTATGTAAACCTCTTTTAAAATGCGATAAGTACTTCGTTCTTATCTAAGATGGACTTCGGTAACTTATTGAAAATTTTAGATGCCATTCCAAAAATACTTTTTGATGGTAAGGCAGTTTTAAATGGTTTTCTATTTATCTTTCCTCTCTGACGAACGCTATTAAAACTAGGCAATTGAGTTCTATTTATATTTACATACACAGCAACTTCATAAATATATGGAGATAAATAAATATTAATAAATAAATATCATGGCGACGACCTGGTAAAGATCGCGGGACCGCGGTGGATGCGGAAAGCACAAGACCGGTCTGAATGGAGAGCCGCGGGGGAGGCTGCCGGCCAGCAGTCGACGTTTTTCCGCTGACATGATGAAATATCATGGGAAAGCCATGATAGCCCAGTGGTTTGACCTATGCACCTATGGCCTCTCAAGCAGAGGGTCGTGGGTTCAAACCCCGGCTCGCATCTCAGAGTTTTTCTGAATTTATGTGCGGAATTACATTTGTAATTTATCATGAGCTTTTCGGTGAAGGAAAACATCGTGAGGAAACCTGCACACTCCTGCGAAGCAATCGAATGATGTGTGTGAAGTTCCCAATTCGCACTAGACTCGCGTGGGAACTATAGCCCAAGCCCTCGCATTTTGAGAGGAAGCCTGTGTCCAGCGGTGGACGTAATAAAGGCTGGTGATGATGATGATGACATTAAAATAACCTAACCAATTTAGAAAAGCTGAAAAACTCCCTACATTGTCATTTCAAAGTTCAATATTTCAGAAACGGGTGAACAGATTTTAATGAAACTTAGCTAAGAACCGTCTCGATTAAACCAGCTTTCGATTAAAAAACAGCATCCGTTTGGGAGTTATGATGCCACAGACAGATACACAGACACACACATACTTTTTCGTCGGGGGTTAAAAACGAACTTTTTAGAAAACAGTTAATTTAATCACCGGATGAGATTCAAAAATCGACCCCCACGCAAAATGGCACAGCACGCGATACCATAGTTGGAAAAAAAACTTACAGTACTGGCACTGCGGCCCCCTGTACTCCGTGGGGCACTGACAGACATTGACAGACAGACACACCCCCCCGTTCAAACATGGCGGGCTGCATTCTGGCTGGCAGTCAGGTATGGACGTTAAGTCAGCACGAGTCGGCTGCCACTGCCCGTCTACACAGCGCATGTTGGCGGCGGGAGCTCCGTCGAACAACTTGTAACCTTTCAGACAGGTTATTGTGCACATTCTGAAATAGATTTAACCATAATTAATTAAAAAACCGGACAAGCACGAGTTGGACTCGCGCACTAAGGTTCCGCAGAAAGATTTTAACGCTTTTCCCCAGTGTTTTAAGAAGTCCAGTGTTAGCAGAGCCCTGCTCCTAAGCAAAATGTACGCAGTGTGGGGTCAACTTATATTGGTCAGTGAAATCTACAGACAGACATAAAAAATTAAGATTTTGAGACTTTTCTGAGTGGTTGTGCTATAAGAGCTACCTTCATACCAAATTTCAAGTTTGTAGGACCACTGGAAGTACTTACCCTTTAAATCTTTCAGGGAACGGCAATTTACTTGTATGGAAACAACCTTTTTTAGGGTTCCGGAGCCAAAATGGCAAAAAGGAATCCCTTATACTTAAGCAGAAACGCTCTTGTGCTGAACCCGTCTAAGACAAAGTACATGGTACTGGGAACGAAGGATCAGTGCAAAAAAATTGAAGAGAAGAATCCGATTATAGAGCTGGATCGGCAGGTTGTGGAACGAGTTGAAGTAACAAGGAATTTGGGTCTTATGATGGACAGTGAGCTGCGTTATGTGGAGCATGTAAGCTTAAAAATAAGGAACGCGTTTTTCAGGCTTAGAACCCTCTACTCCATAAGACAGCACTTGTCCGAAGGGGTGCGGAAGTTACTGGTCGAAACCTTGGTTCTATCTCAGTTCAGCTACTGTGACACCGTGTACGGGCCTCGACTCTTTGCGAAGACGGCACGAGCAATCCAGCGAGTGCAAAACGCATGTATGAGATTCTGCTATGAAATACCTAAGCGCGTGCACATCACGCCTTACCTAAACGAGAGGCAGATACTGAATATGGCGGCTCGGAGAGACCTACATTTAGTGACTCAGGTGCATAAAATAATTAAAACCCAGCGACCGCAATATTTGTTCGATAAGCTGACGTGGCCTAAGGCAGGACGAGACCGAGGTGTCCGGAGCATGCATGCAAATAAGGTCATCGTCCCTAAACACAGGTCCGCAGGGTTCAGAGGGAGTTTCCGTTTTCGCGCATCTAAGATATGGAATGATCTTCCACCCCCGTTGCGTGCCAACATTTCTTTCCCAGTCTTTAAAAGAAAAATCCGGAGAGTGCTAATGGAAAAACAGATCAACCTAAGCTAAACTAGACTAGATGGAAATGACCCTATACCCAGAAACACAAATACCGGGTAAGACTTTCGCACTGATGCCCTACCACTCATTAGGAATGGAAGCCAGATCTTTTAATCTTTTAATCATCTAACATTTAATCTTTAATACCGTTTAATTTAATTTATTTGAATTTTTGTCAATTCATAGTTTAAATTATAATATAATTGTTGTAACCTCACCCCTAAAAATGTAAATGTAATTGTACGCTGTGGGACAGGCGCAGGCTGAAAATCAGCGCTGCAAGCCCCCCAGCTGGCAGCATCATGCTGAGTCTGAGCCCATTGCCACACCTTGTATCGTGTTTGTTCTCGTGTTTGTTTTACTGTTATTATATATATGAATATCTTCCTTCTTTGTTTTCTTTAAAATATGATATTGTATATATATATATATATTTTTTTTTTCCAAATGTATGTTTCTTGAGCATGTTTTTTGTTTTGTTCGTTCTTTGTGGCAATAAATGATTATTATTATTATTATTCTCATAGTTTCGTCATGTCCGTGTGTCTGTCTGTCTGTCCGCGTCATAGCTCAGAGACTATGTGTCCCTTTAGATTTTCAGATTTCGGCAATTTGTATGGAAATAGCCTTTTTAATGACTGTATCTTTTGATTGCGTTAACTTAGAAGGTTGATTTTTCACAGCTTCAAGGGACCGCAGGCTTGAGTATTTGATATTAATTTCAGCTTGCTACCTCCACGCGTTCCAGAGAAAAAGGGTCTTGACAGACAGACAGACAGACGGACAACAAAGTGATCCTATAAGGGTTCCGTTTTTTCTTTTTGAGGTACGGAACCCTAAAAATTGAAAAAATAATTTCGAACGGGATGACCGTGAAATGTGCTAAAAACATCACGTGACTAATAAACGACCCCATACGTACTCATTATTGCATCGCCTCACAGCATTAACGGGCAGAGGCGGGTAGGTCAGGCAGGGTTTCTTCTCGAACTCGCACTGAAACCCGAAGAAATTCGGCGGGCAATGGCACTGGTTGGGCGCCACGCAGATACCGTTGTTTATGCACTCGGGTTCGCATTTCGCAGCTGCAAAGAGAACCAAATTATTCATGTGAAAAATAGTAGTTTATGAAACTGTTGCATAATGTGGGGTATTAAAACACGAGTGTGTGTTTAAAAGCCGAGCCTAGGCGAGGTTTTTAATAGTATCACAATCGCACGAGTGTTTTAATACCTAGTTAAGTGCAGTTTCAGACACTATCTACTTTAGATAGATAGACTAATTTATTTCAATTTAAAAATTTCACAAATATCATTTGACATGTCAAATACATATACTTCATTCACAAAAAGATCGCCATCAATGAAATAATAATAATAAAAAATACAAAAAAATTTAATTCCAATTGGAACAATGTCTATAATGGAACGAGAAATAAAATAAAACGTAATTAAATGTCAAAATAATAATAACATTAAGTCACAAAATGTGAGAATGTCAATAATTATACTGAACTTTATCAGCGTTTCCGAAACGCGTATGCTTATTTGCACCTATAAATCTCTCTAGCCTCTAATCGCGGCTCACTTTCGACCAGATGACAAGCGAGATGACAAGATATGAACCAATCACGACGCATTCCCCCGGCCCGCTCACCGCGGTTTTTTCGTAACGACTTTGCAAGTAAATTATAGAAGATGCGGTGTCCAGAGGGTGGTTGGTCCGTGGCTATTAACCATGCTATAACAGGCACACAAGTAAAATTTGGAATCAAAACTTTTTGTAATGCAACAAAAATGGCGTGCACCGCATTTAAGCCAAAAAATAATTAGGAATCTCCTTGGTGATTTTACTTCTTGGATTTGCCATTTGTATCGTAATTTAAAAAAAAAATATTACTTAAAAACATTATAAAATTAATTTAAAACATACATGTACGTGAGCTGATAAGTAAAGGATGACGATAATCCGTCGACAGCTGATAGGGCTGCTAATTACCTATCAGAATATCAAATTTTATGTTTAGTAAAAATAGTTCAGTATTGAGATATTGTTATAAAAAAAAATACGAAATTTTCCTCAGTCAAGTTTTTTGAACGTACCTAAGAACTTTTGCATGAAAATTTTGAATGATAAAGAAAGCCTTTCCGAGCTGGTGAGGTGAAAAATAATCCTAACTAATATTATAAATGCGAAAGTAACTTTGTCTCTCTGTCTGTCTGTTTGTTACCTCTTCACGGAAAAACCGCTGCACCAATCTAGATGAAATTTGGTAACAAGATAGTTTGAATATTGAGAAATAACATAAGCTACTTTTTATCCGGGAAAATTATATAGTTCCCGCGGGATAGCGATAACCGAAATCTACGCACACGAAGTGTATATGTGTAGCTACCCCAACTCCCCTCGCTATGCCCGTGTATTATCCTATGATTGGTGGAAATCGACAGATAAGTGAGGAGTTTTTAAGAGTATATTCGGAAGCTGGATCAAGTGAAAATGTAAATTGATTGTAATTGATTTGTACTTCAGCCTCCACCCCTGACCCACTTGTGCTTGCAGTACAAAGTGCATATAACATTGGTTTATAGGTCGTTGCTTATCAAACATTAGCGAAAACAGCGAGCTAGGATTTAAGCGGCTTCCGCTTGATACGCCCCCGCATGTGATAAATTAATTTAGGTACAGCTTCATGTTATTATAAGCTGTTTTTGCAGTTTGATTTGTGGATGATTTTACAGATGGGGCTATGAAATGTTTCTTTTATATTTATTTTTATTGGTAGAGGGAGGCAACGGGCAAGGGGGCACCTGATGGCACAGTGTAAAGAGCTTATACCTACCAGTGGTCCGACGCCTTTGATGTTTGCGCAAATGCCGACACCGCAACCGCATGGCCAAAGCACCAAGGAGGGCGAAAGTTCCTAACTAATCGGGCAGTGGCGGCGAACGCAAGGGGGCTCGCCCTACCCTACCCTACCTACCTATGGTGGGTCAGGAATAAATTTCCTCGGCTCTACGTTAAACTTAATTGTGTCATAGATAATAGAAGTCGAACGAGTATGTCACTAACCTGTGTATGGCATGTTGGCATTATGCTGGATATCCTGATACGTTGGCCTATAATAAAATAAAAAAACATAAGCAAAGATCCTTCATTCATTCAATTTCTTAATGATCTTGGATGGTAAGGAGACGAAAAGCGAGAAGTCTACGGAAATAACAACAAGACGGTGCAAAATGGAGCAGTACGTTACTCAAAATATAGGTTGCTACCTAATCAACAGAAAAAAAATACGATAAAGTTTTTAAAAAATAGCGTGAAATTCGATTTCGTTTTCAGTTAAGTAAAAGCTTCAGAAGTTCCGAGGTTACTCTAGTCTTTTTTTTTAAACCAAAATTGTAACAAAACAAAGGCGTGTGTCACCTACCTACTTTTCCTAAAAATGAATAAACCAATTCAATGATTCACTCAAACTGATTTTACAGATTCCGGTTTCAGAATAAATTTATTACGGCAATTAAAAGTCTTTGGTATAAGTTATAATATAAAGTATAGTTATAGCCCAAATATTTTTTTTAATGCTATAACCCTCATGATGATGATGATGGTATAACCCTTAGCAAAATACCTTTTAAGAAATTAAAAAATAAGAATACTTACGCTTTTCCAGAGTTGGAATTCCAAGTCTTAGACTCAGAATATCCGCTAGTGTATCCATTACCGTTCTTGGTGCCAGCGTAACCATTCTTGGTGCCAGCGTAACCGGTTTTGGTGCCCGCGTAACCGGTTTTGGTGCCCGCGTAACCGGTTTTTGTGCCCGCGTAACCGGTTTTTGTACCGTAGCCGCTTCTGGCGTAGTTGTTTGCAAATTGAGGATTCTTGGCATAAGAGGGTACGTACGCCGGCGCTTCAACATCGGCTTGGCTGTAAGGAAGGTGAGAATCAGTTTAAAATTGGAAAAGTGTTTTTGTATTATTTTTTTTACGAAATTCCAGTTACTGCCTGCCAGTTAGCGACTATACTGACTTTTCTGGTTTTCTTGTATTCTTGTTTTAGTAAGTATTTAAATAAGTAAAAGTTTTAGTTATTAACAAAAAATCTTACAACGATAACACAAAACAGTACATACCTACAAACTACTACAAGTTTTACCCTGTACTGCTCCTTCACTATCCCACGCATAACAAAATTAAAATTTTGATATTAAAAGAAGAACAAATAAAATAATAGTATTTTTGCAAACAAACTGCTAAGTATACAGTTTGACAGAGATAATGAGGTAAGATAGCCCCACAGCATTTTTTTTTAATACTTGAGCAAACGTTACTTACCTAAAAGTATTATAAATTTCAAGTCGATAGTATTAGTAACTCCATTCCTGAGATAACTACCTGTGACGACAGACAGACAGACTTAGTCACACCATAAGCCGTATTATGGTATGTCATTAAGGGTTCCTTTTTACTGTCTTAAAAGGTAATTAACGGAATTAAAATATGTACATACATATAAGGATAAATTAAAATTAAAACCAATTATTCTAGAAAAACCTAAAGCAATTTACCTACTTAAATAAAAAAAAAATCACTTACGGAATTTGTTCTGCAGGTGCGGGGCTGGCTGGGATTCCGTAGCCCGCGTCGCAGAAACATATCCCAAGCATTAAAAAAAACGCGTAAGTAACTAAATTCATAATTACGGTATTATACAAAAATCCATTTATAAAAAACCGAAAAAGCAGTCGTAGGCACAAGTGCCTCGGACTGGACTGCGGGTAAATCGTTCCAAATTATCTCGTATTATATAAATTATTACGGGATGTCATATCCTTCTGATAGCACAGATTTATCGCAGAATGCAGGATTTGCATTTATTTCGAAACGTTGTTAAGTACAATTTAGGTACTTACATTAAACGATTAGTAAATACGCGTGGGTTTGGTTTGTGATTTTCCTCAAAAGAGCACTATAATTTTAGTCGGTAGGTTAAAATGAGTACTAAAACATTCAAAAACTCGTATTAGATGTGCCCTTACACATTTCTTCAAATTGATTAGACTAAATCAATGCTTTGATTGAAAACCTACCTATTTTTAATAAGTGTTTTAATAAAATTAGGGTATTTTTTTTAATTAGACAGCTAAATTTGGCTGTATGCGTTCGGCGGCTGGAAGGGTTGTATGTCTGTTGCCTGCGCAAGTTTAAAAAGTAAGAATACAGATAGTTTGACAGGAGACGAGAACGCGAGAACGGCGGGAGACACCGAAAAAGTTTCTGGTTTTTTTCGAATTTAAATAATTTTGATTCAAGATTCATCGAAATGCCTCGCGGCAAAAAGAAAAAACAGAAGAACAATCAGGTTCGTATCTAATAAGTTCTATGATCAGCAAAACACATTTATTTTCAATGATCTTAGTAAAGGAACGAGTTTCAAGAAAAAGCTAAGCATAAATTATACTTATTACTAGAAAACTTCTGAGCTCCGATGTAATTTAATTTTAAATATAACTTTAAAAAAACCATACCCACACCCCTCAGTTATTTAATTAGATTATAGGTACCCATTTATTTATTTAAAGATTTGTTTAACGGTATCACACACGTTTTTCAGCAATTCGAAGACAAATGGAAAAAAAATACATGTAATAACATTTAAGTATTGTTTTAGCGGTAGGTATTTATTAATCTCCTAAATCTCCTAATAGAAGTTGAAGTTGAATAAATGGAGTATATCGACGGTAGGTACTCTGACTCAACCTCGTATATTTAAACTTTGACGAAATTGGAATAACCACTTTAGACCGCGAACTTTAAGTGGTTATTCCAATTTCGTCAAAGTTTATATACGAGGTTGAGTCAGAGTGCCATCGATATGTCCCAGCTTTCATGTTTTAGCTCGTTTTTCATTTGTTTAGGACGCCCTAACAACTAGGCTGATGCAGTTAAGCCTAAAAATGGACGATCACATCTACTGTAATAAGCTTATATCCGTGACGGCCGCGGAAGAGTACCTTCAAGAAATTGCTAGGTTGAAGTTGAAGTGTCCTCGCACTAATGTGAGAACGCTGCAGGTAAATTGTCATACTTACTACTATTCGGGACTCCTATTTCTGACTTACTTATGACTTACCTAATTATTTGAGATCTCCCCTGTTCCTTGCAAGCAAGGACGCTAAAGACAAGAGGACCGCCAATGTCTATACTATGCCGCGTTCCTTTACAGTAATAATAGTTTCACTATAGAGAGGTGTACTTACAATTAACTTTGTACCACAATAGCGCCATCTATAATCTTAAAGAACAAACTAATTTAGATGGCTGGATTTTAAAGAAACACGACGTTGTAGTTAAATAATTATGGATAAGTATTGGCAGTCCTCTTGGAGCTCGTAAATAGCTCATATATATCACTATTGATTATTTATTAAGTACCTTCTTCATGTTTAACTAACTCCACCTGGTCCCACCTAAAATCTAACAATCTTAATTAATAACCGCCTAATTAATTTAAGGTCATTGAGAAACTAACGCGATACATGAAAGGCGTTAATGCTGGAGACCAAATACCTGCTGGGTACGTGCCAATTACCCATGTTGAAGCGAATAGAGGGTCACCAGAACCCTCATCACCCGTATATTCAGTCCCTGATGAAGACAGAACGGAACTGTTGACTCAAGACTGTTTTAACGATTACCAAATAATTGACCTTACCGAAGATGACACAGCAATACAAGAACACGAGAATTTAATTGAGAAGGTTAAGGATGCCATATCGAATATGGGTTTACGAGATGAAGCTCAGGGAGAGGTAGCAGATGTAGATTGCTCCCAAAGCATTTTGGACAATTTCCATAAGGATAACAGAGGGAGCAGTGGCATTAATCAACAACCAGATTATTATGTAATACACGTGGTGAACAATCAGTCCAAACAAATCTTAAACGAAGAAGTCGAAACAGAAAATAATCACCCTGAAGGTACAACGTTTGAACAGAACTGTTCTCAAAGTGTTCTAGATATTATTTATAGTCAGAATACAAAATGCAGCGATGAAAGTCAAGATAAAGTTTTAGAAATACATCAGAATATAAACGAAACTAATCTAGTAACTCAATGTACACATACAAAAGAAATGAACAGCCCAATAACTATTAATGATACCTTAGCAACTCCACGACCAAAATTCGTTGCAGAAGCACCAATTTTTTTAAAGAAAAAAGTATCAAGTGTACTCGACTTTCAGAAAGAAAACAAAGTGAAAAAATCGGGTAAACTATCAGCTCCGGGAGCTAATAAAGAAAATAAACAGGTACGTCCAAAGAAAACTAAAAATGGCGTTACAGAAAATCAAAAATCGCAACCCAAGATAAAGAAATCAAAAACTGCAAACAAACAAAATCATCCACATAAAGGCAAAAAAGCTTTTAACATTGTCCATGGAAAAGGAGTTATCCGTTCTGATATCAGTGTAGATAAGCCTGAAACAGTCATTTACAACGAGAACGTGGAATGCGACCTTTCTTGGGTCGAAAACCTGAGGTACGTTCGTGAAATAAATCCAGAAGAGAATGACAAAGCACTGCGTATTTGGGATGACAATTTTTGGAACAACTTCAGTCTTCCTGACAATTGGAATGATGGTGATTTCGAAGTATAGATAAGATTATTAGAATTAATTCTTCTCTTTCTTTGTTTTAACACGTTTTCCTCAATAATTTTACCTATTGAATAGAAGTGACTGTAGGTATCATAGGGGGCCTTCCATTGACCACAATACAATTCAAATTTTACTTATTGAGCACAAACCAACAGCACACGGAGATTACAAAAAAAAACCAGGTAAGGTAGGCAATAGGTGGTCTTATCACTTACAAGATATGTGATGTTTTTAGAAACATCTGCCCCGACCGGGGATCGAATCCCGAACCTCAAGCTACATAGTCTCTAACAACTAATACTTAGGCTATTTGGTCGTAAAAAAGAACAGTAAAATGTATATTTAAGAAATCCACCCAGAGGCCTTTGTCTTCCATTCGTCATCTTTTTCTGTCAAACGGTACAAGATCGTGCGTGAAAGAGATGGCGAATGCCTGAGTGACGCCGAGAGAACTTTTTTATTGACATATGAAGAGTAACTCGACCTTAGTAAGAACTTAAGTACAAAATATTATAAGGGATGGATCTTAAAAAAAAACTTTAGCATAAATTTCATAAGTTTAATAGTTATTAGTTAAGACAATAGAAGTAGTTGTAATGTAATGACAATGAGTCAAACACCTTACACAAGAAAGCAAATGTAATATTTTAAAACTATCTAAATTGTATATGTATAAACTCAATATAAGTTTAGTAACTAGTAAGTATAGTGATTTTATCACTTGACATAATTATTATTTATGACAAACAAGGTTAGGCCATTACGATGTTTTAAAACATATATATATAAATAACATAAAAAAACTTCTTAACATCTTCATCACAAAAATAATGAATCAACAAACATATTTTCTAAACTGTAATAAGATACAAAGAATAACATATATTATTGCTACAACCACCGACGACATAGTATATAGATATCATCTGAACGGATAAAATCTTTAAGACATCCCATAAAAACACACAAAGACAAAAACGTTTTACAACGCGAACGCCGATTGGCTTAAAGGGTAGGTATCACAATAAAATTATTTAACATACAACATAGTCCTCCCACACGGGATAGATAAAAGCATTAATTTTATAATCCCAATTCCCAACGTATACATAAAGTAACAAATCCGTTGAATTGTATTTGTATTATGTACCCCCGACGCCAAAGGAGGGGTGTTATAAGTTTGACTGCTATGTGTGTCTGTCTGTGGCACCGTAGCTCTCAAACGGATGAACCTATTTGAATTCGGTTTTTTTCTAGCAATGGTTCTTAGACGTGTTTTATCAAAGCCGTTTTTAAGATATTACTTTTGACAAAATCTTAATGGTGTTTCTCAATTGTTAGGGTTCCGTACCTCAAAAGGAAAAACGGAACCCTTATAGGATCACTTCGTTGTCCGTCGTGTCTGTCTGTCAAAACCCTTTTTCTCTGGAACGCGTGGAGGTAGCATGCTGAAATATTAATATCAAATACTCAAGCCTGCGGTCCCTTGAAGCTGTGAAAAAATCAACCTTCTAAGTCAGCGCAATCAAAACATACAGTCTAAAAAGGCTATTTCCATACAAATTGCCGAAATCCGAAAACCTAAAGGGTACTTCCAGTTGTCCTAGAAACTTGAAATTTGGTATGAAGGTAGCTCTTATAGCACAACCACTGAGAAAATTCTCAAAATCACAATTTTTTTATGTCTGTCTCTAGATTTCGTAGACAATATAACTTGACCCCACACTGCGTACATTTTGCTTAGGAGCAGGGCTCTGCTAACACTGGACTTCTTAAAACACTGGGGGAAAACGTTAAAATCTTTCTACGGAACCCTCGTGCGCGAGTCTGACTCGCACTTGGTCGGTTTTTACTTAGCTTTACGTGCGTGAAAGAAACAGACACCACCAAACATAGCGAGCGAGTAGTGAGGTGCGAGGGACGGATACGTATAATCTTAGAAAAACCGTACAAATTATTGCACCCCGGGAGTTCGGGAGGCTAGCCATTATTAAGTACCGGAGTCTCCCGGGCGATCCGGGAGGGTTGGCAACCCTGCATAGTGCCCTCTTCATAATGAAACTAGCTGCAGCAAGCTTATTATTTTAAAGGAATGCAACATTGTATACACATAGGCAGGCCTCTTGGTTCATATCGTCCTTGGTTGCAGTTCTATTTTTACCTCCCAAGTTTGTCATACAATAACACATGGGTCAATCAAGTTTTTATTGCCACTCGTTGCCATGAAGATGTCCCCTGGTTAACTCATCTAAAATAAGATTTTCTAAGGCGCCACTACCCCGAAAGTCAGGATTTGCATGCTTAGGAGATGAAGCATGAAGGCATTGACATATCATTGTTGAAAATCCTAACACACAATGACAATGCAAAGAAAAATTCGTTAAGCAGCTGGACTTGAACCAGCAACCTCGGTAATCCGTACCACGCTCCACAAATTAAGCTATACTTAACGTTGGTGTACCTAACGAATTTTTCAATGCCTTGTGTCATATTTTATTTGGAAGATCTCTCCTCAGCGCCATCTATGAGTAGCTTAATCAAGCGGCTCACCCACTACGGAACTTCTACAGTTACGCATTAGTGGCAAGAGATGGAGCTATTTTCTGAATCAATGAAAATAATCGATTTATTGATTATTTTTGTTTTTATTTTTATGAAACATTCATAGAATGAAATTCAACATACAATGACAATGCAAAGAAAAATTCGTTAAGCAGCTGGACTTGAACCAGCAACCTCGGTAATCCGTACCACGCTAACGTGTTAAAAATAAAAACAAAAATAATCAATAAATCGATTATTTTCATTGAAAATCCTAACGTTTGATGAAGTGGTGGCTTAGAAAATCTTATGTTACGAGTGACCCAGGGGACATCTCCATGGCAGCAAGTGACAATTAAAAGTTGACTGACCCACGTAAACAATCAACTAATTCGATAATTTATATGTCCGCTAATGATCATTATTTCTTTCCTCAGTATCGATTTTAATCGTCGCATAATAATGGCACCTTATTACATCTAATGTTATCACCGATTTTATGCAAAAGCTACTTTCACTAATAAATACTTTCAAGTTACAACAAGTCTGTTATTATTGTTATTAATTTTAACATTTTGTCATTTGTTTATAATGTTCTACCTTTTCTCACTAGCCCGGTAGGAGGGAGACCCTCAGAGTTACAAATAAATACATAGGTACATGTCGTAACATGTTACAGAAAGCATGGTACTCGGTAGCGAGCTTTCTGAACAGGTCTACAGTTACAGTGTGTACATGCCCAGGGGTTCGATTATACAAATAGGTCAATCAACTTTTCATTTCCACTCGTTGCCATGGAGAGATCCCCTGGGTAACTAGTCTAAAATATCATTTTCTAAGACCCCACTCCTCCGAAAGCCAGGTTTTGCATGCATAGGTGATGAAGCATGAAGGATTTGGCATAATGCCGAACTGCATAAACTTCTAACGTTTGATGGAGTGGTGCCTTAGAAAATCTTATTTTAGACGCGTTACCTAGGGGACATCTCCATGGCAACGAGTGGCAAGGAACAGTTGATTGACCCAAATACCATTTGAAAATGGTGTCAATCTGTGTACTGCTATAATCATCATCATCAGCCGTTTTTTACGTCCCACTGCTAGGCCAGGCCTCGTCTCAACATTAGAGGGCTTGTGCTATTATGTTCCCATTTTTTTCCATTTTCGAATGGTATTTTCACAGATGTAAATCTTAAATAAAATAGGGACCCGGGCAAGGAAGTTTAGCGTCTAGTGGAAATGGTAAGACATTCTCTTTCTACTGGGTGAAGTTAAAGAAAGAGACTTAAGTAGCATCAAAACGAGTGTTAAAATAAAATGACGTAATATAACTAGGCTAGTGGGTCTGTGATGTGAGCTGTAGACCTCACGAGCTAATTTTAACATTTCTCTAATTGTTTTTTTTTTCCAAAACTGATTAGCTACAAAAAAATCCGTAAATAATTATTGAACTATTGAAGCTCACAAAGTTTTTCGAGAATCAGTTGAGAAAAGCAACCTGTAGAGGAGAAGAGCCGGACAGACGCCGAACGGACATACATACGAAAGAATTTTGCTGAAACGGAGACGATTCGCTCGCGCTTCGCGCTACTTCGGCCAATGACACTGGCAGTCTTCTTGATTTTGAAGTCCTTACTAATACGAAAGTTAAGTTAAAATGGAAGAGTGACATTTGGTATCGTTTCGGTGCAATATAAGTAGTGCAATTTTTTTTTATAAACTTTATCATTATCACTATCTAAAACTTATATTTGAACATCGCAACACGCGTCTTTTCGTAATTTAAATTTTTAACAAAAATCGTGTATTTATAAGGTTTTTTTTATTAATTTCGTGGGTGTACGACATCTATTTAAGATTAAATTAAGAAGACACTTAAGTAAGTTCTTTCTTATCTATTATGGACTCTGTATCAGCTAAATGGAAACCCATTCATTTTTGAAACGGTAAAACTTAAATCGAAATCATTACACAAATTCATATTACAACATTTTATATTAAAGCCATATAATGTAATCAACTTTTCAATTGCACAATCCTAATATTCCATTTATAAATCTCCGTCGTATTTCTTATTAAACTGTAGCTACCCCAGCGCCACACGCGGATGACGTCATCACTGTTCTACATCGCGCTAGCGAAGTTTCTCAAGTCGGTTGCATAAATACAACTTCCAACTCTCTTCCTTCGGACTTCGGTTCCCAGGCATAACATCTGCCTGGAGAGAGATCTCTCTATTGGAGTCCTCCCCAAAAAAACAATAAAGTATAGAATACACCTTGCAAATATTTGTGCATGTAACTGACACACGTATGTGAAACTTGACAGTCATAAGCATGCAAGTTACAGGCATGTGTGTTCCCACCTTAATTATGAAAACAAAGTCATCCTTAGCAAAATAGATTCCCAAATTATACATCACTTCCATGCAATCTCAATATTTTGCTCTAAAGTGACTTCTAAACGGCAACATTTTTCTGCAATATGTGGCCGGCAACTATTGCTGTCTGACGCTTATTATGAAAGCTAGACAAAGACTCGTGGCATAGTGACTAGAGACATAGTGGAACTAAAGTACTTTTTGATGATTACTGTGAAACTGGTCTATTTACAGCCAGTGGTTCTAAACCTGTGGGGTAATTACCCTCAAAAGGGTAAAACTGTGTCTTTAGGGGTAATGAACAAGATACCATCAAACACGGGGACGGGCAAAGTGAGTGAAACACTTTTAAAGGGGTTGTTGGCAAAATTCTTGTTAGTATTAGTCTGCCCGCTGCCTGGTAAAGCGGTACGGAGTGCGGGGAGAGGGGCGGCCTGAAAACCAGCGCTGCGAAGATGCAGACTTGTTGTTTGCACTCGCAGCGAATGCTGAGTCCGCTCATTTTGCCACTTTTCAAAAATTAAATTGTATTACTTTTTTTCTATTAATTATTTTGTGTGGCAATAAACGGTTTTCTTTCTTTCTTCAATGAGGGGTTATCGCGAGTCAAAAATCCGCTAGGATTGCTAGTGACGAGTGAGGTCTATCTGTCAATTTCCACCAATCACAGGGCACTTTTAACATGAAACTACCGTGAGACACAATCATAGTGAAATAAAACGATCACTCACGTATATAAGTCAAGTTAACTCACGTATATAAGTCAAGTTAAACACATGTCGACATGTCGTATTATTATAATTCCTATTGAAAAAGTCCAAAAAGTTGGTATCCAAAGGTTATCTCGAAGGATTCGCTCATTCGCGATAGACTGAGTTTACTTATAATCTTAAACATATTTTCAATATTGTATTTTGTATTTATCGATAATACACAATTTATAACGGAAGTCAATAAACGCGAAGTCCCTATGACAGCTCAAAAGTGCCACGAGAATTCCGGTCTCAAGAGGGTCGAGCATGACTTCTCGAATCCTGCGCAACGTTACGGTTATCGTATCGAGATCGAGAAACCTCATACTAAATTTTAGTTCAAAATACGCTCACGGGCAGGCGCTGTTCCAAACGTCATACAAACTCGATAACGTTTACTATTAGATTTTACGTGACGCAGGTTTCGAATATTCGTATTCGGACCTCTGAGAATGACAGATAGACCTCACTCGACATTAACGATAATAGCGGATTTTTGACTCGCGATAGCCTTCATTTTTAACCCCCGACGAAAAAGAGGGGTGTTATAAGTTTGACATATGTATCTGTGTTTCTGTGTATCTTTGGTCTGTGGCATCGTAGGTTCCAAACGATTTCGATGCGATTTTTTTCAATCGAAAGCCACCTTCATCGAGATGGTTCTCAGCCAAGTTTCATTCAAATCGGTCCACCCGTTTTTGAAATATTGAACTTTGAAAAGACAATGTCAGGGGGTTTTTCAACTTTTCTCAGTTGGTTAGGTTATCTGAGATAAATGTTGATTAAAAGGAAGCATTAACTTGAAGCCCCGCGCAGTGTTATCCCTAGACAATCAGAACACGTCTCTTAAAACTATCCGAACTAAAAACTAAATTTTCCCCTAACTTTAAAGAAACCCATGCTGGTTTTGTTGTGGAGTAACGAAGTGACTCCGACATAGCTTTGTATGACGATGGGCGAGTGGTGGACGCAGCAGGAAGACGAGGCCATTGACTCCACGGCCCTCTGCAGCTTCTGTGCGAAGATTTCCATGTCGTATGTAGATCTCTCCTCTACTTCGTCGTCTGAAATTGTGAAATACACTTTTATGGTCTGTTTAGGCCCTCCTGGTACGCAAACATTTATTAAACAATAAATAAACTAGCAGCTCTGTGAGCTGTACCTTTTAAGCTCACTTTTGACAATAGTTCGATGTTTTTATAACTTTTCGAAAACGAATAGATAAATAATTATCGAATCTGCTCACAAATTTTAACGTGAATCGGTTGAGAAATGCGAACTGTAGAGAAGAACGAATTTTCGCCCAAGCTTCGAGCTCGCTCGGTTAACTAGCTTTCGATTTAAAAAAAACGCATAATAACCTAACCTAACCAACTTAAAATTAAAAACAGAAAACCCGACTGCAATTCTGGGAAACAATATAACTCTAGATGTCACTCTCACAGCCGTCAGACAGCACGTCTCATATAGTTCACGTCTCATAGTTCACGTCTCATATAGTTCAGGTTCCGGATACTTTTACTTTTATTTGTATGTCTACTCTTTCTTCTGATGTCCTGTCAATCGCCCGAAGGTTAACTGGTAGAGATCCCTATAAGGGATAAGTTCGCTTTGTACATTTGCTTTTGTTCTATTATCTGTTTTCTTTATGTTTATGTGCAATAAAGAGATATACATACATACGTTGAAATCTGTCACACGGTTTAGACTGGAGAGCGTGCCAAAGAATTCAACATACATACATACTCACTTGCATTCGCTCGAAAACCATAACCCTAATTGGGTAATCGTGTAAAAATCGATCCATCCGTTAGAAGCTACGATGCCACAGACATATAGGTACACCCACACACAGTAGCACAGGAGGTTAAACTTAAAAAAACCAGAGGGGTTTCGTCGAGGGTTTTAAAATGCCTTACCTTTATGCCAATAAATGGGGTGTGAAGCGAAAGTAATGAACGGCACGTCTTGATTGAAGGGATTCCACGCCATCTTGAGGGGCAGGGGCTCCCCCTTGTTCCACATCAGCCGTATTCCGCGGAGATTCCGTTCCCTTTAAAAAATAAACTGGGGGTTTACGACTTATGCTGAAAATACAGACCTAAAACTAAAGACAAGGCTTGTATACCCTGTTCCGTGAAAACTATGCTGGTGGAGAGTAAAAGAGATGCAAGATAAGACACACGCGAACAACGAAGTGCTACGGTAAGGCTTTCTTATTGGCGTATGGGCAAAAAAAAACAACAAAAAACCTACAAAAAGTAAAAAAAAAAGTCTGGCCCTGATCCTTTAATTAAGAACTATGTTAACTTTTTTGCAGTCGGGTGCCATATTTTTGCATTCATTTGTAGGTAAAAAATTTATTTTTTGTTTTATTAATTTAATTTTTCTTTGTCCGTTTTTACATTCACATTCCAAGATATCAACGGGCTTCCGGATTCGGGTATGGAACAGAGTATACTTACCTTGTAAGATCTAACTACTTGCGCACCACCAGCAAAGGAGCATAACAAATATAAAAATTTTAATAAAGCACTAAATTCAACATTGAAACATACGTAACATTTGAAGGACATGCTGTAATTTTGAAATTTTTATTATAAAATAAACAGTTTTATTTCCACAAAACCTACTAAAAAAAAGCAAACTGAAGCCACACGTTGTATACAGCTATAATGATAAAATTCGTTCTTCAAATAGAAAAGAAACACTCTTTTTTCTTTGGGCAGTCGTGTAAAAATTGAGAAATTTACAAATACATTTTTATGCTGTTTTCTAGATAAGGAACGAATTATGCATACTTTTAATGTTAAATGTTAATGTATTTAAAAGCGTCAAATAATAAATACTGTTCAAATTAGATTTACTTTTAAAAAATAAAATAACACATACACACTTGAATAAAGTCGCCTACACACCAACCAAACCAAAAGTAATTTTAAAGTTTTTTTAAACACATATATTAGCTGTTATGTATTGGACTCTTAAATGGTTTTAATAGAGGCAATAGGCATTCTTCGTGTTTTAGCTGTAATCATGTTTCTAGCAGTTTCACTTTGCATTTCATGAAAAAAGGACAAGCTGAAGGCTGAAGTCGAAATTCAGTGCAACGTTTGATTTCGTATCATACATTTGGAGGTTAGGAGTCGTCTATTAATTACGGGAGGCGTTTAGGTGGGGAGGGGGGAGGGGAGAGGTGGTAGAGCCGTATCTCACTCAATCTCACGTGGGGGAGAGATTAGTCTCGGTAAATATCACGTAATATTTTCCCGCAACGTGTAAAGATTGAGAGAAATAGTTTCTTCGTTAAAATATAGCTGTATTTTTTTTCAACACAATCAAGCACAACAGTATTTAAACTCGAAATAAGCATTTTGAAAAATGACACGTGAGATTAGGGGGCAGGCGATCGAGGCAAATCTCACAACATCTCACCAACGGGGGAAGGGTGGTCGAAAAATCTCGTAATCAATGGACGCTGCCTCCGTTGTAAAAGTGCAATGTGTACCATCAGGCTTTCAGAATCAAGGCGGGTGTTAACATATTGACTTGAATTGATTAAGGCAGGTAGAGGTCAATGAAGCGATTTCATTGGTCAATTTATTCCTTAGTAAAGCCACAATATACCATGTTGGTTTAGGTGATTGACAGAAGGCTTGGTCAACTTCAAACTTAGGTTTAAACTACAAGTAACTAAATCATCTATTCCAACAAAGTATACCTATTCTCTTAGCATCACTCCTACCAAACAACATTTCGGGACCCAACACTCGGCATAGACTTTTCGGCGTGTCTGCTCGTGACTACTAATGGGCGGCTGATGTATGCAAATTACGTTAAAATAATGTCGAACGATACCTATACGTATTATGATATGACCACAATAATTGGATGTGTATATTTATATACAATAATATTACTCGAAATTTAATAAAAGTCTTATCCATCTTATGCTTTCGTCACCATATTGCAGCCATTGGCCGCCCTTTAGTGACCACGGCGGCAGTAGTGCCGTCCAATCATTAAGGTAATTTTAAAATAATTTTTCATCACACTGGCACATAGGGTCATATAATAACGTACAAGCCAACTTTTTTTTTATAGGAACAGGAAGGCAAACGAGCAGTCACCTGATGGTAAGTGATCACCGCTGCCCATAGACATCTGCAACACCAGCCAGATGCGCTGCCATCCTAGAGGGCTAAGATAAAATGCCTCTTGTGGCTGTCTTACTCTCCACTTAGGAACAGAACTGCTGCGAGGATTAGCGAGTAAGACAGTGGTAGCTATCCGGTCGGACCTTGCACATAAACCCTGCCACCCGCAAAAAATGGCGGTCATCGCAATAGTGCACAAACGTTTGACCAATGGCTGCTCAAGATTTTATCCGCGCAAACGCACTGCTTTATTATTGGCTAAATTTGTTTCGCGCTTTCCAAAACTGTACTATTATGTCGTGATTAGTCCCGCAATGTTATCAGTAAACGCATGACGCTTTTAACCCTACACTTGGCAACGTATCTAATAAGATACATATGCAGTAAATAAATAGCATAAACGTCATCTATTATTTTTTCTGCTGTTCAAAACTATGTCTTAGATAACCAAAAGTAATTGAATGTCAAATATCATAAGCAATAGAAGTGTTACTTAAAACATTTTTATTTCGAACCACCATCAATATCTATAGCAGCCTCCATACTACGCAATTCGAAAATCGAAGTTCGTATCGTATCGTCCCGCTCACTCTCGTGTTAAATAATATTAGCTTGAGAGGGACGGCACAATACGAAGTTCGAATTTTGCACTTTGTAGTCGGGGGGCAGTGTTTTTGTATTCTTATTTTATAGGCTTTTCTCTTTTCAGTTATGCCAAGTGAAGGGTTAAAACGCCATTCCCCGACAAACATTGAAAAGTCTAGCAAAGAAAACGTAAAACAAGTGTAGTGGGTGGGCGTCTACCGCAACTGAAGGTACCTAGGTTCAAAATACTTGGGATCGAACAGTTTGTGTTCCTCCTCGGCGCTGGGCCGGCGGCAGAGGCGGTCGATGACGCAGTCCTTCACGACCGTCGTCACGCCGGTCGCTATGCCGTTTAACCGACTGCGGAGGTGGAGGTTTGAGTCTCTACGGTGAGCTAAACTGAGGGGTACACGGAAAGAACATGTCTAATCACCTAGCAACTTTTTGAGTAATCGCGATTTGAAAGTTCGGAACGACATAATTATCCATATACCCCCCTTGTAAGTATTCTTGTCAAATTCATATATTCTCATAATATAAAACTGTAGCAACTTCTTAGCATGTTTATAACCTCAACAACTACCCTTCCCTTTTTTTTGACTCCATCACCTGCTTTGAAAAAAAAACCGCTCCAGAAAAATAACAACTTGTTCAAACTTTTTTTTTTTGTTGTCTGTGCCGTCCATAACTTTGTGTTTGTGTTGTTTGTTTTAGGTTACCCATCTGTGTCATTCCTAAAAATGAAGAATTCCTAAACCGAACACTCTTCTCACGTGTGTAATGTCTAAACGCTGACATTGGCAAAATACCCCTTACCATGGTAGCAAGGGCGAAAGCCATAATTAAAAAAAACTCATATAATTTTCGTATTTATCTTTTTTTTTCAATTTTTTATCGAGGCTTTGAAAACCCTATGGGTCCTTACCCAGTTCCCTACTCAAAGGACAAATCAATAAAATGACGGCTCTCCTAGCCAACAATTAACCTGGTCATTGTGCATGGAAACCAAACCCCCAACAACTCTCCTTCTCAAGTCTGAATTCCGGACGCACTCCACGTTTTTAAAGTGATAGAAAATACAAGTTTAAATACAATACATAAATATTCTCGTTTTAAAAAAAGTCACAAGACATGTTCTTTTCGTGGACTTCAAGTATGATAACATGGCCCGCCCTCCAAATGACTATTTCAATGTGTTTAGTCACATTAAGAAAGTGTGTTGCAGTTTGGTTGTATTATTTATTTTTGTTTGACGGCTGTCTCAGCACGCACACATACGTTGGGAGTCTTGGAGGTGCTTTAAAAATACTTTCACAAATGGGTCAGTCAACTTTTAATTGCCACTCGTTGCCATGGAGATGTCCCCTAGGTAACTCGTCTCAAACAAGATTCCATCGAACGTTAGGAGGTTCGACAGTTATGCCAATTCCTTCATGCTTCCTCTCCTAAAGGGGACTTTCGGGGGATTGAGGTCTTAGAAAATCTTGTTTTAGACGAGTTACCCAGGGGACATATCCATGGCAACGAGTGGCAATGAAAAGATGATTGACCCAAATACATTTAAGCGTTTTGAATGTTGGAGGGGTGGGTCATGTTATTGTAGTTTATCTATAGAGTCGTAGTGAAATAAAACAAACCGGTCAAGAGTGTGTCGGACACGCCCAGGAAAGGGCTCCGTCCGTAGACGTTACGAAAAAGCTCTCCAAATATTTTTTATAAGTTGGTCAAATGGTCAATTGTTACTCGTTACGCTTAATTAGCTTTGACAGTTTTGTTTTTCTTTAATTGAGGCTTTTGACTCTTACCAAAAACTGGCACTTTAAATATTTCACAAACGGATCCCACGGATTATGTGTAGGACAGGTAACCCAAAATATAATGTATATCCATGCTAAATTAGCTTTTTGCAAAGTGGCCCCTTATGGCTATTTTTTCAAATTAACAATTAGTGACAAAGTGAAAATGTTCTGTTTGCTTAGTCTGGAATTTAAATTATGGTTTTAAATAAATTGTGAGTGTTACAACATGACATATGGTACAAATCACAATTATTATAACACCACAATCCCACATTATCCACATTTGATTATGAAAGAGACAATTACAAAAGTTCAGACGGACATGACCACCACAACCATTGTAATAATGAATGCAACTTTATGCAGCATTTTACAGATTTACTTATAATTTAAACTTATGAGACACGGATGATAAACTCAAGAGACTGCTAATGTCTTTATAATGTTGCGTTCCTTTAAAATAATAGCTAGTTTCATTATAAGTCACGATTCCATATGACACTTAGACCTCTTAACACAATAGTGCCATTGCATTCGTTTTTTCTTTAAGTTCATGTATAGACTTTGGCAGTTCTCTTAGTTTTATCATCCATGGTATAGGCTATTTAAAAAAAAAAATTGTACAATACAGTATTTGCTTTTGTCTCCATTAAGCTACATTAAAAAGTCACGGCCACACAGTAATACTCACGGCACTAAAGACGATGGTGGGTACACCATCTCTCCGATGACAATGGTATCCAAGTCATCGAGATAGGTCTTCTTGAAGTCCAGTTGTTTCATAGCTATGAAGTCATACTTAATGGTCATGACTAGCCGCGAAGTGAGCAACACTATTCTTTCTTTTTCATTGTCCCAAAGAGTTATTCTGGAATGTTATAGGTAAACATTTATTTATTATTTTTGAATGACTTACATACACAAGGACATCGCATTGCTGTCAGCGGGACAACACAGTTTTGCTTAGAAGCAATCAGAGATGTATGTGGGTTAATCAATCTTTCATTGCCACTTGTTGTCATGGAGATATCCCCTGGGCAACTTTTCTAAAATAAGATTTTCTAAAACACCACTCCCCCGAAAGTCAGGAGTGACTAAATGTCTATTAAACAAATGTCTTTTATTACTATTTATTATTATTTGCATGTTGAGGCTTGAGGCATTGCATGAAGCATGAAGGTATTGGCATTTGCAACTGTCGAAATTCCTAACATTTGATGGAGTGGTGCCTTAGAAAAATCTTACTTTAGATGTGTTACTCAGGGGACATCTCCATGGCAACAAGTGACAATGAAAAGTGGATTGACCCATGTATAGTCCCAACTGATTGAACCTAACAAAAATTTCAATGCAGCATGTCAACTTACTCGGTCAACAGCCAGGCCCCAAGATACTCTCCATCCTCAGGGAACAGTAGCACAGTAATGCACTCCTGTATAGCATTCTCAACAACACCTTTACGGAATGTGAAGAAATCCTGTATATTTTCACGGTTGAACGGGACATCATAGCGAGGGTACACTGTCTGCTCTTGAGGTGGGGCTGCCGAGGCATTTGCTGGCTCTTGCGTCCTTGCATCTGTGGTTATGGGATAATATGTTATTTTAGACCAAGGTTTCTCAAATTTATACTTCCACAATACACTGTTAAATATAACAATGTTGATGGCTAATGTGACGGCTTGGTTTAATTGACAATATTGAGAGAGAGATAGAGAAACATTTGTTCACATACATTCAACACATACAGAAAAATAAAACAGTACAACACACAACAACAACAGTAGTAGGATTTATCAAGTTACATATTCATCGTAGGTACTAATTAATTAAGTAAACAACAAACCATGTTGCGGATACCACTTTTTATGTTAATTGTATTATTCATTTTTGTCATTGTTCCTATTGACGAAGCCTAATGCTGATCTTTAGTTTGTTAATTTGTAATATTTTTATTGATTAAATAAATAGTTTTAAACTAAACAACTATGTCATTAAATACCAATGTTTTCATAGCAATTTCATTTGATAACAGGTAATTATTCCTAGAATTATTACGCGAAACAATAAATTTCATTACAATCAGTAACGCCAGAGCAATTGCTAGCAACCATTGCGGTCACACTTGTTTTCACATCGTGTAGTTGTTGAGGTAACTGCACGATTTGGAAAAACCTTGGAAGAAAAATGTACCAATAAACTTTTTCATGGAAAAACAGCTGCTTACCAGTAAAAGACGACGTAGATGACGACAGAGAGTCCGCACCGGACAATATTGAAGGATTTACATTCGACGACGGCTTGCTCTTCGGTTCTCCGGTTGTATTATTCTCACTACTTCCTACGGGATCCTCGGCGTTGGGGTCCGTGGACAGCTGAAGCGTACCCCCGCGGAATTCTAGATCATCGTCAAGTAAATCGCCCATGTTTTATGATAAACTTGGTAAAACGCAGTTTCGTAAATTCAATAATCGACCGCCGATAACTCATATGTCAAACGAGTGCTAGTGCTGTTGGAGCTATTAATAACTGTAGGTATAATTTACTTGTTAAACTAAAATAGACTGTAATAAAACGCTATAGGATCTAAATTCGAAAAAAATATATTCAATTGGTATGAAAAGCTTTTCTAGTGGCAACTAGCGGAGTTTATCTGTCAAAATAGCTGCGTTTTGTTACTATACGGCATAAAATATTGATTTGTGCCTTTTTTCACCACGAGAACATTAAAATAAGACGAGAAAAAGATCGACTAAAGATCACCAGATTAGAAACTAGGTCAGCTGGAAGAAGCTCCTTGTTATTTAGGGATAAGTCTGAATTCGTAATTTTTTCCGAATAATTGCATTATCGTTTTCAAAATAAGACATACGTACGTAAGTAGGTACCTACATAACAACTAAGAAAAAATAGAACTAAAAATGAAATCAGTACATACATCTGAAAATATATAGTAAACAACGACCTGCTATAAAAAAAATGAAATCATTGAAAATAAACATGGGTCACACTACCTACACTTACCGGATATGGACGCCAACAGACACTAGAAAACCACGCTCAGTAAAGTTGACACTTAAATTACAGTGAGCTAAAAGTAGTGCCATCTTTTCCTCGTATTTCAGTACCAAATTGTTATAGGTATACGGAATACTTGCGGACACGGGTAGGTAGGTACTATTATGTAAGTATGCCTTATATTAGGCAGGCGTTCTTTACGGCGCCGTATCTCGTCCTCGTAAACAGGCGAAGTCTTCGTAATACGACCTTTATTCACTTGGTACCGTAAATATTACATGACTGACTACTGTGACCTAAGTTTTATGAGAATGATGTTTCGGTCTAAAAGATAACTTAGCTCTTAGTTTGTGCAGACATACCTAAAGTCAAATATTGGAATGTTCACCTTAACCCTTGATTTGACGAAGTTAAATAAAGAAAAGCTGAAAATCCCCCGACAATGTCATTTCCAAGTTCAATAGGTATTTCAAAAACGGGTGATCCGATTTTAATGAAACTTAGCTAAGAACCATCTCAAAGGATTAAACCTGCAAAATCCGCGGTAAATCTGTGTGGGACCTATGTTGCCACGGACAAATACACAGATACACAGGTTAAACTTATAACACCCCTCTTCTTCGTCGGGAGTTAAAAACATGATTCAAGTCTTGTCACTTTGGCTCCCTAAAAAATAAAAAATAAATCGAAAAAATACTTAATATGATGCCCAGCTGCTTTACACCCGCAAAACTCAACCCCAACTTGGGGAGGGTTGGGGGGTTATGTGAGACTCTCCTCATAGCCCCCCAATGCCCCAGCTAATCAGAGAGGGGTGAGGAGTAGGCTGACTCTCTAAAACACACCGGCGTTTATCCGCTTACCCTTTGTGGGGGCGCAGTGGGATCTCGGACATTTTATCACGATGACTATAAAGAAGTACTGGGGATGAGTTAGTCGAGGTTACACCCCTGTATTTTTTTTAAATCATTCTCCCATGCATATTGTCAACCAGCAAGTGCGCCATTTTGTCGCTGTAGCGCAGTGCGTCCCTTTCATTTTCATAGTGACGGAGTTCAGTTAAGGTGCTTCCCTGACCTGCTGCTTATTAGAGCCATTCTGTAAATTATATAAACGATAAAAACAAAATACATACATACATGAAGTATCTATAACATCTTAAATTGTTTTTCTATGTTTCATACGATATCTGCATCACAAGTAAGTCAAGTTGCAATTAATATTCTGTTACTAGGCATCATAAGCATAATTTACTTTGACTTGTGACATACACCAATGTATAGAGAATTTAATAGGCTAGGATTTCTATTTCTATGTTTAACATTATTAAAATACCTTTTTATAATCATCATCAACATCACCATCATCATCATCAGCCTATTTACGTCCCACTGCTGGGCACCAGGCTTTTATTTATAATATTTTAATATTTTTAAATGAGTAATTGACGTATTCGGTGCGAATTCTAAGTTTTTTTTTTTTCGAAAAGACGCGTTATTTGTGATAACACTTTGTAAAATGAAGTTAGACCGATATTTAATAGATGTCGTCACTAAAACGAAGTTGTTTAGTAGAAGTGAGGTGGGGTGAGGAAGGCGCGAAGCGTTCAAGGTCATCCTCTCAAGGAAGCCTCTTAAGGACGCACTGAGCGACAAGCGACAAAATGACGCGCGTGCTAGTCCCCCAGCAGAGACAATGAATGTATAGGTGAAAGTTTTTTTTTTTTTTCAAATTAAAATTCTTGACGGGTCATTAAAACGAACCCTGTATACCTACCTACTACACCTGCCTAACAGACAAACTTCCCAAACTTCACAGATTAAGCCACGCATCCATTAATCCTTTGCGCAGTTCCGTGCCCGCTGAATTATTAGGGTCCCGCGAATTTACGTCGCCCCTGAATAAACCACATTGAATTACGTTACTTATCCCAGAGTTGGGAACTTGAGCTATTTTCGTGGAGTGAACGGAGTTTAATCTCTAATTAGTTACTTATAAAAATTATGTAAATTTCGACGACCGAATAGATTATAGAGAATAAATTATTTATTCTTCAAATACTCCATCGTACTTGTGATCTGACGATTAACGAATCTGACGAAAATCGCCATCTGACCAAAATCGTATGTGACGGATGTTCACACGGACAGGTTCGGTAATTACATAGATTTTACAATAAAAGGAAAAATGTTCAAAATGAAGTCGCTTGGTCTATAGCTCACAGAACCCTAATCTAGGTAATAGTTGTTTTTTTTTGTAGGACGACAGGACAGCCTAGTGGTTAGAGACCCTGACTATGAAGCTTGAGGTCACGGGTTCGATCCCCGGTCGGGGCAGATGTTTGTATGATGAATACGAATGTTTGTCCTCGGGTCTTGGATGTTTAATATGTATTTATGTATGTATTTATCTATAAAAGTATGTTTATCCGTTGTCTAGTACCCATATTACAGGCTTGCCTGGTTTGGGACTAGTTCAATTGGTGTCAATTATCCCACGATATTTATTTATTTATTATTATTTATTATAAATACTTACTAGGTATATTTTTGTATTTTAATTTTCTCCAATTATTTTTAGAGTCACCTTTGGTGTAATGGTACGGCACGTGATACGGAATGTCGAGGATCCGGGTTCGATTCCCGTAGTTAGTCATAATAGTGCCCTACGTACTCAGTGCCCCAGACACGAATATTCGCATCCTGCTTAACGTAATCATTATCGTATGGCCATCGAGAAACTTCATGTAAAATTTTAGTACCAAATACGCTTAGGGTGGCGCAGAGGGTCGAGCACGACTTTACGAATGTTGCGTAACGTTACGGTTATCGTATCGAGATCGAGAAACCTCATACTAAATTTTAGTTCCAAATACGCTCACGGGCGGGTGCTGTTTCAAACGCCATACAAACTCGACAACGTTTACTATTCGATTTTACGTTACGTAGCATTCGTAAAGTGTTGCTCGATCCTCAGTGCCCCAAGCAGGAATACTCGAATCATACGTAACGTAATCATTATCGTATCGCCATGGAGAAACTTCATATAAAATTTGAGTATCAAATACACTCTCGGGAGTACTGAGGGTCGAGCACGACTTTACGAATGCTGCGTAACGTAAAATCGAATAGTAAACGTTGTCGAGTTTGTATGACGTTTGGAACAGCGCTCGCCCGTGAGCGTATTTGAAACTAAAATTTAGTATGAGGTTTCTCGATCTCAATACGATAACCGTAACGTTACGCAGCTTTCGTAAAGTCGTGCTCGACCCTCTGTTCCAAACGTCATACTTTTCTCAGAGCCGTCTACGCCCCGTAGCTAACGCGTAGACGCGCTACGCCGTAGCTCTGGGCAGCTCACGCGTAGACACGCTACGCCGCGCCGTAACTATGGGGACGACGAATTGGTCAAACCATTCGAGTCCTACGTAACGTTATCGACAAAAATCGTAGACGTTCGGACCCCGTGAGCGTATTTGGTACTAAAATTGAATATTCTGAATTGTCTCGATGACGATACGATAACGTTACTATAATATTCGTACGTTTACGCTTTATATTTGGACCGCTAAATAATGTGGTAAAGTACTTAAATGTTCCATTTTCCTCAACATTGCGAAGCTACTTATTGCAAATGGCTACCTTCTCAATAAATACCTACGCCTGAACGCAAAAACCTATATAATAATGATAATAATAACAAATTTCAATTTGTTCGTTATTACCCTCTTGACTGCCACGTACGTAGAAAATACTCATAACATAAGTTACATAGTAAAATATTGTCAATATAGTCCTATAGCTATTGAAAAATAAAGCACCACGCAAGATTCGAGCCCAACTGGCTGGCACGTATAGCTTCCAAAGAGGTACATTACAGAAAAATAAGTATAGACTTACACGTATTTCCTTTTCCTTCCTTCGAAACCACACTCGTACTCGACATAAACCACGTGAATTATTGCACACGCACGATATAAAAACAACATTTGACAACATCCTATATAACCTACATGTAGTTGTATACAACAATACATCTACACCTCTACCAATCAAAAACAATCAAAATTCAACCCTATCGCTCAGTCTTACGATCCTTACAAATTTTACGCAACAGCAAATGGTGAGAGCTTGGTGAGAGCATAGACTTGCTGGCCAGTTTGCGAGACCTGTCGCTATTTGCAGAGGTTTGACATTTTTGCGAGTCTGAGTACTAGTGGAGGGAACGCGAAGGATCTTTTTGACTGGCCACTGTCTGGCCGTATCAGTGGCAGGGTTGTCGATTAGGGGGTTTTCCCGCGAAATTTACGGTTTTTAGGAGAGGTAATAGGTATTCTCTCCCGGACTATACATTTTGATAAACGCGTCTGCTTACTGATTTTTGGGCTTTGGAATATAGGAATGAATAGAAATTAGTTATTTTACTGTGGTCTGTGAAAAGGATCACTTTATTTGCGTATCTAAAAAAAAGCATTTCGACGTAAAATTTACTGTTTTGCAAATAAAATCTCCAACGACAACACTAGAAATTGAAAGTACTTTGTGGCCCTGATACTCTCTTACAATTCCCATTCGATAACCGAGTTAGCTGGGAAGAAAAGTGTCTTCTTCGTAGAAAACCAAATAAAATGATGGTTTTCTACGAGGAATGAAATATTCGCATTTGATATAAGCGAGTTAACTAGAAGGAATTATTTTTCCTCGTAGAAAACCAGTTATCAAACTTGGTTATCTACGACGAACAAGGGACAATAGCATAGGTATATTATGACATCACAACAACTACAAGACGCTACGAAATTCCCGTTCAAGAATTGAAATTACATTTCAGGGAGGTTTACGGCCTTTACCCCCAAACCCCGGCAACACCGGCCAGTATGTCCCGCGCTGCTAAAGGGGGAGGTGGCCTGAAATGCTCCCGTGACTCGTGTACGCTGCCCTCAATGCAGGCCCCATGTTCCCCTGCACTGCCGTTTTGATATTAGCCATGATTTTCACCGCCACTGCCTTCACGATACTTGGATTTTTCATTTTCAGTCCCATAAACGTGAGTGCATTTTTCTGTCAAGTGTTTTGGAGCTATTTTTGATTAGTGGGTTCAGTGTTTACTGTGGTATTCAGTGACCTGGTTTTGAGGCAGTGTTTAATAGTGTCAGTGTTTTGGTGTCCGTTTTGTAATGTTAATTCTGCGAACGCTCTAAATTGTCAAAGGCAACTTATTGAAGCCAAAAAAAACTAACGACAATGTGCCTGAGAGAGATTTTATTAATTACTTACATCTTAAAAACTGAAAACGCATTTTTAAGAAATCTAAACAATTTTTAGTCTAATACATTTTAAGCCCATTTTTTCATTTAAATTGTCATAAAAAGTATGTTTTTTGACTAGAGGCTTTAAAGCGTGCAGGTTTGACAGTTGTATCGATCGGACGCCACGCGTGCGCGGTGCGAGCCTTCGCAGTTTCCCGCGCAAACTGTTTGACAGACGAAGATATTTTTTTATTTTGCATTAAAAAAACAAATGACGGGGATGATGCTCAATTGATCAAAGCAGCAACTTTTTTGAAATGTCGAAACAATGGGTTTAGTACTTATGACATTTGTATTTATAAATCGCCCAAGTACCTACGACGTCATAATTTTCAGTGATCAAACGGCCTACTTTTTATCCGACTGCAAAACGCAAAGGAGGGTAATGTGTTTAACAGCCTATGTATGTATGAATGTATGTATGTTTGTTCCTTTGTGGCACTCTAAAGACCGAATGCGTGGGCCGATTTTAATGATCCTAACGTCATTATTACATTCTGTTAAATTAAAAACGTTCTAATTGCGGTAATACTTAAGTGAGGCATCGGTTTCTTCTTCTTGTTATCTGTACTTGTATTGTCATTCAACTTACATATCCATACCAAATTTCAAGTCAATCCGACCACTGGAAGTAGGTCAAATTTAACTTGCAAGATTTGACCCGAACCATAAGAATAAATAATAACATAGTAGAACAGAAACTCCCGCTCCGGACGGGCTCAAGGTCACGATATTAGAGTATTCGTTAAACTGACTACTCAGTCAGACTGTCACGGCCGGCGTCGCCGCACGCGCGTTTGGTTGTTTATAATTTGGTTGTAATAGTTTTACGTGAGCCTGTATGTATTTTATTTTATATTTGTAGATAAGTAATACTTACTTAAATCACCTTAAATGGCTTCATTTGGTATGGCACTTATAATAACTTCTTATTTAGAAGTGTCTATAATATGTAGACCTTCGTAATGATTTATAAATCTCATATTTTGTAAAACCAGAAAAAAAAATTGGTTTCAAAGTGAAGAAAAACTTATATTTTAGCGATATTATCTTTAGACGTAAGTAACATTTAACAGCAACCAACCCTAGCAACGCCTCGACGACAGAGGGGTGTAACGACGTGAAGGGGGAAGTAGGTATATAAATGGCGACGTTTTGGACTCGGTCAAAAGAGATTCCGTTCTACTATGTTACTATTTATTCTTATGCCCGAACTTTTTCCATACAGGGAGTACTATTAGAATTACTATTAGGAAGGAGATGAGAGAACATTGTAATTTATCGACTTTTCGAGCTATCGATTATCTTATTTAGTTCAAACTTAACACACTTGTAAATGATATAACCTCAGAATACAGTTTGTTCTGTATTCTGAGGATATAACATGCAAATGACCAAGAACGGATTTGAAGCAGCTATTGGATTAATATCGGATATGAGTGGCAATAAAACCAAATTAATGTAACTTATAGCAGACAAAAAGGGAAAACCTTCTTGGAAACTTGTGTAAATTTTCGACAAAAAAAAATAATTTATTTAATCTTTATTAAAATAATGTTAAAAGTCGTTAACAAGCGAAGAGTCGATTCGATAACATCGGTAACTGGAATAGTCGATAGAACTATGTTCAATCCCTCGTGAAGTTTGATTTCTGCTATGAACTATTCCGCTCCTTGACTAGGTATTAGTTATTCTGTGATATAGGCTCGAAGGACCAAAAAGGGTTAAACCATAGAGTAATATAATATACGGGGAATAGAGCGCCCTCTCAGCGGAAAAAAATGTCACCCTCAACCAGCCTCTACAGCAATGCCATCTTTTATCTGTGATAGTCGACAGAACAGATTTCATAACACACACACTCGCGCAAACCCGGACACACACTCGCGCGGGCGCACACACGCGCGCGGGAGCACACAGGCGCGCACACACACATGCACGCGGGCGCACACACACGAATTATGTGTACACACTCTTATTAGATTAGACATTATGAAAAATTCAAACTCAGAATTCAAAATCGTTTATTTCGTAAATTACACATTTAAAGCGTCCAAAATCGCAACAACTAACAATAGCACAAATCACAAGCATCTGATATCGCAATAAATAACTGAAACAATACAGAAAGATTGTAACTAAAGCGTCCGAATTTTCGCCGCAACGTCCAATACACACGAACTGGCACTGATAAAACGGAGGAGCTGAAAATCGACTCTACGTATTTACTAGTGGACAATTAACGAAATAACAGTTAAACACTGCGCATTTTCTAAAAAACAGAAAGCCGCTGGGTGCTGCATCGGCTGCATGCTGTATGACGTTTACTTGAGTCCGAAAATTGAAGGGATGTAGTAGGTGTACCAAAAGCTGTTTTTTTTTTCTTTGCATGATGATAAATTTTGCAATTTTTTAACAGAAGTACAAGCAATAATTTGTGACTGAAAATTACAAGCCTTCGGTTCGGTATTTTTTCATAAAATTTTGCAATATATAATGAAAAAAAAAATAAACCGTATTTTTTTTAAACCGACAGCAATGATTGACGCACTAACTACTAAAAATTAGCCTTACACAGGTAAGAGATGGCGCAGCTAAAAACTTCAACTGTCAAATACAGGTAACTTTCCTCCCCCTGGGTTAAACTCAACTTGATTAATTAATAGGTAGGTACGCAAAATTGGACAATTGGACTAGAAAAGCGATATAAGTATTGCATGATAATAAAAAGCTTATGCCTAGCAAATGCCCATTCATCCTAGACTTGAAAACGGCCAGGTTATAGTGTTCATACTTAAGATATTAGCATGCAACATCATTCGAATTTAGCCACAACGGGGCGCGCGTCAAGCTATTATAAGTATTGCAAGTTATTAAAAAGCTTATGCCTAGCAAATGCCCATTCACCCTAGACTTGAAAACGGCCAGATTATAGTGTTCAGACTTAAGTTATTAGTATGCAACATCATTCGAATGTAGCCACAACGGGGCGCGCGTCACGTCAGCGTCATTAATCAGCCGTTAGTCGCAGCGTCATGGCACGTCATTGACGCTTCCTTGAAGTTTACCTTTACGTTCAATACCTTTAAGTACTCAAATCTATTGAATCAGATTTTAATATAGTCTGCCTTTCGAAATAGGCTATTGATTTAAGCTGTCGCCAGGTTAAGTCGGTGACCTGTTAGCTAAACTAAACCTGTTAGTAAGTCGGACGCTAAGCGCTGTCTGACACACGTCGACAATTTTCGATAGACTTAGGTACTTTGCTTTGATTTTATAGTGACCTTGTGACCTAGAGAATGAACAATCGTTGCGATTTTCATCATTATCATCATCATGTCAGCCGAAAGACTGACTCCACTGCTGGCCGGCGGCCTCCCCCGCGGCTTTCCAGTCAGACCGGTCTTGTGCTTTCCGCATCCACCGCGGTCCCGCGGTCTTTACCAGGTCGTCGCTCCATCTTCTTGGAGGTTACCTACAGCTCGTCTCCCGGTTCGCGGACGCCATTCGAGAACCTTGCGATTTTGTAATTACTTATAATTAAAATCAGTATTAGATACAAGTAGGTAATCTGTGTTTTATATACTTCGTAGTTTTAGTCTCTTGTACATTTTCATTTATTTCGTTCATTAACATTAATATTAAATAATAAATTTTCTTAGGTAGTGCAGCGTTACGCTACCTTTTTGGTTCGTGCGCAGTTCGATTCCTGGCTGATTAGAATAAAAACAAAAAAGAAAAAAAGAAGAAAATAGAGATTGTCTGAATCTAGAGGGAAATGTCTGATGGTGATAGAAATAAGTTGAAATTCGAGCCCTAGTTTGTTTTGGTGCGAGCGAAACCAACACATCAATACCTCTGCGTCTTCGCAATTTTCAAAGTTTGTGAAAGCCTGTTTTTTTCTCGGGTATGTACCTATTCATTTATGTAGAACAATTGTCTTATACTTTTGTTTTTGATTTGCTGATCCCAGTTTATTCCGATTCCCTCTGGCAGTTCGTATTTTGCCCAAATTTAAAGTGTTAAAATTGTTATTCCATCCCCAAGTTCACCCTCCCCGAAACGCGCTCTCCGTGCATCGTGCACTCCCCGTGCACGCGTGTTTGAGCTTCCGGAGAGCTTATTAGTTGGTTTGTCTGGCACTGTGCTGCCAGGCATTAGCTAAGTCATATTATTATTATTTTTCACCTAACTGCTGCAAGAGCAGAGTTTATCCGCGAAGAGGATCTTTTTGTTACGTGTTCTTTTTGTACCCAAACCTGTTATTTTAACGTTTTGATTTATCCATAACCGTTATCAAAATTTTGACACAAGGTCGTATCGGCCTTGTAAATTAATTTCATTTTTTTTCTATACATGTTTTTGGTTCACGTGTTTTTACTATTCGTTTTGTATAATAAAAAGATATTTTAATAGTTTATGGCCTTTTTTTCCAGAGGAATAAAATAAAAATTAATTTAAATTAAACGTTTGCCTTTGCGCGGATCACCCGCAAAGGGGAGTCGTGAGAACTTTAACGGCAGTAGGTATTCTGCATTTTTAACATGCAGAGCTCCATACTGTCACATTAAAAACAGACCTCAGTTGCCATGCCATCTCTATCCAAAACTATTCAGAATTCAACTTTAATATCTTAGGCAAAAGTGCAGTGATAAGAGGAACTATTCTGGTTGCACTTGCATTATATCGATTTTCTATTTATAGCGAGTTCGTCGGCCGCGCCTACAGGCAGTAAAGGTAGAAATGGGTTGGTTTGAAAAATGGAATGTTTTCTTTTGAAATTGTTTATTTTTTGCAGCCAGTCTGCATGTCAGTTTGCGGATAGTCCGCCATGTTTGTTTTGGTTCTATATTTCCTATTCGTTTGTTTTTACTTTAAATAAACGAATCAGTACTTAAGTGACCGCTTCAACGGTTATTGCTTCATTAATGACAACACATCATCATCACCAGCCTTTTTTACGTTCCACTGCTGGGCACAGGCCTCCTCTCAGAGTGAGAGGGCTTGGGCTATAGATCCCACGCGGGCCCAGTGCAGATGGGAAATTCACACACATCATTGAATCACTTCGCTTCTTCATTAGTGTAAATTGTAATTATGAACTAAAAAACAATTACTTTGCTCACTTTGCTTTGTACAACAACATGGGGTCTATTATTAATGAACAAGTTAATTTGGTTTCTTCGCCTTTGTTACGACTTGGTTCTAATTTTAATAATGTGTCATAGTAATAATGAGAACATGACTTCTCTTTTTACCGTACTCGGTTAAAAATAACAGGGTACCTGGCGTAAATTAAAAATAAAAATAAAAAGGGTAGTTTGGAATTCATTTCTTAAAAAAGGGTAGTTTAGGACTTACATAAAAGGGTAGTTTGGAATTTATAAAATATTAGTGGGTACGTTGGTTTTGTCATTAACTAAGTTAAGTACATGGTTTACATATGTCAGTAGTGGAAGTGGTGGCATGTTGAGCGGTTGTTGTTGTGCTTCGTAAATGGCCTCGTGGAGAGTGCCGAAACGCGTCAGCGTTTAGTATAGTGGTGGTGGTGATAGTTGGGTCTGTGTGGCATGTGTTGATTCGTGTAGTAGTGGAGGCGGAGGTTTTGCATGGAAACATACATTTGCCGCACAGATATAACTATTTGTCATTAGTGGTCGCGGGTGAGCAAAGTAATTGTTTTTTAGTTCATAAATATGGACCTCCGCAAAGTAACGCCTGATTCAATAAATTAATTGTAATTATAGTAAAATTTTGAGAACTATAGATATTATGTACCCTTTGTGCCCAAATAAACATTAAAGCATTTTACAGTCAATATTTCAGTCACAACAATTAAAAAATTAGATAGGTAGTCGTACTTAAATAGGTAAGCAATGTTTACGATTACGATTAGGTACGAGGTTTTTTTTTAATTATTGATGACTAGCTGTTGCCCGCGAATTCGTCTGTCTAGAATTCAATTATCGCTATCCCACAGGAACTATGGAATTTCTTCTTTAGGCGGTCTGGGACAAGCACGCAAGATTCGATTTCAAATCGATTTCGAATCAGTTGAGGTTTTGGCCAAAATCTGAGTAAATACGACTCTAGGGTTTCCAGTTTCTATTTAATTCCGATTCTAAGTAGGTAAGTATAATTTAGAATAAGCTATCCAAGTTCTTAAAATATTCGATTACTTATCAATAATGCCAAATTCCTAGCATTTCAGATAGTCTATGTTTTAGCCTAGGATATTATAAGCTATCTACATTCCTTTATTCCAAATCCGTCGAAGTATTTTGCGTGTTTGAGTAACTAATCCATCCAATCCAAACATAATAGGACATAGGACTACTTTATTTAGGTAATACTTAGATTGCTCATTTGTACTAAAGTTAACTATACATACTGTTAGAGTATGTGATTTAGTACCTCTTCTATGGAAGTTAACTTAAAGTTTGTTTGGCTTATGAAAAAGTAGTTGTTGACGTGTTGACTAGATTGATTGGTGTCTTGTGAAAATATGGATTGTATTGTGTTTGGGTTTTAAAAGGTATCTTATGTAATCTCCGGCATATTTATTTACGCATACATGTGTGTATGTGCACTGTAAATGTATTCAAGAACATGTTCGAACAACGTCAATAACACGTCGATGGTTATCTAAATTCCTAATCTTCCCACACGTCTAACAAGTCGACAGCTCTGACACGTCAAACCAAACAATGTGAGCGTCTGCTGACGGGTGTCGAGGTGTGATAAATGATAAGATAAGATAAGGTACGACTGAACATTACATGATAAACAACGTCGATACATTGTCATTTGATTCCAAGATCATTATGAAATCAATAACATTAATATAAACAGGATATGCCCTGAAGTATAAAATTTTGAAATGTTAACGGGAATCCCGTGCTTCGTGGGCGCGGCTCATATCGCTAGCACTAATTAGTGCCACGACACTGGCAACAAAAACCTAATTCTAACTAATATTATAAATGCGAAAGTAACTCTGTCTGTCCGTCTGTCTGTTTGTTACCTCTTCACGGAAAAACGCTGCACCAATATAGATGAAATTTGGTAAGAATATAGTTTGAATATTGAGGAATAACATAGGCTACTTTTTATTCGGGAAAATTATACAGTTCCCGCGGGATAGCGATAACCGAAATCTACGCGGACGAAGTCGCGGGCAACAGCTAGTATAATTATGTCTAAGGCTACAGTCAGTTCACGTGGCATTGTCTAAAAACTCACTTTCAACACCAAAACACTTTCCTTCTAAACTAAAATACCTACTCACCTACATATTTTCCGTCACGGAAACTTCTCGCATACTTAACTTTTTATTCGTTTTCGCAAACATCCTGTTTTTCCAACGCGTGGGCGAGTCCGAATTGACATAAGCAGCTTTACAACTTTGTTATTCTTTCTAAACTAAGTAAGTACTTCCTTAAGATTATACAGAGCGGTACCTAAACATGAAAAAAATAGAATCAAGAAAGTACCTAGTACTAGGTAATAATAGAATGTTTAACATTTGGTTGGTAAGTACTCAATTCTCAACATAGGTAAGTACCTACTTTATTTTGTCACTTTACTGTAGTTTGTCAATAAAACTTGAATTAACCCAGTCTTAATTAATTTAAAACTTAATTTAATGTACTTCACAGTGACTTTACTACAAATACTGCTTTACTATTCCCTTTAAACCGCTTGTATAATTAATAACTTGATCAACTTAGAAAAGTTGAAAAACTCCCGATATTATCACTTCAAAGTTTAATATTTTATATTTTAAAATATTGTACACCTTAAATATGGTAGACTATGGCAAGAATCACCAAAAAATTTTAACGTCTAATTTATGTACCCTGTGGTCTTACAATAAATTATTTGAATTGAATTGAATATTTCTAAAACGGGTGAACCGATTTTAATTAGACTTAGCTAAGAACCTTCTCGATTAAACTAGCTTTCGATTAAAAAAAGTCGCGTTGAAATCGGTCCATCCGTTTGGGAGCTGTGATGACACGTGACACGAACAGATACACAGATAAACCAGATACTCAGAGAGACAATTAAGTCAAACTTACTAACACAACACCCCTCTTTTTCGTCGAGGGTTAAAAACTGGAAAACTTCATCTACCTAGTGTCTCTATGTCAGTATTCCCCCGCCACCCCCCCCCCCCCCCTTGTAATTTGTAGGGCCTATGTAAGTAAAGCCGTTTCATTTCAACTCCTTTCATCAAAGCGGGCTGAAAGCAGCCCCATTCCAGTGATGGCGTCATTTCACCCTCGTCTCGCTATGGCCGCTTTCAAACTCACAAACGGCTTCAATAGACGCTAAGTATTTGGAGCTAAATATAATATTATAGTCAACTGTCTCTGATGTGGTGTATGAATGATGTTTTTAATGAAGGTCGGCGTCAAAGGTTTTTTTGAGAGGTCATGTTTATTTAAGGGCGATGAATTCTTTTTGATACGAATGTAAATAAGAAACAAAGGCTGCTTTTAATACTCCAGAAAGGCGAACAACTTTTAGCGCGCTGTGGCGTTATTTTTTAATATTATTTGAAATAAAAAGTAGTAGGTATCGGGTGGTAGGACCTGTGTGAAATCCGAATCGCTACTACCATCTTACTCGCTAATCCTGCAGCTAAACTGTACTGTTGTATTCCGGTATGGAGAGTAAGACAGCCGAGGAAACCACGTGCACAAGAGGCATAATTTTCCCCTCTCGATTGGAAATACATCTGCAATCCCTCCAAGGTTGCGGGTGTCTTTGGGAAGCTGTGATCACTTACCATGTCAGATGATGCTACTCGTTTAGATGCTAATCATATAGGTATGAAAAAAAGTAAATATCAAAGCTTCAGTCAAGGTGTATTGGTGACGAAACATGCACCTATAATTAACACAATTAGAACTAAAGGTTAAACTAAACTTTATCCGCTCTGTTTATCGTAGATAATTACTTGAGAAGATGCCTTTTTGAGCTTCTACACTTGGGGTGCGAAATATTAAAGAAAATAATTTTGATAACTCCTAGGCACAAGGAGTGGTTAAGTGGACTGTATATGCGGCTGGTTCTATTATAAATTTTTGAATAACTAAAGAAATAAACAATTTACTTGCATGTACTTGGTATGTAAGGAACGACTGAGGTCGACGAAATAGGAAACAGGTAAGCGGGACATGCGCACTCACCTCACAATCCCGGGTATTTCTCGTACAGACACTGTCAGCTTTCACAGTTCCTTGGCTAGAGTTTTTGATACGGCACTGCTGGTCTAACACATAAAAAAGCACACACTCGCGATCACGTTCAATGAGATGCAACAGTCAAGGGTGCTGCTGCTGCGGCGGTCAAACGAAGAGTAATGTCTCAAAAATCATTGTCTATACGTAGCAGCAATAGAGATAGCCGCATACGCAAGTGCACATGTGTGACAGGGATGGATGATGGGTAGGTTTAAATACGTGCAAGTACCTTCTTTTCAAAAATATAAAAATAATAAATCCAACATCCCCCCGGCCTTGAAGTAACCCTTCAAAGAAAAGCACAAATTGCTCTACATGGATTAGCTCAAGGAGCGTAACACGATCATTGTGCGGATACAAAAATAAATAATGAAAAAACTAATGCTAATAGGCACGTCAATTATGCGATAACTAAGTACTAAATAGTTTTAACCTAACCAACATTGTCTGCAAAGACACTAGCTTACAGTTAAACTTAAACAAATGACTCCTACTGAGTCGGTAACGGGCATAGCCGTACAACTGGACGTTTGTACGTGCCAACTTTCGTCTTTACCTCCGCAACGCGTATAATGCCATCCTTACCGGGAAATACATCAGTGATAATTCCTAAAGGCCACTGTAAGGGTGGTGCGTTATCTACGTTCAATAGCACAACGGTACCAACTGTAATTGGATTTGAGGAGGTATTCCATTTTTCGCGTTGTTGCAAACTATGTAAGTACTCTGCTTTAAATCGCTTCCAGTAGGATTGTACAAGCGAGTCCATTAACAGGAAACGAGACAGTAAGTTGGTTCGTTCGTTGGATAAATCGGTTGCGGGAATATATTCCAGTGGAGACGTAGTTAGGAAATGCGAAGGTGTGAGCGCTAGAGGCTCAGACGGATCAGAGCTTAAAACGTAGAGTGGTCGACTATTAAGTACTGCTTCTATTTGTGCAAGTACAGTCGACATTCCTTCAAAGGTGAGAATTTGGTTGCCGATTACGCGAAATAGTAACGATTTCGTACTTTTTATATTCGATTCCCAAATTCCACCAAAATGGCTAGCCGTAGGCGGGTTCATTTTCCACGTTAAGCGGTTTTTCGCGAGCTCTTTACTAAAAGTTCGATAATAATCGTCAGATGACAAAAATTCATGAAGTTCATTGAAGTACGCCTTAGACGAAACAAAATTAGTTCCATTATCGCTATATAGGAAGGTACAAGGACCTCGTCGCGATAAAAAGCGCTTAAAAGCGTCCATAAAACTAGCAGAAGTCAAGTTAGAAACAAGTTCTAAATGAACCGCCTTTGTCACGAGACAAATAAAAAGAGAGAGGTACGCCTTAATACTACGAACGCCACGTTTGCGATAAGGAGTAATATAAAGCGGTCCTGCGTAATCAACGCCCGTGTGTAAGAACGCCTTACATTGTTCTAATCGGCACTTAGGCAGATCAGACATAACAGGGAACGTACCCTTAGGGTTTAACCTAAAGCAAGAATTACATTTTCCTATGCGTTGCCTCACGACACTACGAGCGGAAATTATCCAATATTTGGATTTTAAAATGCCTATTAATAATTGCGGTCCGGCATGGAAATTGTCGCGGTGGTAAGAATCAATAATCAATTGCGAAATGTGTCCCTTTTTTGGCAATATTATGGGATGTTTAGAAGAATAGTCCAATGTCGAGTTCGATAGACGGCCTCCGACGCGCAAAATACCGTCTAAAATAAACGGAGATAATTTACGTAATTTTGCTGAGCACTGTTTACCATTTGATATATTTTTTATGTCCTCAGAAAAGTATTTAGATTGTACGACACGTATAATCTCTATTTCTGCTACATTTAAATCTTGAGCGGTAATTATGTCGTTTCGTGGAAGCTTCTTCAAAAAGCGGAGTACATAAACAAAAACTCTAAGGAGCCTATCCCATGAGGAGCACCTTGAAGCGAGCGTTAAAATGGGATGCTCAACTTCAGTGACTGCAGTAGTCACGTGGGTCACAGTTTTCTCTTCTGGCAGAGACAAGCGGTTAGGTACAAACCTTTGTATTGGCCAGTGTTCCACAGGCTGAGATAGCCAAGATGGTCCGGTGAACCACAGCTCGTGGTGCATAATTAAAAATTAGCCATATAAGTATAACGGGATATTGGCTGCTATTACATTACTAGGTTTTGATGAGCCTCCGATATTTCGACGCAGTTTCATGCATCATGATCACGGCATGGTTAGAAAGACTCCCCGTGTGATGTTTATGATGCATGCAACTGCGTCGAAATATCGGGAGCTCATCGAAACAAAACCTAATTTAGTACGGTAATTCCGGTTAATATATATAATATAAATATATCTAATGTAATTAACCGTGTATCATTTAAAACTGTTAAATTAAAAATTCTGGACACGATTTTTATGGGCATTTTTATTTAGGAGACAATGTGTGTGGTTACAAGATACCCGAACTGCTTGGCTCTTAGTGGCAACATCTCCATCCAACAACCAATAATCATTTTTCCTTCTTCCAGCGCGTCTCATCAGAGACACCCTGTCCCGACGGGCGCTTCTGCCCGGCGCACTGGATATGCTGTGAGGAGGGGTGCTGCGCGCCCGCCACGGCGCCCCCGCGGCGGGACCACGACAACATCATCAAAGAGTTGCGGTACCCGTGGTACGCGCAATGGTGAGTACCACAGCAGACCCCTTATTCACCATCTTTACAATTATAAGATAATAGGATTAGGAAACTTGTGTGGGTTTTTAAGGGACTGAGAGATGCGGCGGATTTTGATCTGTTACGCAATGTTTACTATGCACTGGCGCAGTCTGTCCTTGGGTACTGAAGTGTTGTGTGGGGTGGTGCCACAAAAACGCACATGTTGATCTTGAAAAGGGCGCAAAGATCTCTGTTAAAAGTTATGACATTTAGCCCATATAGATTTCCTACAAAATGATTATGTGAAAAATGCCAGGTTTTAACTGTAAGGCAATTGTATGTATTGTTGTTAGTAATTAGGCTGCACAAGATTACCCCCTACAATAAGGAAAAATGTGCATGGTTATGGTTACTGACACTGAGTTATGAAGAATCTGAAGCGCTGTTTCCGTAAGATTAGTTGTTGTAACACACACACACACACACACACACACACACACACACACACACACACACACACACACACACACACACACACACGCACACCATATCTATTCATTTGAAACAACGTACTGTACGTATTTTAGTACACATTTTTTGTAAAACAAGTAAGTTACAATTGTAAAATTGAAACAAATAGTTTGACTCTATAAGCTGCATTCACAATACCATTGCCATTTAATGAGTGTTTTTTTTTATTAATGCAAATTACTTCTTTCGTATTTTTTTCATTTAAGTGTAATTTACTTAGAAAAAAAACTAAGTTAATGTTGTATTAATAATTATTGGGTACCTAAGCATGTTTTTTTTATAATAGCCAAGAATAATGAAAAATAATAAAAGTTCCTTAGGCTGTACCTATATGCTGAATAGGTTATTTTTTTTACTCCCTAGGGGAGCCATGCATAACTTTCCTCCCGTATGTTAGATAAGATATGCCTCACTTTCCGAGTATGAGAGATGAAAAGAATATTCCGCTCGCACCGCACCGACTTCACATTTCTGCTACTTAGTGCTAGGCCATAAAACTTTAGGCTTTAGTTTCTGTTGTCCGAAATAAACGCATTTTATTTTATTTTATTTATTTATCATTATTTTAGAGCATTATTTTACGTTTTTTTTTCGTTCTATATTGCCAATAAAACTTTATTATTATTATTTTAATTGTCAGTTTTATATGACAATTCGAACTACATTTCTTTAACACTATCATCATGTCAGCGGAAAGACGCCCACTGCTGGACATAGGCCTCCCCCGTGGCTCTCCACTCAGACCGCTCTTGTGCTTTCCGCATCTTTAACAGGTCGTCGCTCCATCTTGTTGGAGGACATGAATGACAGATAGACCTCGACACTGGCGACTATGAAATCTGGGAGCTGTTGGTACCCGGGGTATGCGCAATGGTGAGTTGGGTCCTCGGTGTTACTCTACGCTAGGTGGTCTCCTACTGTAGGGTAACACTGAGGACTCTATAGGAGGTATAGCCAAGCGACTATTCCTCTTAAAGGGTCCTCGGTCTCAGTCTAAGCCAAGGCGACTACATTTACCCCGTGCCACTGCGACTACATGATATTCTTAGTTTAGGTTTAGGAACAGTGCTCCAGGAAAAGTTGAAAAGTCTGAGTAGACGCAAAAGCAAATCGAAATCTCCGTAAAACATGGTCGATTAGGAAAGACTAAAGGATAATCAGGAACATATGAAGATCCTAAAATAATTTCAATAAGGAAATTATTTTTATTGAAAGAGGGAGGCAAACGAGCAAACGGGTCACCTGGTGTTGAGCGATCAGCGCCACACATGAGAACCAGCAACCCCAAGAGAGACAAGTCCGCTGCCAGCCTTTGTTGAGTTTGAAAATACCTACGAGGGCTGTTTGATAAGTACCCGTTTTCTAAATATATTAATATCACTGGCCGCAAATAAGTATACCACCTTTTTAAGCCATTTTTCAGAGGCGGGAAAATTAAAAAAAAATGGCATTCTTTTGTTTTTTTTCTCATTTGACAACGATTCAGTGAAGGCGTGAACTTAAATTTGTTAAAATGGAGAAAGAACAGTATCGGTCTGTAATTAGATGCTTATTTTTGGAAGGAAAAACATGTGATGAAATAAAAGTAAGAATGCAAGCGGTTTACCATGAATGTGCTCCTTCTATGACAACCGTCAGATATTGGTATAACGAGTTTAAGCGGGGGAGAACAACCGTCTTTGATGAGGATCGCCCAGACCGGCCAGTTGAGGTGACTACAGACGATATGGTTAAGAAAATTGAAAATATCGTTTTAGCCGACCGCCGAATTAAACTTCGAGAAATCGTTGGTGCTGTAAACGTTTCAATCGAGAGGGTACAACACATATTAGAAGAAAAATTGGGTATGAAGAAAGTATCGGCTAGGTGGGTGCCGCGTTTACTCACGGAGGAGCAAAAACGGAACCGACTGACTACTTCGGAGCAGTGTTTGGCCGTGTTCAAACGTAACCCGAAGGAGTTTCTGCGTCGTTTCGTGACCGTGGACGAAGCGTGGGTCCACCACTACACCCCGGAAATGAAAGAGCAGTCGAAGCAGTGGATTTTACTGAGTGAACCTGCTCCAAAGAAAGCAAAAACCGTCCCATCGGCTGGAAAGGTCATGGCGACCGTTTTTTGGGATTCGCAGGGTATTATACATATTGACTATTTAGAAAATGGAAAAACAATAACAGGGCAGTACTATGCCAATTTATTGGATGAATTTGACGCCGTGATGAAGGACAAACGACCCATTTAAAAAAGAAAAAAGTACTGTTTCATCACGACAACGCCCCGGCTCATTCGTCCAGAGTTGTGACGGCTAAATTAGCACACTTACGCTACGAACTATTGTCTCACCCCCCGTATTCTCTAGATTTGGCCCCATGCAATTTCTTTTTGTTTCCCAACCTAAAAAAATGGCTCGGTGGTAAGCGATTTGGATCAAATGACGAAGTCATTGCCGCCACAGAGGCCTATTTTAATGACTTTCCAAAATCATACTTTTTGGATGGTTTATTGAAGCTTGAGTATAGGTGGAACAAATGTATAGAGTTAAAAGGTGACTACGTAGAAAAATAAATGCATATATACAAAAAAAAAACGTTTTTTTTTTCATGAACGGGTACTTATCAAACAGCCCTCGTACTTCGTCTCTTACATTGAATCTTAATAAAAACCTTGATCTTCTTTCCAGGCCAGTTCTCTTCCTGCTGGGCACGCTCGGTGGCATCCTCATCTGCTGCGTATGGTGCCTGGTCTGCCGGCGCTCGGCGCGCGTGTACGCCTGCTCGCTGGCGTGCTGCGTGCGGCGGCAGGCCTCCGACCGGGACTCCGCGGGCTCCGTGTACCCGCCGCCGCGGTACAGCCGCTGCGGGTCCTTCCATCAGGCGCCGCCGCCTTACTCAGAGGTACCTACCTATACTATACCGGCGGGATCCGCCACTCCTTCTGCCGACGGCTTTGTGTATCGCGAATCAAAAATCCGCTATTATACCGGGTGTACAATCCAAATGGGTCAGTATGGAGAAGTCGGAAACTATGAGAGATAGCGAGATCTGTTCTTAGGAACCATGACGTCGATTATAGATTTAATAATAATTACATTCGAACTTTTTTATTAACTCTCATACATTTGTTTCAGTAAATGTTCAAAATTCGCAAGATTGCATTTCGTATTTTTATGGGGTGCGTATGTGTTGCAATGTAATGTAATTATTATTAAATCTAAAATCGACGTCATGGTTCCTAAGAACAGATCTCGCTATCTCTCATAGTTTCCGACTTCTCCATACTGACCCATTTGGATTGTACACCCGTTATATAAGAGGTAGGTACCTATACTATTTCAGTGGGATCCTCTAAGCCATACTACAATGGTACAGCCAGCGTCAGAGAAAACGACCCCCCTTCTCGTGACAAGTATCAGAGGTCTCGGATTCAAATCCACTTCTACGAAGACTTTTTGTTTTATTGTTTCGTAGCATTTTTCTGATCATTTAATTAGGTAAGTAAAAAAAAAGTAAAAAAAAGCTTTGCTCATTGATATTAGTAGTTTATGCAACTGCTACATAATGAGGGTCCTTAAAACACGAGTGTGGCGAAACGAGGCGAAGCCGAGTTTCATAATGGGATCACAAGAGTGTTTTAAGGCCTAATTATGTGGAGTTGCATACATTACTTTATCTACACACATATTATAAGTACTCTAAGATGGGTTCAGAAGCCGAAGGCATATATCATACCCATACCTGTCACGAATTTGTCTGTTTTTTTTTTAATCATAGACAAACATACCGAGCTGACGTTTCGTGAACTGTTTTTTTTTGTAAAAATAAAATCGATATCACATTATTAATTATACATGTCGGACTGAACTCGACTTATATACGTTAGTGATCCGTTTTATTTCACTATGATTGTAAATTACGTTGGTCGTCAAATTCGAAAAATTGAATTCGACATCGAATTCGATGTCGTAATGACTATTACTTTACTGCAGGACCTGCTGGTGGTGGTGGTTGGCGGGGGAGGCGACGTTGTACTGCAATGCTGGTCATTTTCTACGGTTTCTGAACGCATTTTAGAGGACTTATGATATGTGTGTAGATAAAGTGTTTTTTTTAGCCACACTAGAATTGATACAATACAATCTACGTAGGTTTGAGTGAGACAAGAGAACCTTAGTAATAATAACCGATTTCCAATTTTTTTTTCACTGCGTTTTACTGTTATTCCACGAACGGGCCACTTATATTATTAACTATTTTTTTATTCAGTATTCGCATTGCAAGTCATATTTTCACAGTCTTCGCCAAGCGGTCCGTGACAGCTTACAAAAATATATTTTTACCAAATGTTACATTTTTTTCTAATTGGGTTGGAATCGAACTCGGTTCACTGCAACAAGTGCCATGTCGTATGATTCAATCTGCCGCTAGGCCATTTGAGCACTTGACTTGGTTACAAATTTAATAATTGCTTGTTGCGTGCCATTACTATTCAGTATACGCCAGACGGCAAAGCAAATGCAATCTTATTGTATAGCAAATAGCGACTTTGTAAGAAGCACCGACTGAGATATTGCTAAGTTTTAACTTTCTTTTTCATATTGAGACTTTGAGGGTAAACATTTATGGCAGATGTTTCCTTAATCTTTGCATCCTTGTCCGGCTAATGCGTAGATATAGATAGTTAGATTGTGTTTATTGCCGATTATTGCACTACCGCAATTTTATTATGAATCTCATTTACTAAACTGAGGATAGATAATCTTTATATGACTTTACAAATCGTTACGTTTCGTGTCGATCTCCTTGTGTAAATCTATTCACGTTGTAATATTATCCAATTTGTTATGTGCTCGGCTGTTTTTATTATAGTTCGACTAACAACTTTTTGAAGACTAAAATTATTGTTCTCTGGGAACAAGAACAATCTGTAAAGAAAATAGCACGAGATATGTAGTGGGCATAACGGTAAGATTTACTTTATATACTTAATATTTATATATTCATTGTTGCAATATTTCTTACAAATTGCACTATTTATGTATTACTATTCATGCCATTATTTACTTATTTACAGAGAAAAACAGTTCGTAGATATTTTACGATACAATAACTTCTCAAGCGACGGTTGATGTGTAATGTGATCGCCAAAAGGCCCTTGTCCCTCGCTATGGCTTACACCGATACAGAAGAGCTCACACCGTAATATATTGCAAGTTCACTCAGTGGAAGTGCAAGTCCTTTCAAATCTATACGCTCAAGTGCTGAAACTTTTGGGGTGCCTCTTAGCACAATTCGACGGCATCTACACGCGCTGAACATCCATACTTAATTATAAACCCCAGAAAAATTAAAATTCGCTATTTAAATTTCGACGGGAGAAACGAAATAGTTATATTTACCGATTTTTAATCTATAATAGACAAACCTTTATTATTTTAATCAATCAGGCTACCCTTGTTTACGAGTATTCATGTGTTAATGATGAACCATGTGCACATAGGTATTGCTTTTAATGTTGTGTTAGATGTGTTGTGAAATTGTGATAAAAGAGAAAGATATAAATTGCTATACTATAATAGTTTAGCATGTTGGTTCTTTCTCAGTGATTTACAGGCACAATTAGCTAATGTTAGCAGCTTAAATAAATGTTGTAAATATGTTTCTAGAAATACCTACACTTAAGCGAAACGTGACTCATGTATCCATTTGTTTTGTTAGTAAATTTAGTTCGGTTCAGAACCTAAGTAAATGGCCATATTTTAACACATATAGAAAACTATATACTGAACCAGAAATCTATGGATTAAAGTCCTACAAATGTAAATAAATAAACGAATATTGTGTTCGTAACATGCCTATCTTTTCTTGTATTGTATACCTCATACCTACTTTAGCAAAGAGCTCTTAAATTATAGTCAATGATTAAATAATGGAAACAAAAATAAAAGCAAAAAGTTTCCTGTCGTAGATTCGAACAAGGGACCTCAGTACTGCGAGGCCGATCGACTAACCACTAGACTATCTCGCTTACTACGTTAACGGACAAAAAACTTTAACGCTTTCATGTCATGACCAGAGGGGGGTCGTTTTCTCTGACGCTGTCTGTACAGCGTGCGTAAAACAGGTGCATCTTTAGCCCCAAAAGTCGCTGAACGCTCTTATACCTGTAAATTACCCCAACGTGACACATTTCAAAATTTACAGCAGTAACTGACTGTAGGCACTACAGAGTAGGCACGGCGAAATAGTCTTGCGCGCCTCAAAGCCAGCGCTGGCAAGCTTGCTTCGCCGTTTCTGAATTAAAAATGTTCCTTTGCGTATAGGTATATCCTTATCATCATCATATAAGTCGGAGACAACCACTGCTGGACATAGTCCTTCCACGATCTCCACGACGATAGGTCTTGTGCTATCCGCAACCAATGGCTTCCCGCGATTACCGGATCGTCAGTCCACCAAAAGGCGGCCTACCAACATTTTGCCTTCCGGTACGCTGTCGCCACTCTAGAACTTAGTTCTGAGAGCAATGTGCCCCGTCCACTGCCACCTAAGGTGTGCAATTTGCTGAGCTATATCAGTAAATGGTTCTTCTACGGATCTCCTCATTTTTAATTCGATCTCGCAGGGACACCCTTGTGTTTAGGTATGTTTATTGTGACAAGTACAAGTGATGCTCCAATGTTTTCATGAAAGATGATTTCCCTTACCAATACGTCTTGTCTCCAGGTGACGAGTAAGCCGGACCTGTTCCCGCTGGTGATCACGTGCGAGGAGGGCGACGGCAAGGCCGGCGGCAACTATCTCATGGTGCATTACTTCAGAAACTACGTCATTAGGGCTCCAGGTGAGTGCATCAGAGCTATAGACTTACGAGTAGATGAATGTATAGCAAATGGACAGGTCCTGTTAAGGTTACAGCATATTTTATAAGGAGACCATTCTATTCCATAAAGGAATATTACGCCTAAAGCATTAGACTAACTGGATAATGAGTGAGTATTTGTTTTTATTTATTTATACCTAATATTATTGTAATTAACTATCCGGACATCTGTTCTAAATCTATTTCTGAATTCGTTTACTAAATTATGATCATGTATCTCTAGACAAATTTTCATACGTACGTGACCTACTGTATAAACCTGTTATGCTTTATATTAGCTCCCTCTGTATTTTGTTTTTGTACTTGTGTCATTTGGGGTACCTATTGTATTTGCATGCATTTATGTCTAAAGCAAATAAAAACATTTGAATTTGAATTTGTTATAAATAAATAAATAAATATCATGGGACAAATTGACACCAATTGACCTAGTCCCAAACTAGGCAAAGCCTGTACTATGGGTACTAGACAACGGATAAACATACTTCTATAGATAAACACATACTTATATACATATTAAACATCCAAGACTCGAAAACAAACATTCGTATTCATCATGCAAACATTTGCCCCGACCGGGATTCGAACCCGGGACCTCAAGCTTCATAGTCAGGGTCGCTAACCACTAGGCCATCCGGTCGTCCGTTTGTGGTAGGTACTCTGTTTTTGACGCCAGAAATTATTGAAATGTGAAACGGTTATACTTAGCTACCAAAACAAAATTAACCGCTCGCACGGTCGACGTCAGTTCCGCGCGCCTCACATCCGGCGCTGGCAAGCTTAACTCCGCCGTTACTGTTCTGAAAATGTTCCTTATCGCATATTTTATGTCCTTCTATTTGTAGCAATGATCAGAACGGTATTTTTAGCAAATGTAAGTTTAAAGACGAGTTGTTCTCTTCTGCAGCCGATAATGCCAGATCGCCTGTTTACAATCTACTTAATTTAGATTACTTTACTTACAACGAAGTCGTGTCTCGTGTTAGTAGAACCTGTCTAATTAAATTACCGCCAACCTCCTGTAAAACGGATACGGAACCCCCGGGGCGCAAGTCCGACTCGTGCTTGGCCGGTTTTTTCTACATCTATACCTATAAGTAACTGGTACTTTTCTTTTAAGCTGGTTTAGGTGAGTTTAAGGGCTCGTAACTAACGTAACGACGTAACAAGCTCTACGTTTCGTAGACGTTCTACGCTTATCGTCCGACAGCTCAAAACAAGGCTGGAAAAATTGCAGGCTGCGGCCCAAGGCCCAGTCACCAAATATTAAACTGCCCTACATTTATTAAGCATCAACTCTGAAAAATATGTGCAGAAATCCCATTTTTTTTTTATTTTGGTTGAATGCTGGAATATTTTTTTCAGGTTCTATTTCAGCGACAAGTACTGCGGAATCTCTCAACTCCAGTTTCATATGCAACGCCGCAAATGAAGTAAGTCAAATTCCCATTAAGTAGGTACATTAATAGTAGATTGTTCAACGAGGGAGGAAAAGGATCAATTTCTGACGAGATATTTTGGCACCTGAGCATCGCGAGGGTGCCAATAATTAGAGTTTGAAATTGGCGTTTTCCCAGAGTTAAACACCCTGCTTTTCATCTCGACTATAAGGAAAGTAAAAAAATCATAAATCTTTAAGAAAAATATTTATATAAAAAAAATATTGATTTTCTCCTCCGCGACCACAGAGAACAAAAGACAAACAATGTTTTCGCGCCAATTTCAAGCTTTTTTAAGCGTTTTTTTTTCTGAATTAATCGCTGGTCAGAATAATTATTGTTAGTCTTTATTTAATAGATTTTATTAAAGAACTACTTCACTTTATAAATTCAATCAAGCAGTTAAGACAATACCTATTCATTTATAACAAAGTTACAGTGTTAAAATTGAAACAAATAGTTTGACTCTATGGGCTGCACTCACAATACCATTGCCATTTAACGAGTGTTTTTTTTAATTAATGCAAACTGCTTTTTTCGTTTTTTTTTTCATTTAAGTGTAATTTATTCAGAAAAAAACTACGTTAATGTTGTAAGTATTAATAATTATTGGGTACCTAAGCATGTTTTTTTTATAATAGCCAACAATAATGAAAAATAATAAAAACATAAGAATTGTGCCATAGGCTATATAGGCTGAATAGGTCATAGTCATAGCCATCCATCCAGCGCTTTTTTTTATTTCTTTACTCCCTAGGGGAGCCATGCATAACTTTCCTCCCGTATGTTAGATAAGATATGCCTCACTTTGCGAGTATGAGAGATGAAAAAAATATTATTTAGTACGCCTCTTCTCATAACGGTGTCGGTAATTATAATTTGTATTGACATTAGAGGGTCGACCACGACTTTTCGAATCCTGCGTCACGTAATCGTTCTCGTATTGCCATCGAGAAACTTCTTAGTACATACCAAATACACTCACGGGGGATGCTGTTCCAAACGTCATAAAAAAAATTCGATAATGCTCCACTCGATTACGTTACGTAGCATTCGAATATTCGTACACGGGGCTTTGTTTCTTTGACATAATAAGAGTCATTGACAGCCAAAGTAGGTATGTATTTTTAATACTCGAATTCTAAATGCTCACAAACTTTGCGGATATTTGCTTGTTGCTGGGCTCTTAGAGAGGAACTCCAATGCGGCGCACGTCGCTCAAAGCTCGTTATAAAACTTTCATTTTCGGCGAAACCTTGCAGAATTTTCACATCTTCCTGGCATCTTTCCACAGGCAAATTCGATCATCCCACCTCCCTACTCCACGGACTTTGAGAGTTGGGGCGCGGGCTGCGGGCTGCTGCGCTCGCTGTCCTCGCTGACGGAGCGCGAGCCCCGGCCGCCGCCGCGGTCCCGCACGGCGCCCGGGGCCGCGCGCGAGCCCCCCGCGGCCTTCCGCGAGAACCTGGTCACCTCGCCCGTCCAGCCGATGGTAAGACTGGTTGAACCAATTGACATTATTTTCTTGAGGTTAGAAATGAGGATAATACGTATCATTTGAAGTACATTTTACGAGAAATAATTTAACCGTATCATATCTGCAGGAGCCCAAACTTGGTAATATGTTTAGAAAAATATTTTTGTTACAATTTTATAACAAGTGGCTGAAATGTATTGATGTGGTATATATAATCGTCTCCAAAAGCCCGTTGATTTGATACCACACACGATAGGTTTTAGAACAAGAATTATTTTTTTCCATACAAAAAAAGATGACGTCATAACTCCTCTCCTAAGGGATTTTTTTTTGTTCTTTGGGAGATAAAAACTGTTTTGACCTCAAGTATACGTGTACCAAACGGCTACCCTGTCGATTTGCGGTTTTCCTACAAATTTGGGGTCTTACAACTTCCACTAAAGAGGATTGCCAGCAATAGGCGATTTACCCTACTCACCATTCTACGTATTATTCCTTACAGCAAGACCCCGCCTTCGACCTCGAGCTAGAGCTGATAGACTGCGAGATGTACTGCGACGGCGCGTGCAAGCCGCGGCTCGGCGCGTCGCCGCCGGCGCACCGCTCGCCCTTGCGCGGCGATAGCTACGAGCACGAGGCCGGCGGGCTGCGCCAGCTGTTCTCGCGGCCCTCGGCCGAGGCCCCGGCCGCCTGCGAGTCCCCGCCGCAGCCCACCAGCCCCACGCAGTCGCGGGACTCCACGCTGAGGCGGCCCAGCGACGACCGGCGGCATCGCAGGATAGAGAGCGTCAAGAAGACCACCAAGGCGAGGAAAACGAGCTTATACATGCCTTTGTCGAGCTACCCCTCGAGGACGAGGGTTTCTCCCGGTGTGAGGGTGTCTTCTCGGTCCGCGCCGGCGACGCCATGCGGGGCGCTGGTGCCGAACCTGCTGCACTTCACGCGCCACGGCTCCCGCTCCTCGCGGGCTGACGAGGAGAACGACCCTCTCTTGGACGTTGAGAGCTCCCGTGCCGACCACAAGTTTTAGTTTGACGCGCCATCGCTTTTTACTTTTCATTCCGTGCCGGCTATGACATCGTGTCGCCGAAGTTTCAATGAATGTGTCGCTCGGCTGAGTTCGTTTTCGCTGCTGAACTCCTACTCCGAAGTACGAAATTCGAAGTTCGCATCCGACCGTCCCGCTCACGCCAACATAGGTTAACACGAATGCGAGAGGGAGAGTCGGACACGAACTTTGAATTTTTGGACTTCGGTTTGGAGTAAGGTCTCTGCCTAGTTTCTGCGGACGTCAATTTCTGCGTAGTTGTAATGTAATTTAACTTTAAAAATAGCTCATTAAGGAATGCTGCAAATTGACGTCGGATTCAAATAACTAGCTAGGTTGCGAGAGTGATTTCAGCCAAACGATGCATTCAGTGAAGCGGCGGAGAAAGTGAAAGGTTACCACGTTTTAAAATAGGTTAATGTTTTATCGAGGTTTTGTGAAAGTGCGGCCTAACGGACGAATCCTGATTGCTGCCAACTGTCCTTTAATAATATTGCCTCCTAACACTAGCGTTTATCGCGACATGCAGCATCTCTCCTTGTCGCATAATCTAGCTTGTTGGAAAGGGACGGATGCTTTATGGTTACCGATAAAAGCTGGTGACTAGGGCTGGTCTCCGTGTGACAAAGTCCCACATTCTCAATGTTGTGAATGTCAATTTTATGCTCATTATTTCCGTAGAGCGATTTACGCAAACTGTGTAGTTAGTTTAAATATTATTAAAGAATAATGATATTATTATTATTGCATTTAAATTTAAGAAAAGAGCTTGATGGACCATTGTTCACATGCCTTCTAAATAAGAACGTAACGAAGCGGCTGTTTTGTTTCATTTAATACCTTATTCATCTAAAATGTCCCCATTAAAAGCAATTGAAAGCAAAAAACAGGATGCGATTTCTTAATACCCACATACATAATCGTACCTATGTAAAATCATAAGCTCAGAGTGTTTTATCTACACATATATCATAAGTCCTCTATAATGCGTTCAGAAACCGTAGAAAATTACCAGCATTGCAGCACGACGACTTCTCGCCGCAAGCCACCACCAGGAGGTCCAGCAGTAAAGTAATAGTCATTACGACATCGAATTCGATGTCGTAATAACTTTTCGATTTTGAATTCGATGAATCATTTATTTGCTATTTGAACCTATTTGAACTACATCTCCATTTTTGGAATTTTAATCAGTGCGCTTATAAGAGTGAGCGAAACAATTTGACATTATTGCGACAGTGACAGTGACAGGCGTGACAGCCGTGACAGATAAGACGCTCGCATGGAGGTTATATTTTGTTTGTGCAATGCAATATTTATTGTACATACTTACCTGGCGTAGGGGACACCGTGATCAATGTTTATTGTATGTAAACAGTACCCGTGGAGCCAGGAACTTGTAATACAGTTATAAAAATGAGTTTACCGACAGATTTTGGACCTGATTCAGGTGGACGCGTGAAGGTTACTTACATCAGAACTCATTCAAAAATCAAGTGTAACTTTACGCCATACTCAGACTCATAGTTCGAATTGTTTTCCAGGGCTTAGTAATCGTCAAACCAATAGTTTATGGTAACATAGCTCGGTATTTTGGCAAGAAACGCGAGGAAGACGGTCATACGCATCAATGGACAGTGTACTTGAAACCATACGCTAACGAAGACATGTCTAATTACATAAAGAAAGTTAACTTTAAGCTACACGAGAGTTACACCAACCCGAATAGAATCATGACGAAACCGCCGTACGAACTGACTGAGACAGGCTGGGGGGAGTTTGAAATTGTTATCAAGATATACTTCCATGATCCTAATGAGAGACCGGTAAGTTTTCATGCGTGTTACAGGACTTTTTCGGTTCTAATTGCAATGTGAAATAACACTAAATTTGTTTTCAGTTTAGCATTTTATTTAGGTTTTATTTAAAATAGTTTTAAAGGATGATAAAATGAAGAGGACTGCCAATGTCTACAATGTCATATAACATTAAAATAACGATCCTGCTGCAGCTAGTTAAGTACACTATAGAGAGGTCTCTACCATTCATTTTGTATGGCCCTTAGACCTCTGCTTACCTAATACAATTGCACCATCTATATTAGTTTTTTCATTAAGTTCATAGATGACACTATTCTATTTAATTTAGTTTAAAGTAGTTACTCTAGATGCATCTTTATTGTTTGCTCTTTGTATATCAAACAAACTTCTCCATATTTTACAGGTAACATTATACCATATTCTCAAGCTCTTCCAATCACCGGTCTCGGAAGGAGCGCCACCTGCAATTGGTCGAGCACTCGTCAGCGAGTCGTATGAGGAGATAGTGTTCCAAGAACCCACGCAACTCATGCAGCACCTGTTGACGACAGTCAAACCTATCACGAATGGACCGTGGAATCATGACACCAATTGTAAGTTGCATTAAGGCAATCTAATAATTTTTCTTAAGTTACAATCCAAGAGTTCTCCAATATCTATACACAGACCTTATTGCCAGTTACACAAGTTCCATGTTTAGATATTTATGAACCGTTGACTGAGCAGATATTGGAGATCTCGACTGTACATTTTTCTGTTTCTGTTTTGTATTTTTATGTATGTAATTTTAATTTTACCGTGTATTTGGAAACTCTGTAATGCTGTGTAAATTTATTGCAGTAAATAACAATTGAAAAATTATAACTCATCACAATAATCTAATAGAAATACAAGTACAAAAATTTATTGATAGATTGCAAGTTAGTAAACATAGATTCTTATTATTACATTTAGTAGGTACATCAAAATCTGCCAGAATCAGCATACTATATGTATATCCAGAAAATTTATATTAAATTTTAGTAAATACCATATACACTAACGGGGGCACTGTTCCAAACAGCATAAAAAAATTCTCGACAGCATTACTACTCGATTACGTTACGTAGGATTCAAATATTCGTGGTGGAGCCTCTGGTGTCTCCCCATGAGACTGACTACTAGTACTAAAGCCGCCAAAAATATACGATTTTTTTAATAAAATCTATTTATGTTCCTTTTCCAGTTGAAGAGAAAAAAGAAAAAACGCTAGAGAAAATAATATTAGCACAAGCTAAAGTTCGAAACGAGATCGCAGAACTCAAAGAAAAGCTGCAACTAGCCAAGGAGACCAGTGCCAAGTTCAAAGAGGAAATCGCCAAGCTGCAGAGCAGCTCCAACTTACTGTCAGTCATCTAGGTTAAGTGGATAGTGAGGTCGATGAAACTAGAAAACTGCTAATGTCTACACAGGATCTATGTTTTTTCCGTGTTTTTTCCCGTACCATTGTAAGTCGTCTATTTATATACGTGGGGCGCACTAAAAAATTCCGGAATGAATTACTTTTAAAATACTGTTTTTTGTATGTGGCCAGTTCCGGAAACTTTCGGTGCGACCTCATATAAAAGGAAAGTTCTGACTGATTGACTGATCAACGCCCAGCCCAAACCCTTGATCCTAGAGAGCTGAAATTTGGAATACAGTTTCCTTAAATATAGTATGCTAGGGATAAGGCGGGATTTTTCGAAATTCCACTCCTGAGGGGGTAACAAGGGGGGTGACAGTTTGTATGGGAAATCGTTGTTTTTTTAGTTATGATTATGAAACTTAGTGAAATATGTTTTTCAAAAGAAATAAATGAACTACTTACGTGTTCACAGTTTTTGAAATTGTCAACCCTAAGGGGGTGTATTATGTCCATTAAAACACCATAACACTTGATAATCGGTTTATTGAGCTAGGGAGCTGTACTTAGTGTATTGCATCAGAATATGAGTGTACCCTACATCAATCACTTTTTATTACAAAAAGCAAAGGAGTTCTACCCCCGTATTATCATGGATATGACAGGGTGAAAACGGGGGTGGAATTTTGTAAAAGAAAAACGTTATTTTTAACTATGACATGCGATGGGGGGAGGGGGGGAGGGAATTTTGCGAAATACCCACGGGATAGAGAGTTCATAAACCATATGATTAGGTCAGAAACCAAACTGAATGTCAAATATCATTCGCAATAGAAGTTTACTTAAAACATTTATGTTTTGAACCATCATCAGTATCTATAGCAGTCTTTTTGTATTTTATTTTAGTAGATATAAAATCAGAAGAAACTGGAATTCAGGTTTTCTTTTTTCAGTTCTGCCAAATAAAGGGACCTAAACTATAGTTCTACAGGTGACCATTAAAAAAAATCATGAAATTTTTACTGTTTGAGAAAAAAAGCGGTCAATTATGATGTTCAATTGTTTGAGAAACAAAGCGACCCGGTCTACAGAAAGTCGTCATCATCATCATCACCAGCCTTTTTTATGTCCCACTGCTGGGCACAGCCTCCTCTCAGGATGAGAGGCCTTGGGCTACAGTTCCTACGCGGGCCTTCACACACATCATTGAATTGCTTCGCAGGAGTGTGCAGGTTCCCTCGCGATGTTTCCCTTCATCGAAAAGCTCATGATAAAGTACAAATGTAATTCCGCACATAAATTTCGAAAAACTCAGAGGTGCGAGCCGGGGTTTGAACCCACGGCCCTCTGCTTGAGAGGCCGTAAGTCAAACCACTAGACTGTCACGGCTTTTTCAAAAAAGTCATGTTCCTTTTTCAATTTATAAGCCTGCTGTAGGTTTCACTAGAGTGACGCGACGTTGTTTAGACATTGGCAGTCCTCTTGCTTTAATCGTCCCCAAGCCTCGCTAAAATATTGAATTAAGAACAATTAAATGTCATTCCAAAATAAATAATGTCACACAACAACGAGTCAAAATTAGTCAAATAACCCGCCCCGCGTCATTCCAGGCGCGAAGGGGCCCGGCACGCTCGCCGCGGTACCCCTTGGAACTGCGATGGACAACCTTTGTACCAGGAACGACCCGGAGCGAGGGTCAATTCCCCTCTTAATATTTTCAACGCCAACGACGCATACAAAAGTTGCCATCCACACGCCAAGTTGGCATAACGTCAACGCGGACTTAAACCTTAAGCATACCTACGTCCGTAGGTCGCTTTTGCACTGTGCAGTCGGACGCCTATAAGCGTTGGTGGCGTCGTAGGCACGCCTGCTCATGACGCTTTTAAGCGTCCTTGGCGTTGAAAAGGTTAAATTAAGTATAAAAAAGACAAAAAAATATATTAAATTTAGTATACAGACATATCTTTGTTTTTCCATTGCTTACCTAAATTGTAACTCCAAAATTTAACTTTTTTGGAGAGAGAGAAATCTATACATTATATTCACACAAATTCGACACACACATACAAAAAAGCAGTACATTTGAAAAAATTAAAATAAAACAAAAGCAGAAACTCGACTTTTTTTAGGGTTCCGTACCTCAAAAGGAAAAACGGAACCCTTATAGGATCACTTTGTTGTCCGTCTGTCTGTCTGTCTGTTAAGACCCTTTTTCTCTGGAACGCGTGGAGGTAGGATGCTGAAATTAATATCAAATACTCAAACCTGCGGTCCCTTCAAGCTGTGAAAAAATCAAGCATCTAAGTCAACGCAATCATAAGATACAGTCATTAAAAAAGTCGTTTCCATACAAATAGCCGTTTTTGAAAACCTAGAGGGTACTTCCAGTTGTCCTAGAAACTTGAAATTTGGTATGAAGGTAGCTCTTATAGTACAACCACTCAAAAAAGTCTCAAAATCTTAAATTTTTATGTCTGTCTCTAGATGCTTAGGAGCAGGGCTCTGCTTACACTGGACTTCTTAAAACACTGGGGAAAAGCGTTAAAATCTTTCTACGGAACCCTCGTGCGCGAGTCCGACTCGCACTTGGCCGGTTTTTTTTAGGGTTCCGTACCTCAAAAGGAAAAAACGAAACCCTTATAAAATCACTTTACTGTTCGTCTGTCTGTGCAGCCCTACGACAGCCGGACTTACAGCGGAGTTTCTAGGGTCCCGCTGGCAGGCTGGCACCCTGTACGGAACCCTAAGTACACTGACCAACTACAAAACATACCACCAAAGGTCACAACAGTCGTATTTTTAGTCGTCCCATGTTATAACAACGCATCGATCCAAACCCATGAAAAATACCCCGCAATTATCGAAATAATGATAAGTGAAGCTACTACTCAATCCATTCTGTCCCTTATAACAACTGTGTAAAGGTGACATTGGAGTGAGCTTTGATGGTCATATTCATATCGTATGTGTTGCGTCTATTAGAGATTCAGTTAATGGCTGTTTTTTTATCGATATGAAATGTTAATGTTATTGTTTGTGATGGAAGTTGGAAACGAAGTCATTTGAAGTTTTTGAAAGTGACTTTTGAGACAGTACTTACCTAATTTTTAACATGATTCAATCATACATGTTTCGGACTAACTTGCCCTTCCTCTGGGAAGGCACGACCCGCGAGCAGAGCCGCGGCGCGCAGTGTGCGTCTCGCTGCCGCTGGGTCGTGCGCTCCCAGAGGAAGGACTACGAATTGTCCGAAACAAGTCGCGCTAAACTAGACTTATATACGTATTTTCTATACACATGTAAATGGGCTTACCTACATTATGCCCTGTGGATATCTATAGGTAATACTTAGGTACATAGAAGGTACAGGGTAGATATTTACAAAAAACAATTTCTTTGCTCACTCGCGACCACAAGTGAAAAATTGTTATATCTTGTGAGCAAAGGTAATGGTTTTTAGTGTATAAATATGGACCTCCGCAAAGAAACGACTGATCCAATAAATTACGTAGATAGATGTTAGAAGTCATTAATATTTTTTACATGAAACCACAGACTACTAAAGGATAAATAGGTACAGTCGAGGAAATTAATTCCCGACCCAACATGGAACCTTTTTACAGTAAACGTCAGATATCGCATTGCTTGACAACAGTGTTGGGCACTCAAGAATAAAATCATTATTTGAATGAAGATTCGTAAGAATAAAATCATTTCGATTTTATTCCTGTCAAAGTTATTCAAATAATTTCGTCGGGAATAATTTGTACGTGGGAAAATTTTATAAAAATAACTTATTCTTAGTCAATTACATTTATTCGTGATTTTTTATTTTGAATAAAAGTATCTGTATAAGAATACAGTAGGTAAATGTAACTTACGTAATATTTACGTACAGTACAGGTAGAAACTCTAGTACTCTGGTCTCATTTATACCCACTATGCTATCTTAATTAAATCTGTGTGAAATGTTTACTTCATGCTTAAACAATAAAGTTCGAATTTCAAATTTTTTTATTGGTGGGTTGGTTCCTTTTTGCATAAATACGTCCCATTGTACTACAATAGGTACGATTATGCTTGATTTACAGTAAAGTGATTACTCTGACAATTTTAATTTTCATTCCAACTCCCATATCACATCCCAATTATTTTAAAAGATACAATAACCATTCGTTAGACTCTTTGTATATTTTGAGTAAACAAATAAAATAATAATTAACTTATTACTGCTTTATGGTATAACCATACGCTGGTATACTACAACGTCAATAAAAACCTCCGCTATCTCCTGGATTCATTATCAAACCAATGACATCAAATGTATTCGACTCATATAAACAAACAAAACATATTAAACTTAAGATATATTAATGCGAAGGGTTCATTTAGCCATGAAAGAATTCCGGGATTCACTTCATCACCATCGTATCAAAGGTACCAAAAAACGTCATAAAACTTACTTACACGTAAGTACATTGAAAAAATGTGCCAAAACCAATATTTATTGTACTACAAAATTAATAAATAACATGTTGAACAAAACGTTAGTTAGAATAATCCCATTTCCAAAATAGTTATTTCAAATTTTATTCTTCATTTAAAATAAAAGTACCATGATTTATTCACTAGTATTCCATTTCAACTAACGAAGTACAAGAATTATTCTTATTCAAATCGATTTGAATGAGAATAACTTTTCTGTTTTATTCTTATTCTTATTTAAGTTAATTTTTGCCCAACACTGCTTGACAAGGAAAATCGTTATGACGTTTACTATGACAATGTTCTATGGTGGGCCAGGTATTAATTTCCTCGTCTCTACAACCTACGTCAGATTACTACTCGTGCATGAAACTACCGTGAGGCTCAAGAATGCATCCAGCATTCTATGAATTTAAACAAGACAACAGCAACAACACAACAATGTAAGTACTGTTTTCATACTAGAAGTAATAATAGTGCTTTTTGATATAAGTGCGGAAAGTATGTCATTTTGCACTAGTCCCGAGATCTATAGGACCGAGCCGTGAGGCGAGGGTCGAGACACGGGACAAGTGAAAATGACACTTCCGCACGTGTACTAATAGTACCTACTTTTTGATATAAGTGTGGAAGGTATGTCATTTTGAAAATGACCCATCCGCACGTGTACCAAACGACGTTTTACACTTGCGAAAACATGACACCGAGGGGGTGGCCTCGGCAGCAGCAGCCCCTCCTAGCAGTACCAGTTTTTCAGCAACTGTATTAAAACCATTCCGTGCTGCATTCCAAAGAAGTACTGAGCTAATTGCAGTATCTATCTGGGTCGCTACATAGCTAAACATTCGGCTCGGACATGCGATCGACGTCGCGTGTTACTCTAATAATGCTGATTCCTTGTTCACACCAATACTTACCTACTGTTCCGTTCGTTATTCGAAGTAGGTGCGAATTTAAGGCAATAGTTTTTGGGGCGGAGTCTATTCACTCAAGCGGGACAACACTATCCAGTAACGCGTGTGTCAATAGAGAGAGGGCTAGTTGAAAATCGTAGTAAAAAATCGAGGCTTTTGTATACAACCAGCAACTAACTATGACATCGGGGCTTTGAAGAAAAGAGTGTATGTTCCCTTATAGGCCGGCAGCGGACGGTGACTCTCTTGGTGTTGCTGGCTCTCATTGGTGGCGGTGATCGCTTAACATCAGGTGACCCGCTTGCCTCCCTCTTTCAATAAAAAAAAATCTTCTTTGGGGTATTTAAGACATAAGTACTTATAGCCTTTAATTATAATATTGTATAAAGTACCTACCAGTTAACTGTATAATAGATTTTATCTACATAATAAAAGCATAACTGTATTGTCATACCGGATAGGATCTTCTCAGAAGTGTCGTATTGTTTTTGCTGATTTTTAATCTACACACGTACTTAAGTAGGTACATTACGAACACAAGCTTATGAATTATAGTAGGGACAAGGCCAAGAGTATTTTCCACAAATTGCGCTCGTTATTTTCGCATTTATTATTCAGCCGACGGCGAGTCAAAACGTCGCGGTGGGCGGGCGGCATAATCAGCGTCAAAGATTAATATTTACGGGGTGCGATCTAAGGGATTGTGGCCTCTTTTGTCACCTGCACAAACAGATCTGCTGGACATCATGCCAATCGTGGTGTAGGGGAAAAAGCACCCGGAGTGTCGAGGATCCGGGTTCGATTCCCGGGGTTGGCATTTTTCTGGTTTTTTTCTGTGTATTCATGTTTCAGTGAGTTTATAAAAATTTGTTGTTGTTCACGGGAAAACCGTAAAAAAATAAAAATTGGGAGAAAAAATACAAAAAGATACTCCTACTGAGATCATAAAGATTTCATTGCGATGTTTTTCCTTCAAAACATTGTCATTTGTCAATTAAATCTCGCATGAATTGAAGAATCTTGAAAACTTAGTGTTAGGTTGGTGTTCGAGCGTTTTCTGTGAATCATTCATTAAGTAGTTACTTTAACTATGGTTAGCAGTCGTCACGAACTGGCGGTCAATGTCAGACAAAACATTTCGTCACAAAACTAACCGTTAAGACGTGATTTATACATAACATAAGTAACGCTTGATAGCACGAGTTAATTAAAAATGCCCGTTAATCTAACGAACTGATTAATGAAAGGACAGATCTAGAAAGACACACTTTAATAAATCTTTTAAACACCAAACTTGAGCAATATGAATATCTTCGTATACATCTGAATAATAACAAAATAAACTAACACTTTTTCGCTTAAACTGCTTCTGCGTGGAAAAAATCACATAGAAAACACGTAAATAAAACACTTTCTTATCCACTAAAACCAACTGTTCTCCTTTTTCATCTTGTCACGGTAGCGCCCTTTCATCTCGAGATCCTGGAAAATCTCCGAGAGTTTGTTGAGCTTTTGCACGGGACTGCGGGGCAGCCTCTCCAGTCTGCAGACTGTGTTATCCTCTTTTAAGCACAGGTTGAATGTTTGTCTTTCCCGTAAGCAGAGTAACTTCCCTGTCTCGGGGAGAGAGGATAGTTTCGCGACCTGCATCGCTGCGTTCTTGAACCTGGTTTTTGGCGACACTTTCTCCCGTTCCTCCAGTCTCGTCGCATCCTGTTTTCGAGGTAAAGAAGCGTCCCGCTTCCTCATCCTGGCCTCGTTCAAGTACACGGGCTCCAGAACCTCGTAAGTGTTCTCCCGTACCAGCTGCGGCTTCTCTTCAGACTCTTGGCTCTGTTTGACGAAGCCGTGAAGCCGCAAAGGAGTTAGAGGGTTGAGGACGCGCACCGATTTATCCGGTTCGTTCTTCTTCAGATCGAAGACGATAACTTTTGTTTTCGGTGTCCGCTCCTTTTGCCCAATGTCTGGGAGAGGCCGGAAAGGGGATAAGGACGGTTTGATGTCGTTGTCGATCATCCTGGACTGCGCTGTCTTGTTGGTCCGAGCCCGTAGCTTCCTCGGGGCGTAGATAGTGGTCAGAGCGCGGGTTTTGTGCGGGTCGAGCGGCGCGAGGGCGGGGAGCATGGGGCGTGCGTTGGGGCGCGCGGCCGGCGGCCGACAGCGCCTGCCCTTGGGCGCCGTGCTGAGTCCGAGCCCGCGCCGTGACCGCGAGCGCGACGCATCGGACGAACCACGAAGCAATCGGAATTGACGGAAATTTTCGACGGTGACATTGAGTTGACGGTTTTGTTGTTTTTCGGCGTGTCAGCGGCGGAAGTGCCAGTGCCTCTACTTAGTTGATTGGAAAACGAACTCTTTGTAGCGTTTAAACTTGGTTTGAACACGCCAATTTACTTTGCTGTAAATCAATTTTGTTTAATTTAACAACAGGAAAGTCAAGTTCGTATTTGTGTATACTATTCAGTAGATCTATGCTACATATACTTACTACCATCTACCTACGTACTTGGGTATCCAAATATGCAAAATATCTGAGAACTTCTAAATCAGCTAAATAAGGAAGCTATTAAGTCTCTTCTGGGCTGAGACACAGAATACATAATAGCTGAGACGGTAAGCGTAAGACCTCATGTATCTTTGGTTTAACGTGTTTACCTAAAGCTCAGCAAACCTTTAATCGAATGAAATAAATCATTTGAGTATTTTTTACTAGGCAGTTAGGTATTTCCGAATCCAATAAATTTGTGAGCGGGAGACAGCGGGCATGGCCTCCTGGTGACAAATGAGCCATCGTCCGAAGTAAATAAACATAAGGGTAAACAACACATTAAGAAAATTTATTACATATTGTATAGGTACCTACAGTACATAGCAGTTAGTACATAAAGTAATAACTGGGTAGATATATAGATATATAGGGCCCATTAGTACCTGAAACGCAATTAGGTGCCTACCTATCACTTCGTCACGACACGGCACGTGTGACAACTGAGGGTCGAGCACGACTTTACGAATGCTGCGTAACGTTACGGTTATCGTATCGAGATCGAGAAACCTCATACTAAATTTTAGTTCCAAATACGCTCACGGGCGGGCGCTGTTCCAAACTTCATACAAACTCGACAACGTTTATTATTCGATTTTACGTGACGCAGGATTCGAAAAGTCGTGCTCGACCCACTGATACCGATCTCCGTGGCAAAAGGGCGTAGGTAACAACACTAAATATACCTACCCTACGTCGTAGTTACGTTTCAGGCCGAACTTGGAGAGGAAATTAGTCCTAAGTACTTGCTATTTTTGTGTTTAGGTACCATTATTGTGTTTAGAATAGAAATGCCTAGGTAGGTATTATATAATACTGTGCAATCCTAATCGTTGTGCTAAACACTACCACAGAATACTTAGGTACAGTCACCAGCAATAATATATGATTATGGACAGCGCTGCAAAAATATCTGATCATGGTAGCAGGCAAAAACATATGATGACACTCGACGGCAATAAGATCTAATGGGTTGCGGCCGGCATAAATATCGTTCTTGGATAACGGCATAAGTATCGGACACCGAGTCGCTTAAAAATATCTGATACTTTACGAAATCAAAAATATGTGATCAATCAGCAAACATGAACTTAATTTAGTATTATTACGAATCTAATTTGAATTCAGCGATCTGACGCTTCTTGAAAACAGTGCGTACTTGTCACTGCATATGTCTGTCTCATGTTTTGTTTTATCTAAATCCAACAAATTCAGTTCTTCGTTTCTAATTTGACATACCCTGTTGACGTATTTTTTTCCATATGTTTAACCAAGGAGTTTAAACGCTAATAAAAAACTTCAAGAACAAAAGTATTGTTCTTATTTCAAAAGCTGAAAAACGTGAGATTATTTATATAGAACATTATGTAGTGACAAGTACGCACTATTTTCAAGAAGCGTCAGATAGCTGCATTCAAATTAGATCCGTAAGACAGGCGAATTAAGTTCATATTAGCTGATTGATGAACATATTTTCGATTTGATAACATGTCAGATATTTATGCCGTCCGTGTGATCTGATGTTTTTGCTTCCAAAGTGAATACATATTTATGCTGGTGATGGGTCACATGATTTTGATTTTGTGGAGTATCAGATATTTTTAAGCGACTCAGTGTCCGATATTTATGGCCTTAACCAAGAACGATATTTATGCCGGCCGCAACCCATTACATCCTTATGCCGTCGAGTGTCGTCATATACTTTTGCTTTCTAACGTGATCAGATAGTTTTGCAGCACTGTCCATCATCATATATTATTGCTGGTGACTGTACATAGAAAAAATATAAAAAATATTTTAAATTAGTTGGTAAGTACACCTATCCTATACCTACCTACTGTCCTACTTAGCTAATGTAGAGATGTTTTTATGTTTAAAAAAAGTAGAAAAAGAAACTGAATCGCGCACGTCTGTGAAACCTTTTCATAATCAATTAAACAATGATAATCCGTGATAGCCGCATGGTATGTCAATGTGGCATTTTCAGTAAAAGGGTTCCAAAGTTTTCTTCGACTCCACTTTTATTTTGTAGATCCTCTATCAACTGTTCATACTTAATACCTTTCAAAATACGTGTAGGCAGCAGCGGGTAGCCATTAGCCAATAGTCATCAAGTCATATCATTATACATCGATCGAGCGACCTTCACGGCGAGTCAAATATGGACAGTCGGAACTGTTGAACCCCACTGTAGGTAGGTACCTACCTAGGTATTGATTAGGTCTAGGTAGATTATTGTCAGACGGTATAACTGTTCCCCCGACGCCACTTATTTGTTTTTTTTTTACCTAGGTATATTTACAATCAAATAATAATAATAATAAATATCATGGGACAATTGACAACAATTGACCTAGTCCCAAACTAGGCAAAGGCTGCACTATGGGGACTAGACAACGGATAAACATACTTATACAGATAAATACATACTTACTAAATACATATTATTAGACATCCAACACCCGAGAACAAACATTCGTATTCACCATACAAACATCTGCCCCGACCGGGGATCGAACCCGGGACCTCAAGCTTCATAGTCAGGGTCGCTAACCACTAGGCTATTCGGTCGTCAAATATGGAACTCTACTTAATTTCATGCAAGTACGAACATCGGAAAAAAGCCGTTATAGCAGGTGGTTACTTATGGCCTCTCAAACAGAGGGTCGTGGGTTCAATCCTCAAACCCCAGCACGCACCTCTGAGTTTTTCGGAATTTATGTGCGGAATTTATTTATAATTTGTCATGAGCTGTTCGGTGAAGGAAAACATCTTGAGGAAACCTGCACACTCATGCGAAGCAATTCAATGGTGTGTGTGAAGTTCCCAATCCGCACTGGGCCCGCGTGGGAGCTGTAGCCCAAGCCCTCTCATTTTGAGAGGAGGCCTGTGCCCAGCAGTGGAACGTAAAAAAGGCTGGTGATGACGATGATTCATGTATTTATGTCCTACCACACGCAAAAACTGATTCACGACAGGAGCAAATAGCTACCGTGGAGGTAAGCAATCACAGCCGCCCATGCATACGTACATACACATTATCATAAAGAATCGAAGCTGTCATAAATAATACCGTTAAGCAGCAGTGCTTGCACTGTTGTGTTCAGGTATGGAGAGTAAAACAGCCGGCGTAATTACGGGCACAAGAGGCATTTCATCTTAGCTCTCTGGGTTGGCAGCGCATCTGCAAACGTCTGGGGTTGCGGTTGTCTATGGGCAGTGGTAACCACTTACCATCAGGCGACCCATGCACTTGCTCGTTTGCCTTCCTTGTGGTATAAAAAAAAATTGCTTAATAGCTTTGTAAATAACAGACAACGCCAAGGTTACGAAGAAATTACTGAGGTGGATACTTGGATAAATAATACCATACCCTGCTCTATTAAAATACTACACCTGTCACGATACGTCCTCACTGCGCAGCTGCAAGCTTTCACGTTTATAGATAGGTAGGTAAATCCTAACTTCCTAACAAATACTATAAATGTGAAAGTAACTCTGTCTCTCTGTCTTGTCTGTCTGTTTGTTACCTCTTCACGGGAAAACCGCATCATCAATCTAGATGAAATTTGGTACAAAGATAGTTGGAACATTGAGGAATAACATAAGTATGGGCTACTTTTTATTCGGGAAAATTATATGGTTCCCGCGGGATAGCGATAACCAAAATCTATGCAGACGAAGTCGCGGGCAACAGCTAGTAATTAACTGATAATTACGTAAGTGCCTACTCAGTTCATAGTATATGCATATACGGTCAAGTGCAAGAATATGTATCGAATTAATCCACCCACGACAACAATACCACACCTTATTCACCAACATAAGAGCCACGGCACATATTTTTACCCGACTGCGAAACGCAAAGGAGGGTAATGTGTGTTTGAGTAAGTACTATTTGATTCTTGACCGGGCCCCTATTTCGCCAACTTTACAATTGTCAGTTTTCAATGACAATTCGGTGTCAACTGCTGCCTTGAAGAGCTTTTGTTTTAGCGCGCTTCATATTGTCAAAGAAGTGTAGTTCAAAATGTCATGTAAAACTGACAATTGTAAAGATGGTGAAACAGGGGCTAGGGTTCATGAAATGCCCGAGAAAAAATAATTGAATTTGATCCAGCTGTTCCTGTGCCCTAAGCACGACTTATCGAATCCTGCGTTACGTTACGGTTATCGTATCGAGATCGAGAAGTCTCATACTAAATTTTAGTGCCAAATACGCTCACGGGCGGGCGCTGTTCCAAACGTCATACAAACTCGATAACGTTTACTATTCGATTTTATACGTGACGCAGCATTCGTAAAGTCGTGCTCGACCCTCTGAACACGACTTTTCGAATCCTGCGTAACGTTACGGTTATCATACCGACATCGAGAAACCTTATACTAAATATTAATTCCAAATACGCTCACGGGCGGGCGCTGTTCCAAACGTCATACAACCTCGATAACGTTTACTATTCGATTTTACGTGACGCAGGTATCGAATATTCGTACTCGGGCCTCTGAGACAACTTCTCACCCTATATCCTCACCTGTAAGTCGGTCATGTAAATAAATAACTGGCCGATAGACATTAGCCGCGCAATCAAATCACGCGGCTGCGGCAGAACCGGGTCAAGCTCACACTCCCGAGGGCGCAACTTCATAACAAAGGGTTTATTACTATGCCATCAAATGATAGTTAACGAAGTTTTTTTTTTATGGGCGACTGAAGGTCTCTTTGGGAAGTGAAACTGATTAAATTTGCAAGTTCTTTTGTTAAGTTGTTAACTTTTTATTAATTTATCAACGTAATCGCAACCAATTAGAACTCAGGCGTACTCGTAGATCGAGATTAAGTGGTGACACGGGAGAATGTTTTTGGGGTTCCGCATCTCAAAAGGAAAAACCGAGCCCTTATAGGATCACTTTGTTGTCCGTCTGTCTGTCAAGACCCTTTTTCTCTAGAATGCGTAGAGGTAGGATGCTGAAATTAATATCAAATACTCAAGCACGCAGTCTCTGAAGCTGTGAAAAAAATCACACAAAAGATACAGTCAATCAATAGATACAGTCATTAAAAAGGATACAATGTGTGGCTCTATTTAGTCTCTATGACATTTACTGTGAAAAGGTACCATAGTGAATCAGGAATTAATTTCCTCGATTGTACAACCACAATACAATACAATACGAGTACAAATATTCTTTATTGAAAACCACAAAACAGTACAAGGAGATTACGGAAAAACAGGTATCCACACCACATCACTAGACCAACATAAAATGACTCGACACTGCGTACATTTTTCTTAGGAGCAGAGCTCTGATAACACTGGACAAGTTGAAACACCGGGGAAAAGCGGGAAAGATTTTCGGTGCGCGAGTTCGACTCGCACTTGGCCGGTTTTCCTTAAAAAAAACCCCAAATAAAAACTTTACAACAACGTTCATTTAGACTTGCTCAACTCCTGGCTGAATTCTTGACGGTTCATAAACTATACTGTACTATATAGTCCTAAAATATAGGGGTGGCAGGCGTCAAGAATCGTCAGAGGCCCGAGTACGAATATTCGAAAGCTGCGTCGCGTAAAATCGAATAGTAAACGTTATCCAGTTTATATGACGTTTGGAAAACCGCCCGCCCGCGAGCGTATTTGAAACTAAAATTTAGTATGAGGTTTCTCGATTTCAATACGATAACGCAATGCTACGCAGAATTCGAAAACTCGTGCTCGGCCTACAGGCGTTGCGTTCCCCGCTAGTCCGGTAATGAGCGCGGTCAGTGGTCCGAAGGTCAAGGCGGTACCAAGGTCACGTGGGGCTGGAAGTATAACCTAGCTTTAGATTGGTTAAGACGGTTAAGCGGTCGTCATGACTTGAAATTGTGAGTGATATGTTCAAATAAATACCGCTGTGTTCTAATAAATATCAAGAAATTTATAACAACGTTCTGTCATTTGATACCCCACTTGGCTACGAGCAAACTTTGAATTTTTCAGTCCCTATTGCAAAAAAGATAAATAGCTATTTCTTATACAAGGGTGCAAAGTTGTATTTTACCCGCGAGTGTGGAATTGAAACACAAGCAAGCGAAAGGATTCTATAGTTAAAATAGAATCCTGAGCGTAGCGAGTGTTTCAACACACGAGAAGTAAAATACATTTGCACCCGTGTGTAACACAAAACTTTTCACCTCACTGTAGCGCGGAAAGCGCAACATGAAAAAAACAGCTCTTAAAAATAAATCTTCATCACTGGAATCACTATTTTTTTTACTACATAATAAACAGAAAACTCTGGAAGTTGTGTATTTTTACGTGAGTCGGAGTCGGTGAGAAAAATTTTGTTGACAATGTTGACATTTCTGACGATGCGTTTTGAAATTGCATCGACTCAACTTGTGCGTTCAGAATTATATTCAACATCATTATAAAAAACAAATGTTTCTTATAATTTGAAGGACCATTATATAAAGCTAAATTTGGTATTTTTTATGAAATTCTCAAACCATTTATCATTTATTTAATGATAATTAATGTAAATGAAATGAAATATTTATTCCGAACGAACAAATTATGAGCGTTTTACGTTTTGTTATCTGTCAAAAGCTACTTAAACACGCTCCACACCAAGGTCAAATTACTTTCCCCACTATTGGATAAAACGTGATTTTACCCGCTTGTATTAAAGGATAAAAGACGGCTTTCCGAGGTAGTGAGTGGAAAAATAATTTTAATTATTTTTTAATTTGGAAAATTGCTGGGCAAGCATCATCTGTAAACACTGTTTCAAATTTCAAGTCGATACTATTTTTTTATACGATTAGGAAGGCAAACGAGCAAGTGGGTCACCTTGATGGTAAGTGATCACCACGGCTCATAGACATCCGCAACTCCGGGGGGTTTGCAGATGCGTTGCCAACCTAGAGAGCTAAGATGAAATGCCTCTTGTGCCTGTAATACACCGGCTGTCTTACTCTCCACACCGGAACACAACAGTGCAAGCACTGCTGCTTAGCGGCAGGATTAGCGAGTAAGATGGTGGTAGCGATCCGGACGGACCTCGCACAAGGTCCTACCACCCGCGAAAGTATTAGTATCTCCTAAGATAACCAGCTGTGACAGAAGGACAGACGGACGGACTGAAGTCGCACCACAAGGGTTCCTTTTTACCATTTTAGTACGGAAGCCTAAAGAGCAAACTCTAGAACTGGCTCTACCCAGTTGTAGAGTTACAGACCTAACGTAATGCGTAATCTTGACTCAACGAGTGAATCACACGTTAAACATGACTTTATGGCGCGAATAGGCCACAGTAGGGGATCGATTTTTGAATCTCACTTAATGACTAAATTCTCACCCATGACAATTGATATCACCATTTGCCAAAAGCCGTATTTTTGATTGTCGTACCCGTCTACTAACATGCAGCTAATTTGCGTTTCTGTCGTAGACAAGCGAGTCAACATAGTGGATTGAGGTTAGCTGTCATTGCCAGTGGGTCGAGAAGTCACTCAATGATCTCGTTTATGACTGGGCGAGGGCATTCGCATTTGATATCATGGGCATGAGAATTTTAGTCACCGGTGAGATTCAAAAATACGAACTTTTTAGAAATCACTGATTTTAGTAACCGGGTGAGATTCAAAAATCGACCCCCTGGTCTGAGTCAGTGCTCAAACCATGTGACCCTTAACTGAATTTGCATTCACCCAAAATTATGAGTAAGTGGAAATTGCGGAGTTAATGTGGCGGTGACGAGTGGAATTTGAGTTTGGGGGAAACGTGACGGTGCTGTTTAATTCATGAGATTTCTTGTGTGGGTTAAGAGTACAGGGAATTGCGAACAATTACGTAGTAAGGCAGCGCGAGTCTAAAAAACTGAGGGCTCCGCGTATTATTATTATTACGCGTATTATTTCGAGGGTACTCTGACTCAACCTCGTATATAAACTGACGAAATTGGAATAAACACTTTAGACCACAAACCTAAACTGGTTATTCCAATGTCGTCAAAATTTATACGTATACGAGTTGAGTTTGAGTCAGAGTACCGTCGATTTGTGTTACTTTACCTACAGTTCTGAAATGAAGATATATCCTTATGCAAAAAAAACTTTCTTATTTGCAAAATAGTTAAGCTCATCTTAAACTATTCCAAATTTCAAGACGACACCATTAGTAGGTAATAGTTCCTGATAGAGATAACCAGCTGTGACAGCTAGACAGACAGACAGCCTAGGTCACACTGTAAGGGTTCCTTTTTAAGGTACGGTACCCTATAATAATGTTTATAACATCGGCTTTTATGCTCTAAGTAGTTGTGCATGAAATAAATTCTTCGTCTAAGACCAAAGCAATCAGACCATAAATTAAGCCTGTTATTCATAAACCTATCTTAACTGAAATGCCGTTAAAGTTCGTTTGTCCTTTTTTGTCACATTGGCATTTCCGTTGGCAAGAAGAAGACAAAGCCTATTTTAGCTAATGGAGGCTTGAGTGACGTTTATGAATAAGGCCCTAAATATGTAAGTCATGGTCTTGAAAGGAGGTAGGTATTATTTCTCAGCTCTTATTTCTACTACTTGGCTTGACACGCTGCAGCGTGACTAGATAGAGTAAAGTAATGACAGGTGAGGTTTCATTTCATGTACTTACACATGAATAGAATTGAATACTTGAATAAATATTGTTCAAAGCACATTCCTAAATCGGTCACCAATTCTTAAAATTAACCCAGACGGACAGTCGGGACGAGACATTGAACTTTGATTATATAATTTACCCGGTAATAAAAAGTGATATAAAATTCTCTAACTACCGTTGTAATAATGTGAATGAAGCATCCCTGCAATAAAACTGATCGTTCATTCATTCATCGATCGAACTCTTTGGCACGCATTAAATTGACATAATCAAACAACATTTACCACTATTCCATACACAACAAGATTCAAGTTCCAATGAACTTTTAGTGGACCATAGAACCTTGTTGCAAGGAGCTCATGAAATGCCAAGCGCCACGGCGCGTGCCGTGTGACGTCACAACCACGTTGTATAACAAAAATACAGTCTGACACTACCGCTAACTTATTTACGCGCGTGGACAAATTAAGAACTACCACCAAGTGCTATTCTGTTTACGACCTTACTACTGTAAAAATACAGTGGTATATTGAATGTGGGGTAGATCTTGTTGTTATCTCAGTTGTTTGACAGTGGCGCCCTCGCGAACTACAACTGTAAGTTTGTAGGAATATTATGACGTAATTCAGAATTTCAATGTCACTCAAGCAAGATAGCCAAGCGATACGAAAGGTGTACCAATTCGAGATTTGTGTATCTGTGATAAATAATCTCTTTACACGGTTAGTCGTGTGTTTAGTGGCATGTGTCAAAATTGATACTTAATAATTTAGTTTGCGCCGGAGCGGGAAAAAATTCAAGGTCGACGTGTAAATTGTATGTATCTAACTCGGTATCTTTTATTATTATGTAGTTTTTCGAGTAATGTTTACCATCGCATCGTATTTCTTTTCAACGCCCTACAATGCGGATATATGCGTCTAAAGTTTACTTACCTACTTTTGTCGTAATATTTGCAATTAGTTATAAGTATGCATTTAAACAAGTTCATATCATCAAGTCAACATAGTTACATCGTTGCGGGTGTTATCACTCATTTATTTTCAGCCAGTGATGAAAAGAAAATCAGTGACTCGTGATGTTCAAAGTTCGGGCGGTCCGATGTGAAGTGTGGTTGCGACTCGCAACTGTCATTTCATTGTTTACTTTACTTTAGAAGGTGTAACCTGTGTCACTTTGCCGCGAAACTCGTGCGTTTGGACCCGTTTTGTAGACAGTTTGTATCAACTGAGTAATTACAAAAGTAACTATAATGATTAATTAACTTTTCTGGTGTTCTAATGTTTGTTTCGTGTAAAAAAAATCTTATTTGTTCTCTACCATAGAGTTGTACTTATACATAGATCGATAGGTCGGTAGACCGAGGTGGGTAGGTACTTAAAGTGATTGAATCGTGTTTGTATATGGAATTTATGAATACCCAATGAATAAAACCAGAATTAATATAGGTAGGTAGTTAATAATTTCGAGGATGCAGAAGTTATTAATTTTTTCAAGAACTTTGTCGTTTGGTCTTTACAGTTAGCTCATGCATAACCACGGCGAATCACGTGAAAAGTTAAAAGAAATTAAGTAAAATAGTAAAAACCCAACTGCAATAACTACTTATATTCTATGCCCCGCCTGCACTCGTAGAATAATAAGGAGCTAAATAACTTTTCTGGAAGCGTTTCGTCATATTTTCGAACCGGCATAGCTTCAGTTTCTATAACGCTAGAAAGCTAAAATTGTCTTTGAATTGTGTTGTTGTTAGCAGACTTATTAAACACGGCATGTACCTATCAATTATCTAGCTTAAGTACTTGTAATAGTTTCAGACTTATTGACATCTGAAATGCTTAAGTCGATTTCGTGACTGAGTCACGATGGATCATCAAATCCTCTAGTACTTACTTACATTATCGTACATTATCGCCCTAGACCTAGAAAGCTGAAATTACGTAGGTACGTAATTTAGGATTTTCGAATTTAAACTACTACAATTTTTTTTTTTTAATACAGTCAGCTTCAAAAGTTGCTTATCACTTGCCTTGTCGCAATAACACACTTGTCAATCACGTATGACGCGCTGTATCTGGCCGTAGAGCTCAATACTCAATTCTTTATGGCTCTACCACAATGTAAGTACCTACAAGTTGTTGATGACGATGAAAACGAGGGTAGTTGTGAGCCGCCGTCAGCTGCGCCGAGCAGCCACGCGAGCAGAGGGTCGAGCACGACTTTTCGAAACCTGCGTCACGTAAAATCGAATAGTAAACGTTGTCGAGTTCGTATGACGTTTGGAACAGCCGCCGCCCGTGAGCGTATTTGGAACTAAAATTTGGTAAGTATGAGGTTTCTCGATCTCGATAAGATAACCGTAAAGTTACGCAGCATTCGTAAAGTCGTGCTCGACCCTCAGAGCCGCGGCGCGCAGTTTACGTCTCGCCACCGGCGTGGCGTGTGCTCCCAGAGGAAGGACTACGGATTAGTCCGAAACATGTCAAGCTATACTCGACTGACATACGTGAGTGATCCGTTTATTTCACTACAAGTTGTTTAATAAGTAGGTATAGGTAATGTGATCATCATGGACCCTGTTAGAGCGAAAAAGTACGAAAGTGATAAGCAACTTTAGGGAGTTTTAGTGCTTTTATTAGTAAGTAGTTCACATAATAGAAAATAATGCACTGATAAGATATTAATTTGCTCATGTGTGATTGACAGGACCCACTTAACGTTTCCAGAACGCACATGATAGTATTATTGACAAATACACCATCAAGTAACATTATGCACCTCGACTCGTGATTACTGAATAATTTTTACCCTTTTTACCGATATTTTTTATGCCGTAGTCACGAGCAGACTCGATACCGAATTATTTAAATTAATCCTTAGTACCTACTAGTAAGTTCTAGGAGCGAGATTCATAGCCAATTCCGACGAAGTACTCGCAGTAGGTACTAAATAATACGTGCCTATAAAATTTGAGGGTTGCCCTCGATTTCCCCGGGACCCCATCATCAGATCATGACTTGGTGATAATGGGACCACCTCAGGAGTATACCATTTCGAATAAAAAAAGAATTTTGAAAATCGGTCTACAATTGACGGAGTAATCGATGTTCAGCCGTGGTGTAGGGGAAAAGCACACGACCCGGAGTGTCGAGGATCCGGGTTCTGGTTTTTTTCTGTGTATTCATGTTTCAGTGAGTTTATAAAAAATATAACACCGTTCCCTTGTTTGCGATGTGATGTTTTATATATATATATATATATATATATATATATAAGAGAGGGCAAAAGAGCAGGCGGGTCACCTGATGTAAAGCAATCACCGCCGCCCTGAACACCTGCAACACGAGTGGAATCACGGGAGCGTTGCCAACCCTTTAAGGAATAGGTAGGCTCGTTTTTTAAAGATTCCTAAGTTGTATCGCTCCGGGAACGTTGCCGCAGGAAGCTAATTCCATATCTTCGTCGTGCGTGGGAAAAAGTTCCGTTTAAATCGGACAGTGCTAGACTGCCAACTGTCAAGGTGGTGAGGATGGAAGGACAGACGATTTCGCGAAGTACGGTACTGGAACTTAGCTGCAGGCAACAACCCAAACATTTCATCAGAACACTCACCATGATAAATGTGGTGGATGTGATGAGATGCCCCTCATTTAATTCCAGAAGCCGAGAGCATGGACTTCGTGATCGGCGGCCTGGCCGGCGCCGGCGCCACCGTCTTCACGAACCCCATCGACGTGGTCAAGACGCGGATGCAGCTTCAGGGGGAGCTCCAACCCAAGAACCAGCAGGTTCCACATTCCGTTTTTTTACAAGCTTTTAACATTCAGCTTGCAATGTTTGTAAGTATGTAGGAAACCTGCACACTCCTGCGAAGCAATGAGGGCTATCGTGAGACAAAAATCCGATAGGATCGCCGTGTCGATTAAGGTCTACTTGGCAATTTCCACCAATCATAGAGCCAGTAAAGATCACGGGAAGCAATTGGCTGCGGGTATCACAGAACCGATCGTCGTGGAGATCTTTGGAGAAGGCGCTCTGGACGCCTTCCAGCTGATAATAAAATAAGATGATAATGATAGCCCAGTAGCTTGTCTCTCATTAGTGATGAATGACGGAAACCCCTCACTCGATCTAGCCATCCAATGCAATGGGAAGGGAAATTTAAACTCCCGATAGCTCTACCAGTTGAGCAGCGTAGTTGTGCCATGGGTCAGAGATTCTCTTCTTCTTCAAGTGCCTCTCCAACTAGTGAAGGTCGGCTACCAACTACTGGAATTCTTGTCTGTTCTTAGCGAGCGCCCACTATTCCAGTCCACTCTCGGATGTTGCGGAGCCACGACTTCTTTCTCCGACCAACTCGCCGCTTACCGGCTACCTTGCCCATCATTATTAGCTGCAGAAGATTATACTTAATCTATCGTGTCTAATCACGTGGCCGGGATAGTTTTTCGCCTTTTAATGATGATCGTAGATTCACAAAACCTCATAATCGGTACCCGTACTCCCTCTAAGTATATTCTCATACTTGTCACATTTTTAAGTATATAGGCAGCTTATGCTCAAAATTTGCAAACACGTAACCGTTACTGATTGTTGCAAACAGACTTTGAACAGGTCAATATTTTCCTGAAGGGCAGGTGGTGCGCTACAAGGGCATGTTCCACGCACTCTACGTCATCGGCCGCACCGATGGAGCCCTGGCGCTCCAGAAGGGCCTCGCGCCGGCCCTCATACTGGGGTTCACCATGAATTCAGTAAGGTATTGGCTTGTATGGTGTCAGAATTTGCTTTGATCCTATGATCCTACCTTATCTATCCCTAAAAGAGGCGGCAATGCACCTTTGATTCCTCTTGTGCTGCGGGTTTCTAACTTTCTTATGCTTCCCATGGGGTGACCTGCCTATTAGTTTTTTTCTCATAGCTGACAAAACTTTTGCATGTTACCCTGCCTCATCTTCAGACAAGATTGCATGGTGCATCCGGGTGAAACCTCCAATTTAAAAAGCAGACCTAGTGGTGGAGACCTCACTATAGTTTTTAGGAGGGGGAAGTCCAACAAGCAAGCGAGTCACCTGATGGTAAATGATCACTGCCGCCCATAGAGATCTGCAACACTAAAGGGATTGGAGATGCGTTGCCAACCTAGAGGGCCCAGATGAAATGCCTCTTGTGCCTGTAATTTCCCCGGCTTTCTTAATCTCCACACTTGAACACAACAGTGCAAGCACTGCTATAGCAGTGTAAAAATCGGCCTTGTAAAAATCAGACTTTAGAATGTCAATGCCTACTCAATGTTTGACTGCCAATGCTCAAAAAGTGCTACGAAAACCGTCATCAGTTTCAGTCATCAGACTGTTTAATGGAAACTACAAAACGTAGACATCAGGGCTGGCTCTAACTGCTCTAAGTAAGATTCTAAAACAAAACCCTCATTCCACAGACTAGGAATGTATCACGTAGCCGAAATGAATGGCTGGACGAAGAAAAAAGATGGCGACGTATCCATCAATAAGTCAATATTCTGGTCGAGTGTCAGCGGTATCCTGAGCGGAGTAGTTGCCAACCCGGTGTCTGTGCTGAAGACGAGGATACAGGCGTCCTCACACCCAAGTATTGCTGTTGGAAGACAGCATCGATATAAAGGTGAGACTAATCGACCAACAACTTTATTGTAGTGGGGTTAGGAGTTGACCACCGAGACTGCTGAGTTCAAGACGGGTTTAACCTAACCCACATCCTAACAGACGAGAGTGCCGAAGTTCCACTGAAAGCTTCTTCTTTTTTCAATCCACGGTCGTCTTTAGCTGAACATAGATCTCCTTCAAACACTTTCATAAAGAACGGCCGTAGGAATTCAACATCCACAGTACACTATACCCATATTGTAATTAAAAGGCTAAAGACAAATAATTCTTCTTACAGGCATGTACGACGGTATGTCCAAAATCTACTACTCGGAAGGTTTCAAGGGTTACTTCGCAGGTGTCAACGCGACTTGCACCAGACTAGCGGTCGGCAGTGCTGCTCAGCTCACCACATTCTCTGCGTAAGTAATTTTGTAAAACACTGATGTAATCCATAAAGACCCTGCTAGAGAACCTTGTAGAAATCTGTAGGGAAATCCTGTACTTAGTACTTTGGTAATACTTTAAAACAGGTAAGTCAGTCCAGTAGGCGATTTCATAAGTATCAGGACCCGAAGACATAATAAAGCAGACAAGCTCAGAAAACTGAGTGCTAATGACAAATTCTCACGAAAGGATTCTTCAAACGGTTCGTGAAATCGTGAAGCTTAATGACCTCAAACGCGGATCGTCTTTTCGTAAATGTTAAGCTTAAGGCTGATTTTAGTGTGACGCTGACCGTCGGTGCGGAGCAATCCGCATCGAACACTTGGATGAAATTGACCAGTGGTTTTTATGGCATCAGGACATCTACATAGACCCCTTGGACATTTTGACAATTGGGATGAAATTTACCAGTGGCTTTTATAGCATCTGAAAGAAAGAAAAATATATTTATTAGACACTAATTCGACACATACACATACAATTAAAAAAGAAAACAATAATCAAAACACTATTTATATGAGCATCTAGACCCCCTGAACATTTTGACGGTTGGACGAAATTGACCAGTGGTTCTTATAGCATCTAGACCCAATGGACATTTTGACACTTGGGACGAAATTGACCAGTGGCTTTTATGGCATCTGGATATCTAGAACCCTTGGACATTTTGACACTTGGATCGACATACCAGGGAGCGTTTTAGAGTAAAGCTGATGGGTCCGCGCGGATGCATGCGGTCAGCATCACACTAAAACCAGCCTATAGTAGATTAAACAATTTTCTTTCTCCAGCGCAAAAGAAGCGTTGGCGTACCACGGCATATGCGAAAATTCGCCGTTTTGGCTCGCCTTCGCCGCAAGCGCCATAAGTGGGGCCGTGGTCGCGATCGCCATGTGCCCCTTCGACGTGACCACCGTCCGTCTTTATAACCAGGGTAATGTTAATGTATCTTTCCATGTGTACAGAGCGAAAGAGCAGCTGTTAAAGATGGGGGTGTGCCATGATTCTCCAGCAATGCTTGCGTTTCTGGGGAGCCTTGTGAGCAGTGTATTCATAGTGATATTCGAAACTCCGCTTGATGTCGTGAATACAAGGATTTACAATCAGGGTATGCCGTCGCTTTTGGCTTGGGCGCGGGTTCGCAAGTTCTTCATAACTTCCTTGCCGCTTTATACGATGACCACGGAGACGACTAATACAATCGCCATAAAAGAACTAAATAATATACCTTATGCCTGCCTGTCAGAGGGTCGAGCAGGACTTGTCGAATCCTGCGTTACGTTACGGTTATCGTATCGAGATCGAGAAACCTCATACAAAATTTTAGTTCCAAATACGCTCACGGGCGGGCGCTGTTCCAAACGTCATACAAACTCGACAACGTTTACTATTCGTTTTTACGTGACGCAGGATTCGAAAAGTCGTGCTCGACCCTCTGATAAGACAATGTGATGTGACGTAGGTACAGTCGAAACATTTGATTACTGACCCACTGGAGAACGTTCTCACAGTAAGTGTCATAATGATTTTCCTTATCAGGCCATGTGATATCATCATTTCTACGAAAAGGTTCCACAGTGGGTCACGATTCAGTTGGTTCGATAGTACCACGTCAGTGTAATGTAACCCAGGGACCAGGGGACTTTTGGAATATCTTGTGCAGCCCGAGATATACTTACGTTAACTCCTACTTACACTCTTTATAAACAAATTTAAGGTTACTATTAACAGTACCTAACTAACCCAACGCTCATGTCCAGTTCACACAACACGTCCTGGGCCCACAACTATTTCCTTCTCTTACTTAAATTTAACCTGGTGTACCGTGGGAAAGATCTATTTTATCAGTGGAAGACACCATACGAAAATACTGACTTCCTCGTCTATTCCCTTCAGGAACAGCAGCAACAGGAGGGCTGCTGTACACGGGCGTGTTCGACGCGCTAACGAAGATCTACAAAACCGAAGGCCTCCATGGCCTTTATAAGGGCCTCGGGCCACTCTACATTAGGATAACGCCACACACCACCCTCTCGCTAGTCATTTGGGATATGCTGAATTTATACATGATCAATGATAATAAAGGTAGCTGATAAATTGCGAGGTGTTTCACTCATAAGTTAAGATTGTAACTAAAGAGCCGTTTTTATATTAGTCAAGATGCTGAAAGAAGTGTAAGAGTTGCGATGAAAGATTGACATTTAGGTATAAATGAAACCAAAATCATGCAAATTAAATAATTGACTTCGTATTTTTACACTCCAATACAAATAATATCGATACGTAATTTTTGCAAACTTGTAATTTAAATAATTTCATTGTTTAAGCTTAACCCTCACGCAATTTTTAAAGGTTTGCCACTCTCAGATTTCGAATCATTATTATTATGTGCTATCGGTGGAGTAAAATGTATCTCCCAGTCAACGTCTAAAGAACTACAGTCAGAGCCTTCATCATCATCATCGCAAGACGACGGTTCAGTCGAAGGTTCAGCAACTTCTTTATTGACCTCAGGAATTTCTTCATAGAACCCAACAGCATCTTTGTAAGTGCAGTAGCACGTTTGTTCACAGAGTTGTGGATGGTATGGATCGCGAAATTCCTTAACAACATTCTTGATGAGGCGTCGCTCTTTGCGTTCCCTTCTTCTTACTCTCTCCTCGTTGTTCGCCGAAGCAATCTTGTAAATCATGGGCTTGTATTGGTCTGAGGGTCCTTGTTCCGGTGACACCTGCATTTCAACGTTGTACTGCCCTTGCTTCTTGCTTATTATAAGGAGCGGTTTCTCCGCGACTTTCGTCTTCGACTTCTTCTGCCTGGTTTGGTTGTCCACAGCATTTGTGCGCCGCTTGGCTCGATTCAGCATCCTCAGAAGGCATTTTGAGACAGCACCCGGCTTCCAGCCTTGAGCGACCTGGAATTTTGGAATTTAAATTAGGGATTCAGATTGAGGAAACTGGTTTGTACGAACAAAAAAACTAAATAAATAAAAACAAAATCTTACTGTCACATTTCTTAGAATGAAAATTCACGATACGGCTATTGCCGCAACCATAAAATTTTCAGCGCCAATTAGTAAGTCGGTATAATCACTCCTCAAACAACGCGTCACTAGATTCAATACTATCACTTTGTTCAAATGTTTAATCAGGTATGCAGATGGGTAATAATACCTTTGGACGTAAATCAAAACATACTTATTTAAAAGTTAAAGATGAAACGCATAAGAGTATCAAAATATTTACTAAACTTATTCTTCTTACAGTTACAAAACGTTACCAAATTTCACTTAGCACATAACCAAATAAATTAACACCGTAAATAAGTACCTAACAAACGTCTAAACAAACACTCAAATTGTCCAATAGATAATTATCTCAAATTGGGCATCATGTTGAAGTCATTTAGTAACCAGACTGCGTAGCTACTTGCACCACGTTCTTTTTGAGAAATTGTGCCAGGCCTTTATTGCTTTTCCCGAAAGTTGCTGGACTCTGAGCATCGGTGGTAAAACCGTAGGCATGAACATCGTGCCCAGAAGCCTGTACGCCGGCGGCCATATTTATTAGACGCTCTCTTAGTTTTGCCTTCATCGCTTCACTATTCGTAAATGAATGGAAACATGGCTCGTGGAATGTGCTCAAGCTTCGACCCTGGTCTTCTAGATCATGCAATCTTTCACCCGGCCTTACATTTTTCCACTCTTTCGATTTAAAATAGGTTTTGCGTCCGCGGTGGTCCACAACAATACCTTTGTCGGACGGAGTGGGATGTTTACACTGTGTCATCTCTGAGAAAAATGAAGGCGATAACCCGGCCGGCGGCCGCTTGCCTTTCTTGGACGCTGGAGACCGGGGCACACGCGACACCTCCGGTAGCTTTATATTTTTGTCACCGCGAGATATCAGGTCTTTCAAAGTCTTAAGAAGCAATTTTCTATCCGCACCGTGACCAACAATACCCATTTTGGACAACTCTGCTGGAGAAGCATCGCCGAAGCAGCTCCAAGAGCGTTCGGATTTTTCATAATCAGGTATCAACTTAATCCCTTTGTCTCCTGCGCCGCCTTTTGCTCCTGCAGTGCGTGGTTTCTTCTTATCGGGAATGTTTCTTCTTGGATAGAACTTCCATTTGTTATTACTGTCTATAAATCCATCCACACCGACAACCAGCCATCTTCCGTTTATAGCTTGGAATTTACCGGTGTCACTGTCGACCTGTTCACCGTTGGGGCCCATGAAATTCAGAGGTGCCCATCGTCCATCAGGTGCCACGTACCCATCAACGTTGATTTCCAGCCATTGATGGTCTGGACCCCAAAAGCCTCCTAAATCACTGCATTGTTGTTTCCCGTCAAGGCTTTTAAAGAATCTCGGCACTGGGTTACCAAATCTGTCTAAGAGTTTCACTCTGTAATCCAAGTACGTGTACTGGGTCTCGTTATCTGACGTCGTAATCTTTTTACCCTTGTGAGTAGGGTCGAAGCGGGCGTTGGGCGGCGTAAACTCAACTATCCATTCATCGGAATCGGTGTCAGAGCCCAACGATTCAGCATCCTCGGAGCAGGAGCACGAGCGATCCAGGTTGGTCTGGTCAGGCCCCGGCAGCGCCGGGTAACACGGACATTCAGGATCCTCGGCTTCCGGCAATATCCCCAGAGCCTGTTGGTAAGTCTTCAAGCATATCTCTTCGCACATATCTCTGAAAGCACTCTGAATAAATTGACGCTGATCTCTCTCCAGCCGCCTCTGCGCGCGTTCCTTCTTCTTTCGCCGCTCACGATTCTCTTCCTCTGTTCTTCCTATGGTGTAAGTCAACACCTCTTTGTCTTCATACGGTTGTTGGTTGAGAGCTCTAGGTTTAGGGTAGGCCTTCATAGTCTCCATGGTGACGCTGTATTCGCCGTCCTTCTTGTGAACAACCAAAAGAGGTCGCTTGAGAGGACGTTTCTTTTTGCCAGTGTCCTTTCGGCGTTTCTTAGCCACTTCACCAGGATTTTTACCCATTTTAAGCATTCTGAGCACAAATTTATTAATAGCGCCGGGCTTCCACATGGGACGGAACTACAAAAAAAAGCAAGCAATAAAAAAAAAGACCAAAAAAAATTATGATTCCAAAACAAAACTTTTGAAATAAAACATACCTTCAACGCAGGTATGTTGTCGGCAGTCCAAAGCCAGCCCATGCTTTTAGGGACGTTATTAAGCGTACCGGTGCAAGGCATCGCACATTGACTGTGCCCAATTTGAGGGGCTACAACAAAATATAATTATAGGGTATATATAAATCTTTCAACTTACGTAGTTGCAATATAGAGCATAAACAAAACAAAAAAAAAATACAAAAAATACATACGTATACCTTTGTAGCCGTAGTTAAACTTGAATCTGTCATCTTTCCTTTTCTTATTCCCTTTTTTTGGCACTTCCTTTGGGACTTCAATGCTTTTGCCTTTCCGAGTTTTTGTTTCGCTCCCAGAATTGCTTCCGGGTTTTTTGGCAGCCATCTTGTGATATATCGGACAAGCGGGTGGTGTCAGGTACGGCGGTTTACCGTCTATCGATTCACCGGCTGACTCGTACCCTCCGCAAATTTTGCAATACGTTGTTCTCTTTCCGAAACCAAATTTGCATTCACATGCGCAAAAACATGGGTGCTGGTCACCTATTTGAACTTTCGCTTTCATACTGCTCACCACCTCCTCTACAGTTTCAGCCATGCAGCATGGTTTCTTAAGACTGGACAAGTCCATCATTATCCTATCGTCCCGAGGGTCGGTGGGCTCTCTATCTTTTTTGTACAAACACCTCATGTCCTTACATCTAATAACACTGATGGAATCAGCGGCATCTGCTGGCAAATCCAAAGAGCATTCGCTGTCAGCGCTTAGGCTGCTATCTTTCTTACTGGGACAGTCACTGCTGCATAATTTAAATTTGAACTTTGGCTTACATTCCAACGAACTTTCAGAATTTTTGGAATCAGATGCTGGACCTGTCGACTTGCTCCCTGTAGTTTGATTCACAGTAAAATAGCCAACAGTGTAAATTCGACTTCCGAATGGTCCATTTCGGTCACCGAACACGTAATTCAGTGCGTTCAACCGCTTGATGGAAGAACAAGATTTCGTCTTCACCAAGTCAAGTTGCTTAAATCTAATGTCTGTGTCGCTTTTGATCAAGCTGATTATACTTTTGTCTACTTGGGTTTTCGTGTTGATTTTTTCTAACAAAATACGTTCGGTTGACGGTGTTTTCTCTGGCACTTTAAGATTTTCTCCTTTAACATTTTTTGTAGCTGTTTTACCTTTTTTGGTGCTCCGTTTAGTACTAGTACTTCTTTTAGTGCTACTACTTCTCTTCTTACGCTTACCGCCACTATAAAAGGTTTTAATGATCCCAGTCCCATTATCAAAAGCTGGGGCACTGAGTTTCTTGATCGCGCTGGATTTCTTTACGGGTTTTGAAAGAATTTCCGTAAAAGACTTAGCGTTGTCCTCTAAAGCTTTTAACTGAGCTGGTTGGTCTTTCATGTGGGTAAATGTGATGTTTAATGTGATAGCTGCCATGCGTTTTGAACTGACCTCATCGAAGATGTTGTGCACATCATTAACGACTACTGGTTGGGGTTCTTCCAAATTGTACAATCGCGTCAAAAACTCTACAAACGCCGGATTCCATGACATCAAGGTGGAACCTATCCTTTTCTTTGGATATTTTACACTCCATAAAGATATTTCCATGGGATACCGCAGCATGTGAGACATCAATCGATCTATGTTACTTGAAAACATTATACATTGGCTCATTTGGGGTTTTGGTTTAACCTCACCTGCGGCTGGTGCATCTTTCGCATTTTTAACTTTAGCCTTGTTCTTCGTCTTCTTCGGCTTAGGAGGAGGTCCTTCTGCTTCTATGGGACTTTTTAACACCACAGAAAAAATGTCTGCGAACTCACTTTTAATAACAAACTTGTTGTTACCGACATAACTTTTTAACTCTCCAACGGCAATCTCGAACAAAAACATTGAATCCAACAGAGCCATTTTATTCAATTTTATTTTCAATGTATCTATATCATAGCCCACAATTTAGCAATGAAACGTATGTAGACGTTGCGTAGACGAATCCAACAGAGCCTAAACAAGATACATAATTATTGTAATTGTAGAATTACAATTACAATGTATTTACTCTCAATTTAAAATTTAGTCTGAAAGTGTCACATCTCAAAACTTATTTGAGACGACATTTTTTTCGAAAAAAACAAAATTAATGTCTAAATCAGGCTGGTTTGGTATTGACCGTCAAATCGTTAAACTTTTTTTTTATACCAGAGCAAGACGCTCTGTCTCTATATCAGTTGTATTGGCAGCCGAACGAATAAAAACACATAAAAAGCTTTCCTTTTTTTAGTCCTCAGTTGCCTTTGCCATCTCAGTTTTTATACAAATCTCTCCGGTGAAAACTTAGCTTATCTGGTAAAAAGACTTTCGAAATTCTGACTTTGGTTTAGAGCAAGGTTTAGAGACTAAAGTTCGCCAGAAAAGCATATCTAAACCTAACTAGGTAGACAACTTGCTGGCTATAGTGGACAGTCTGTTTCACTGTGTGTCGTACCATCGTTTGCAACAAATCATTTTAGACTATGCACTTACACCATACTTGCACTATGTTACGAGTTACTAGTCATTAATGTGGCTAAGGCAGATTGATTAAGAGGAGGTAACTTTAATAATAAAAAATAAAAAGCAAAAATAAATAAAATCAGTTCGTTTTATTAGTAACAGGTCACTGGTGACTGGCCTCGCAGACACGATCCTGACTGTAGCTGGCTGACTGAGGAGTACGTTCTGTTCCCGGACGAGCAGACGGGTTCCAGGTTCGGGAACGTGTACCGAGGGCCTCCGTGGATGGTGAACGGAGATAGTTTCTTTCTGGGAGTGTTGGATGCTCTGTTCGATTTGATTGGCGGGCGCACGTCTCCGATGTCTGCATACATCTGCAAGCTGTTCATGATCTCCCGGTAGCGGGCCAGCTTTCTCGCGTCCGCCACTCGCGTGCGGAACGAAGGCACCACCGGCATGCGCGCGAATCTGTTCCGCTCGAAGGTCGCGGAAACGCTCATCACAAGAGGCTTCTTCGTACTCTTCGATCCGTAGGACACGGTCTTCTTATCTTTAGCGGTCGCGGTCTTCGTCGAAGCTGCTGGTGAAGCTTTCTTATCGCTCTTCATTATTGGGCTCGCTGGTGGTTTGGCCCCTGGTTTATTGTCTCTGCCTCCTGTCTGTGTCCCTTGCGGCTGTTTGGTTCTGCCGTCTTTTGTGGAAGCCGTAACCGATGATTTCCCAGACTTCGCCCTCTGGCTTCTAGGGTACCATACCCACTTGTTATCCTTGTCTATGTAGCCGTCTACACCTAGCTTCAAATGTCTTCCAGTGTTATCAGTGAAAAATCCTTCTTCAGCAGAGTAGAACATGCCATCAGGGCCAATAAAATTCATTGGTATCCACCGGTTATCTGGTCCAATGTAGCCATCTTTATTGATCTCCATCCAGACATGGTCGGGGCTCCAGAAGCCACCTAGATCACTACACACTTGTTTCCCGTCAGGGCCTTTGAAATATCTTGGGACTTGATTGCCTTGTTTGTCTAGTACTTTGACTTTATAGTCCAAGTAGGTATATTGGCTTTCGTTATCTGCGTAGGTAGGAGGGTGTTTAGCTTTCGCGTCCCATCGCGCCACCGGAGGAGTGAACTCTACGACCCAGTCGTCACCGTCGGTGTCACTACTGGAAATGGAACCTTCTTCTGAGCACGAACAAGAGTCTATCGGGGGGCTGACGCTCTGCGCCTCTGATGTGTGGCATGGACAGTTGGGATCATTAGGATTTGGAAGAGGCAGTATCCCAATCGCTTGGTTATACGCCTTAACGCAGATCTCTTGGCACTTGTCTCGGAAGGTGGACTGCAACAGCCTGCTTTTCCTTCTCGTTTCCCTTCGCTCTCTTCTCTCTCGTTGTTTTTGTATTTTTCGTTTTTCCTCCTCCGTTTTGCCTATGGTATACACTAATGGAGGCTTTTCGTCGTATGGATACTGAAAGATCAGTCGCTCTTTGGAATATTTTTTGAAGACTTCCATGTTAACAGTATATTCTCCGTCTTTCTTTGTTACTGTTAAAGTGGGTTTCATTTCCTGTTTCTTCTTCTTTTGTAACAGCGCTCGCTTCTTTTTGGCGGCTACCGCGTCGGAGCCTTCCATCAATGCTCTATATCTTCTCATTAAGATCTTGTTGACTGCTCCAGGTTTCCAGTTAGGTCGGGGCTAGAATGTAACAAGCACGATAATCAAAGAGTTCAAGTAAACTTAACAAGACTATCCTGTACACTACCTTCATTCCGGGAATATCTTCCGCTGTCCAGTTCCAGCCCATGTTCTTAGGTACTTGAGGGTAGGGGTACTTCGTTTCTGGTTTCTTCTCTATCTGTTGCGCCGAGTCTGAAACATAAATAATTATTAGCAAAAAAATACACAGGTTCTTTTTAGTTTTAAGATTACTCAAGAAACCACTATGTATCTGTTACTGTATGTCTCTGTTAGTCGTTAACTAAACGCATTTCTTATTGATTACCTTCCTGGACGTTAACCGTAAACTTCCCAATATTCTTCTTCTCCTGTGCTGCCTTCTGTTTCTTATCTTGCTCACCTGGCTCTTTGGCTGGTTTTTTTTCTTCTTTTTTCATTGAGCGAGTGGTTGAGGTTAAAGTTCGTCTATCTACAGTCGATGTGACCCTAGAGCGGTCAGTTTTGGAACTTTTGGAACTTAAGGCATCTTTGTGTGATTTCTCATCTTCAGGCCATGGACTCTTTGTTTTGATTAATGTTTTGTCATAGAGCTTATGGTAAATGGGACACGGATGCGGCTTGCGGTACGCAGGCTGGTCTTTCATATCATCACCCAAGCACTCGTACCCGCCGCAGACGGCGCAGTATGTTGTTTTTTTTGTAAATTTAAAAGTACATACACAGTCGCAGTAGCAGGGATCGTCATCCGAGAACTTCTTTTTCTTCTTTGCAGCACCGTCGGCTATAAAGTCCTTGACTGTCTCGGATACATCGCATGTTTTAACACAGCAAGGGTTGTGAATGTCTTCAAAATCGATTTCAATGTTGCTGTCGGCTGGGCTGGGCGGGAACGCGCCGTCGCTCGGGCAGGGCAGCTCTGGGCACTTCTTATCCGCAGTTTTCTCGCTGCCTGAGCACACGCTTTTCGAACACGTAGTTACTTCTGAAGCTTTTATACTTGGGCAGTCCTTGGCACAACTTTTGAATTTATCAGGAATTGATCCTTTGTCACTGTCCGCATTATCATACTCAACTGTGAAATAGTATACGTTGTATACTTGCTTATTTGACGGTCCAGGGAACGGACATCCCTTGCCTCCGCATGCGCTGTCCTCGCTATCAGAAGGATTTTCACAGTCTTTGCTGCAGATACTTGTACAGGACGATCTTTTAGTGAGCGCTTCCTGCATTTGCTGGATACAGGCGCACTGCGTCGACAGACCTTCCAGAGTACGGGCCTCACTAAATACACCTTCATGACGAAGGAATTGTTGGATCTTTTCAGCCAAAGTACAAAGGTTGCTACCGCAAGGGCCAATGATTTCGTTAATATCAATCTCAGTATTGTCTTCGTCGACTAAAGTTTCAATATACGCTCTAATATCTCTTGCAACTTTGCAGTCAGGTTTGCCGCAAGGTCCTCTTATGTTCGCTATGTCGAATGTAGCGGCTAGTCCTTCTGGTTTCTTGCCAGCGCCTACGCATATCGGGCAGGGGCCACCTTGGACCTCCTTCTTAAACCTCTGTGCCAGCTCACCAGCTGGCCACTGCGTTTCTTTGCAGTAGCAAAGCCTGTCTATATCTGTGGCCCTGACTCTTGGCCTTATAGCTGGCTGAGGAGTGAGCATTCTCATATTATCATTGCAAGAGACTACTATCTTCCTTATATAATCGACAATGTAATCGATATCAGGCATTGTTTGAGGAGACGCGTAAATCGAATCTGGAGGCTTGTCTGCGTTCTTCATGCAACAATAATCGCCATCATTGAACAAGGACAAGTTAGCGCCAGGAGCATTTTTGTAATCAGCAAACACCTGTCCTTTCGGTTTGTCTTTTATGTAAGTGTTCTCTATCTTATTGCAGTTCTCTTCGAATACTTCGTCAGTCGTCTTCATCGTGCACATATACGACGTGACTTTGGAATTAATTCCTGTGTACAGGAATTTTTTGATGGCTGGATCTTCGGACAAGGTTCGGAATGACGTCGTGACTTTATCCCCGAGGTAGGAAAGTTTTATTTGCAGGCTAATTTTCGCCATCAACCTTGCTGTGCCCTCTTCAAAAACATTGTATTCGTCCTTCAATGTAATCGGTTCTGGTTCTTCGCAGTTACATAGCCTTTCCAGGTATTTTAAAAACGCTGAATCCCAAGGAATCAAGCTGGACCCGATGAAAGAAAAATTGTCTTCTTTGCTCCATAAAGAGACTTCCATTGGGAACTTGCGCATGCTTTGTATTAAGAACTCCGCGCTGCTCGTGAACAGCACTGATTGTCCGGATTGTATCGCAGGCTCCGGTTCAGGTACCGGCTCTCCTTTACCTTTTTTTGGCTTTTTGGGTGGTGCTTTTTTCTTTTTACCAGGTGGTTCTGGTGGTAAAGGTGGTGGATCAGGTATAACAATGTGCATTTGTTTTGGGTCCTTCAGCTCAAGAGAGAAGATGTCCGCAAAATCACTTCGGATCACCAAATTCCTGCTCTCTACCAGGCTCTTGACATTCTCTACCACCACTTCGAATATGAACATTGCGTCTGCGACGGCCATTTTCGATTTTTTTCTGCTTTTGAACGGTAGCTAATTAGAAAATTTTTGATATGTTTTTAACAATAACGTCCATTATTTATTAGTTTTTCACATATTTTATTACATTAAATTTATTTATAAATATAACCGACAAACATGACGTCTAAAATGACAGTTTTGTGGAAATCGAGTATGAAGTGCTCGTCAACCTGTAACTTGCCAGTAACATTATTTTGATTACTAAAGTATTGCAGACTAGCTTATGCCCCGCGGCTTTGCACCCATGTAATATTTCAAAATGGGCTAGTTCCCTATCCCGTGGGAATTTCGAAAAATCCCTTCTTAGTGCACCTCTAGGATACTCAAGGTACTTACATGTTTGCCAAATTTCAAGTTTCTGGGACCTGTGGTTTAGGCCGTGCGTTGTCTGTCAGTCAGTCAGTCAGTCAGTCAGTCAGTCAGTCACGGTCTTCTTTTATAGGTATAGATAACTTCTCCAAAGAGAATTATAATCACTACGTTAACTTCTCCGTCGTATTTAAATGATAAAGGAAAAGCGATAATCAGAATTCAAGAACCTGGCCACTCTACTTATTTGTACAAGATAAATTTCAGTAGGTATTTAAGTTTTTTTTTTAATTCATCCCACAAGGGATAGGCAAAGGAACTGAGTCCATACAGCCACGTCTGATGTGTTTTGTAAATTTCTGTATATTAAAGCCCTGTCACCGTCAGAGTTGTCAGTCTGTGCTGTCCTAGTCACGTCCTGTCAGCTGCTCATGCCTTCCGTAAAGCGATAGTGCAACCGATCATGTGACAGCGCTGCTGAGTAAACGACATTTGGACACCGATCACCTGTAGCTTTCAACTTTGACGCTGGCAAAATTGTCAGAAGCCATAAATAAAAAAAATATATATAAAAAAAAAAAAACAAAAAAAGCGATAGTGTAATTTAGGGCGAGCTACGGCGAGTAGCAGCCGGCGGATACGTGAGGGTCACAAACAGAGGGAATACGCGTTTTCACTTGAATTATTCATTTGCTGGGCACTGTCACGTTAATTTGTTGTTTAACACACTATCTTTATTATCCACCAAACAACATTAAGCACAGAAACTAAGATTCAGTTAACGACACGATCCACTCTCATCGGTTTCCCGCCAAATTCCCGTAATTATTTTAATTATCTAAACTGCCTGTCACTCATTCTAAATTATCTGACAATTTCAGAACGTGCCGTCACCTGATCGATGTCACTTTGACGCACGCATGACGTCCCGCGAGTTTTTTATTACGAAACAAACACGATTTATAATGAGTTTTCTATGGAATTCTCCAGCGCAAGGGGTGCGAGATGCGCTCTCCCTAATGCTTAGCTAAATATTCAATAATGATAACTGAACATACCGTGTGAACAAACTGGGAAACACAGGTAAGACTGACCGTATATTTTTATTATTATTTTGCCGCATTTCGGGGATATTTGCGCAACATGAGCGGAATAGCACAGATTTTGTGTTATTATGTCATAGTGTAGTGCGGGAGATCAAAGATCGTGTGAAAAAATGCGGTGTATTACAAGTATTGTGAATGAAACATAATGTTACAGCGGTTTTATTGAATTTAATCTGAAGCAATTGGCTTTTATTTAACGATTTCAGAGTGGTTTTTGTTTGCGGCTTTTAGTTTTACGTCGTTCAAAATTTAACATTGCATCATAGTATCGCATATGCGCTAGTTTCATTTAACATGTAATTAATCAAAAACTTTAGTAATTTAACTAATCTGTGATACAATTCCCTTGTTAATAAATGTGATTCGTGCAGTACTCTTTAATAGACCAAGTATTCGTAATTTAAATAGAAATGCTTGCTCAGTTGTAAAATAATCATGAAATAACAAACTGCCAAAGCTTCACTGTAGTGTTCTAACATTAAAGTTTGACGTGCCATCAAACCCGTGACCATATTCTAGCAATATGGACTTCGTGGTCGGTGGCATTGCCGGCGTCGGTGCCGCTATCTTCAGTAACCCGTTTGACGTGGTCAAGACTCGCATGCAGCTGCAAGGGGAATTGCGGGCCAGGAATCAGCATGCAGTGCATTATAAGAATATACCGCACGCGATGTACACTATAGTGAAGCACGATGGGGTCACCGCTTTGCAGAAGGGCCTTGTGCCTGCATTGTGGTTCCAGTTAGTTGTTAATGGTGTACGGTAAGTGTTTTAAATGATTAAATTAGGTAATACTTCGCTTTGTTTTGGCGTTTTTATAGATTGTTTCCTTTTTTTATATTTTTTTTTGTGCAAGTTTAAGATGCAACTTTAGCTGTTTGAATATGGCTTTCATTATTTTTTCCGAAAAAAATTGGGACTGCTCAAACATGGTGACTGCACATATTCAAGAAAAATGCTTTTTAGCTAGATAATCTATGGGCTGCGGCTGTGCAATAATCATGTTTCTTTTTAAATAAGACTACATAAAATTGCATATACCTTTCAGACTAGGTATATATCAACATGCAGATAACCAAGGTTTCTTACGAGACGAGAAAAACAACACAAAATTCACAAACAGCTTGGTTATGGGAGCATTTGCTGGGATGATTGGTGCTTTCTTCGGGAGCCCGTTGCAGCTAGTAAAGACCCAGTTAATGTCTTATTCTTCAGAGAAGATAGCAGTGGGTACGCAGCATGCACATTCCGGCATGACATACGCTATGGGGAAGATTTATAAGAAGAACGGGCTTGGTGGCTTGTGGAGAGGAGCCCATGGTATGATGATCAGGAACTCCATCGGATCAGCATCACAGATTGCTTCTTATGCTGTGTGAGTATTCTACTATTATGATTGTTTAAGAGGAAACTACAGTGAAACTCAATCATAGTGAAATAAATTAATCAATTGGTCAATTGATTAGGTATTTTGGAATATCGAATCAGTGATAAATGATAATGATAAGACTAAAGATGTCCCTTGAATAAAAGGAAAAGGTATCTGTGTCTTATTGTTTGTAACTTGCCTGTATTTCTGTTTTTTTTTTTTTTTATAAAGTATTTAAAAGTACTCATGTCATAATCAATTTAAAAAAGTTCACAAAAATGGCTGAATCGTTTTTAGGAAAGTTAGCTAAAAACCGACCCGATTAATAGCTTTCGATTTGGGAGCTATGATGCCACAGACAGATACACCCTCTTTTTTCGTCAGGGGATTAAAACAGTCAATCATGCTGAGGGCGACCCTTTTAGTTCTATTCGGCACATATTTTTAATCGTTATTTGTCTTTATTAATTAATACGGTGTTTGTTTGATTATTGTTTTCTTTTTAATTGTATGTGTATGTTTTGAATTAGTCTCTAATAAACATATTTTTCTTTTTTCTTTCATGTAAGAATTTACAAAAACTAGTAATAATTTCCACTGTCTTTTTCAGCTGTAAGGAGTGGATGGATGACAATGACATGTTTCAGCAGTCGAAGTACCTGTCAGCGTTCGTGGCCAGCAACATCGGGGCCATCGTCAAAACCATCACCTTGACCCCCATGGACGTTATCATGACGAGACTCTATAACCAAGGTGAGGACTATCTAATCAGATTAGATTATCTTCTATACCTCTAAAACAGTACCGTGACTGACTGACTGACAGACAGACAACGCACAGCCTATACCACTGGACCTAGAGACTTGAAACTTGGCAAACATATACCTTGAGTATCCTAGAGGTGCACTAAGAAGAGTTTTTCCGAAATTCCCGCGGGATAGGGAATTAGCCCATTGTGAAATATTTCACAGGGGCAAAGCCTTCACACTATAGTAGTTTATGCAACTGCTACATAATGAGGGTCCTTAAAACACGAGTGTGTTTTTATGAAACGAGGCGAAGCTGAGTTTCATAATAGGATCACACGAGTGTTTTAAGGCCTAATTATTTGGAGTTGCATACATTACTTTATCTACACACATATTATAAGTACTTACTCTAAGATGGGATCAGAAGCTGAAGGCATGTATCATACCCATACCTGTCACGAATTTGACTGTTTTTTTTTAAATCATAGACAAACATACCGAGCGGACGTTTCGTAAACTGTAAAAAAAACCGTCAAATTCGTGACAGGTATGGGTATGATACATGCCTTCGGCTTCTGAACCCATCTTAGAGTAAGTACTTATAATATGTGTGTAGATAAAGTAATGTATGCAACTGTACAGTCACCAGCAATAATATATGATTATGGACAGCACTGCAAAAATACCTGATCATGGTAGAAGGCAAAAATATATGACGACATTCGACGGCAATAAGATCTGATATGTTGCGACCGGCATAAATATCGTTCTTGGGTAACGGCATAAGTATCGGACACAGAGTCGCTTAAAAATATCTGATACTTTACGAAATCAAAAATATGTGATCAATCAGCAAACATGAACTTAATACAGTAGTATTACGAATCTAATTTGAATGCAGCGATCTGACGCTTCTCGAAAACAGTGCGTACTTGTCACTGTATATGTCTGTCTCATGTTTTGTTTTATCTAAATCCAACAAATTCAGTTCTTCGTTTCTAATATGACATACCCTGTTGACGTATTATTTTTTCCATATACTTTACCAAGGAGTTTAACCACTAATAAAAAAAACTTCAAGCATAAAAATACTGTTCTTATTTTAAAAGCTAAGAAACGTGAGATAGATATACGTAGTGACGAGTATGCACTGTTTTCAAGAAGCGTCAGATCGCTGCATTCAAATTAGATTCGTAATACTAGTGAATTAAGTTCATGTTTGCTGATTGATCACATATTTTTGATTTTGTAACATATGATGTTTTTGCTTCCAAAGTGAATACATATTTATGCTGGTGACGAGTCACTTAATTTTGATTTTGTATAGTATCAGATATTTTTAAGCGACTCAGTGTCCGATATTTATGCCCTAAACCAAGAACGATATATATGCCGACCGCGACCCATTAGATCTTTATGCCGTCGAGTGTCGTCATATACTTTTGCCTTCTACCGTGATCAGATATTTTTGCAGCGCTGTCCATAATCATATATTATTGCTGGTGACTGTACATAATTAGGCCTTAAAACACTCATTATGTAGCAGTTGCATAAACTACTATAACCAATCGACTAGCATATGACTTCACACTAACCAATCGTTTCGACGTTTCAAAAATGTTGCTGATTTGACCAAGTACCAATAGGCGTCATCCCCATTTATGTGTGTTTGTGTGTGTGTGTATGTGTGTGTGTGTGTGTGTAGTGTATGGCCACGACTTCGGGCGGCCGGCGGCGCGGCGAGCCCTTTCCTAATACATGAGGGCAATGTTAATTAACCGAAGTGCGGTAGGTGTCTCGACCGCGCAATGAACTGAGAATTCGCTTTCCACTCCGCATAGATCGCGCAAGGTCGTTGCCATACGCCGTTAGCAATACGGTTCTAAAGTACTGGCAGCAAATAGTCCTTTTTGATATAAGTGCGGAAAGTATTTTTGATATACCTACTTTGCACGAGTTATGAGGTATCTAGGCCCGAGTCGTGAGGGTCGAGAGTCGGGACGAGTGAAAATTACACTTTCGCACGTGTACCAAACGACATTGTTTTAATACATTTGCCAAAAAATTTTAATGAAACCAAAGGCGGTGATCCAGGCGCGCGCGGCCCCATCATCACCCGCCGGCGCTTTGGAAAAGTAAAAAGCATTTTCCACACGATGAATAAAACTTGTTATCAAACATGATTTTTTGACTTTTTTTTCTAGCTGTCGACGCGAACGGGCGCGGGGTTCTCTACAGCGGCATAGTGGACTGCGCCAGGAAGATCACGCAGACCGAGGGTCTCCTCGCCTTCTACAAGGGCATGGGGCCCTCGTACTTCCGGCAGGCGCCCCACACGGTGCTACTGCTGGTCTTCTGGGACATGCTCAAAGACCTGCAGAAGTCCTTCGAGCTCAAGGCGTGATGAATGATACTGAGAAAGCTTTGTGGTAAAGTCTTATTTGATCAGTGTGTTGCTTCGATCAATAGTTACATAGATAACGGGTCACGAAAAAAAGTGAAGCACAGATGTACATAGTAGAAAAACCTTTCCCACGGGCCAGGCAAAAATCAATGTTATAACAATGCCATAAACATTTGGACAGGGGAAAGCTTTTCTCACTTTTACTACTTATATAATAGAAGCAATGGACTATCGAAGTAGAATATAACCTAACCAACTTAGAAAAGATGAAAAACCCCCGACATTGTCATTTCAAAGATCAGTGTCTCAAAAACGGGTGAACCGATTTTAATTCAACTTAGCTAAGAACCATCTCGATTAAAATAGGTTTTGAAAAAAGCCGCATCGAAATCGGTCCACCCGTTTGGGAGCTATGATGCCACGGACAGATACACAGACACACGGATACACATGTCAAACTTATAACACCCCTATTTTTTGTTGGGAGTTAAAAAGTATGGCACCGCCTCTTGTGTCACTTTATCAGTATTCTGTGTCTGTTTGGCTTTATTGATATTTTTATAAATGCTAGGTTACTTAACGGGTTTATAAACAGCAACATTTTTGCAATATGTAGCCTGCGACTACTGCTGTCTGACTCTTAATATGAAAGCTAGACAAAAACGCCTACAATTGCCGGCCACATATTGCATATTCATATTCATTTATTCGTCGCAACCATGGTATTACAAGATGACAGATACATAATATAGCGCTACATGGACCCTGTTAGGGCAAAGCAACTACTTAACCTGCAGCATAAAAAAAAATAAGTTCAACACAAGAGTAGCCCAGGAAGTGAACAAAGATCTTCATTTAAGTTTGTCGTTGCTAAGGCGTATGCGAAAGGAATGGCGTTGTCTTTTTTATGATAAATTGTAACGCGTAATTTTTTTCCGCTGTAAGTATTTGACGCATTTTAAAGTTAAATACATGTACTTAATACGTTTAAAACAAACTACTTGCTGATAACTATATGGAAAATACAATGTTGACATTATTTTGTTCTATGTCATACATATAATATGTATGTGTAACTAAATAGGTAAGTAATGTTTTTTCCTGGTCCTAAGTCGGTAAACACTCGGCCAGTCCAGTACGGATGAGTTTATAGGAGGCAGTGGCGTGCATTCCTAAGAAGCAAAAAAGCACTGCTTGCCTTCTAAATCAATATAATCAACATTATAATATACATATACTTACATATTTTGCATATGTAATAATACTTGACTTAAATATAATTATTCATTCATTTATATTTTCATAAAAACAAAATATTACAAATCCGCGCTTAAATCCGTTTCAATCCGCGCGAACGCGACGTGTTTCTTTCTACGAAAAAGCAACACGCCGAGTGCTTGCCCGACACGCACACTCTTATGACATCGCGCTCCACCGTAAGCTATGTACGAATAGGTCCACCACACCTCACTCACACATGTACGAAAATCAACCAAACAAAGCTTTTGATTACTTGAAAAGCGTTCACTAATTTGGACCTAAAGATTCAGTAGCGTTTGGCCTAACAAGACTCAGTAGGTCTATGACGCACGGGTACCCGGGATCGAATCCGGGCAAGAACGTGAAACTTTTTCCTTTTTTTTCCTGTTTTGTTTTTCTTTTTTTTTTAGCTTTGGGCATCCAATGAGTATTCACTACTGAATATCATACATAGAACTACTCAAAATTCTTTGCCTACCCTGGCTAAAAACTCTATGCACGCCACTGATAGGAGGCTTATTTTCATTCAAAGGCCGGCAACGGACTAGCGACTCTCTTGGGTTTGCTGGTTTTCATGGGTGGCGGTGATGGCTTACCCACGTGACCCGCTTGCTCGTTTGCCTCCCTCTTCAAAAAAAAAACATTTAATTCATCCATGCCGGCTCTTATAAACTCATAAATAAAATGAAAATGGGTCAATCAACTTTTCATTGCCATTCATTCATTTCATTTTCATTGCACTTCTCGTTGCCATGGAGATGTCCCCTGGGAAACACAACAAAAATATGATTTTCTAAGACCCCACGCTCCCGAAAGTCAGGATTTGCACACTTTGGAGACGAAGCATGAAGGAAATGGTATAAAATTGTCGAAACTCTTGATGAAGTGGTGCCTTAGAAAATCTTGTTTAGACGAGTGACCCAAGAGACATCTCCATGGCAACGAGTGGCAAAGAAAAGTTGACTGACCCAAAAATAGTATTATGTATGTCAAACGAAGTATTTTATCAATCTAACATTTAACAATGCATGTAACTATACTTATATTTACCGCTACGTATGTTTATCAATGCTTAGATGAAACATCTATTAGATTATAACGAAATATGATTATGTGTTTACTACGTATGATTTTAGGAACGTGATTATCTTTGTATCTATAACTAAAGTAGGTAGGTAAGCAGATAATACTTTATATATACATACTTCGTTTTTTTTGCTTTAGAATAAATAGGAAGCCGTGATAGCCTAGTGGTTTGACCTATCGCCTCTGAAGCAGAGGGTCGAGGGTTCAAACCCCGGCTCGCACCTCTAAGTTTTACAGAATTTATGTGCGAAATTACATTTGTAATTCATCATCAGCTTTTCGGTGAAGGAAAACATCGTGAGGAAACCTGCACACTCCTGCGAAGCAATTCAATGGTGTGTGTGAAGTTCCCAATCCGCACTGGGCCTAAGTGGGAACTATAGCCCAAGCCCTCTCATTCTGAGAGGAGGCCTGTGCCCAGCAGTGGGACGTAAATAGGCTGATGATGAGAATAAATAATCTTGATATGTCTTTTTATTGAAAAATACTTTTTAAAAATAAGTCACAGCAAGTAACTGTGAAATAACAATGAGATTCAATTATTTATATTGTAATGGTATTATACGTAATGGATACTTGTTTTTTAAAAAGCGTTTTTCAATAAAAAGAGATCGATTTCGAAAGATAACGAGATCGAAGATTGTTTACCTTCTTTCTAATGCTAAAAAAAGAAGTATAGTGTAAACGACATGCCAAATCATAGAGACCCTGAATAGTAATCTATACTCGTATTTAATAGAGTTAAGTGCAATTACTACGTATATTATGCTCGGTCAGATAAATGCTCTACCTTCAACCAGAGTTTAAACTGCACTGACGTTGTATAATTTAAGTTGCGTCAAACGTAAGTAACTACCAAGGATCGGACTAACGCTTATCATTTTCAAAACATAACCCTACACCCGTACAGCAGAGAATCCCTTATGATGTTACGATATTATATTTTATACTAGCTTATGCCCCGCGGCTTTGCCCCCGTGAAATATTTCAAAATGGGCTAGTTCCCTATCCCGTGGGAATTTCCGGAAATCCCTTCTTAGTGCACCTCTAGGATACTCAAGGCACTTATATGTTTGCCAAATTTCAAGATCATTTATTTATATATTTACTAACACGTTTATATAAAATATCTGATTTATCGATAAATTACCTACTCTTATACCAAAGAAAATTAACGCCGAGCCACAAGCATATTGGAAGAACAGTATACCAATGTCAACGATTAGATCTGATATGCCCCAATGACATCCGTAGACTGGGAACGTACTTTTTCGACTCTTCAATGGGTCCTAAATTCAAGTATTTATAGACTCACAAGTGAAAATTTAGAAAATTTTTGGTCACTCTTTGTTATTGGAGAAAGTGTTTTTTTTCTGAAACACTGACGCCAGAATGTCAATTATTAATAAAATTTTCGCTGAATGCATAAATCATAGTATAATAAAATAAGTATAAAATACCTACCCAATAATAATATTTTTTATTAACAATATAAGGAAGTCTGCTGTAAGGAACAGGGTTGTGTTTTGAAAATGACGGGCGTTTTTCCGATCCTTGGACTAACCACGGACGTTTTCACAACGGTCGGCGTCAAAAATGCCAGCGACAAAGTGGAGGTGTCACTGCGCAAAGTGATCAATTGCCTTTACTAAATAGTAGTGGTAGATGTTTGCTTTTCAATTTTAAGCGTATATAAACTTAACGTCCTAATGTTTGATGCCTCTATTTTAATAATTGAAAACTGCTCCTTACAATACAATACACATAACAAACAAAACAGAAAAAAAACCACAAAAAGTCGGTAACAATAGGCGGCCTTACCGCTACAGAACGATCCCTACCAGTCGACCATAATGGAATGAATAAAAGGAACAGAACAAGACAGGTTGTGCACGTTAGAAAAAATATTATAAATATAACGAATGATAGTACTTACATTTAATAAATTAAATATAAAATACACTTCTACACTAAATAAAATCATTAAGTAAATAGATACATAAAAATATAGCAATTCATACCTCACATTTCTTCCTAAAAGTTAAGATTGAACGTGTCATCTACTGGAGCAGTGTCGGACACCGGGACATTGACCTTAAACTGTAACTGTTCAAACCAAAGAGACAGGTCTCTTTCGTCCTTTACTAAAATATAAGTATGGAATAAGAAGAAAGTTTTAAATGTTGAATTTTTATTAGAATCTTAAAAAGTAATGCTACAGGCAACACATGATGTTGTTGTATTTAGCAACTTTTTAAACTAAGTAATGAAATAATTATGTTCACACCAGTACATGTTAGAATAAGGATTGATTCTACTATACTAGTATTATTTTATTGCAAGGACGATGAAATCAAGAGGACTGCCAATGTTGATCGACACTTATGCCATTATTTATAAACGTCACTCAAGCCTCCATTAGTTAAAATAGGTTTTGTCTTCTTCTTACTAACGGAAATGTCAATGTGACAAAAAATACTTCTGCTTATCACAAATGAAGGGTACACGGAGAGAACAATGTCTAGTCATTTTTCATTTTAAAACGAGATTTTAATCTCAAAATGTAGAGCACTCAATCACTATAAGTTACCACTCAGTTACAGATACAAATATTTATGTAACATGTCTTTTTTAAATAAGATGTATACGAAAATTTTGTGGATAATTACATCGTTCCGTACTTTCAAATCGCGGGACATATTCTTTCCGTGTACCCTTAAAATACCACCATCTATATTTACAACTTTTTCTTTGGATTTATAGAAGGCGCTTTTGTGTTAACCAGACGACTATGCTAAGTGCCATTCGAAATGAATGATAGAGAGACCTCTCTATATTTATTGAGGCTTATTATTTTAAAGGAACGCGACGTTGGCAGTCCTCTTAGTTTTATCGTCCTTGATTATTGTAAGCATTGACCGGAGCATTTTAAAAATCATATTCGATTAGGAGTTTTGTGCAATTATTAGGATTTTGTAAGTCCATAGGACAATAAGTAGAAGTTATAATCATAACTTAGATGGTAATGTTTATATGGAATGCTACTTAATACTTATAAATGGTTAAATAATTTATAAAAAATCGATTAGAACACTATTGCAGTCCGCTTTGAACCCATAGCCTGTCAGAAATATCTGGTAGGGGCTGTATCACAACTGTAAGCATTTTGGTTCCTAGATACAAGTTTTTTTTTTGTAAAAATTAAGCCAAAGTTAGGATTAGGTTTATATATTGAATGTGCTAACAAGTGTTTTTGTGATACTTAAATTATTAGTAAATTATTATAATTGTTATTTTACCACAATGGTAGGTACATAAAGTATATAATGCAGATATATTGCCTTCTCAAGTGGGGTGACCTTGCCTTGTCTCGTGTAGTTAAGTTATACCGGCGTGACTTGCTTGAATGTCATTTCACACTAACTCTAAGTAATTGTCTTTACAACTTTTCTTGTACTGCAAGAATAGCTAAGGAAAAGATAGCAAAGGTCTCCACGCCTAACTGTTTTAAGATGTCACTCAAAAATGAATCTTTGTCGAATAGTTTTTTATTTAAATTTATGCTCAAATTTTTTGTTTTATTTGTGAATCTGCTCAGAAATCTCGTTTTACAATTTATGGATATTTATTGTAGTTATGTTCGCTTTTATTTGTATTTGAATCGAATACATTATCAGTGCCTTTTATTGTTGTATTTTGTTAAGTGTTGAAATTATTTATTAAATAAATTGCTGATGTGATTCATTTGTGTTTTTTCTACCTATTTTATACCGTATTACCCTATATTGCCTTACGTTGACTCATAGTCGTCGAATGATAACTAGTAGAGGTGTCATCATTGCCACTCGATGCCATTGAATTGGAGATTTGAACTTGATTTGTATGCTTAGGAGATGAAGCATGAAGGAATTGGAAGTTAACGTTTGATGGAGTGGTGTCTTAGGAAATCTTATTTTGGATGAGCTACCCAGGGGACATCTCCATGGCAACAGCAAGTAACAATTAAATAACAACGAAATTTCATCATAATGTCAGCAGAAAGACGTCCACTGCTGGCCGGCGGCCTCCCCCAAGGCTCTCCACTCAGACCGGTCTTATGCTTTCGGCATCCACCGCGATCCCGCGATCTCTACCAGGGCCTATCGAAGCTTATTACACTAATAATATTTGTGTTTTGTCTCGTAAATTACAGGAAAAAATTAAACAAAACAAATATTATTAGTCTGATAAGCTTCGAGAAACGGAGCCCAGCACCTGTAGCACAGTGTGCCATTTTCTCGCTTGTCGCGCAGTGCGTCCCTTTCATAGTGATGGAATCAGTGAAGGACGCACTGAGCGACAAGCGACAAAATGGTGCGCGTGCTAGCTCCCCAGGTCGTCACTCCACGCTCCATCTTGTATAGGTAGGTGTATAATAGGTAGGTATGCCATGGAGAATTTAAATGTCTCAACCAGTTGAGCGCGTAGTTCTACCGTGGGTCAGAGGATAAAAAAAAAACTTAATATAAAAACTTACTTAGGGTTATGAAATTCAGGATAACTTGAACTTATGGTACAGACAACAGTAGAAGTAGCTAAGCAACCGATGCGATCACAATGATCTAAGGACGGCTCTATTGTTATGGACATAAGAGCTTGTGCAGATCATTGTGTAGTGTACTTAGAACTTCACATGAGAAGTTCTGATCTTATGAAGGACTCGAGGATAGAATTAGTAATATTATGTTTAGTAGGGCTGATGGATTGAGACTGAATTTTAAAGGGGAACAATAAATAGCTGAATACAAAAAGAAAAGGTACATATATTTGAAATACATGTACTTAGAAGCTGTAATTTAGAATGAGGTCCATAATAGAATAATTTTCTCTTACTACAGTAGTGCTTGCACTGTTGTGTTCCGGTGTGGAGAGTAAGACAGCCGAGGATATCACTGGCACGAGAGTCATTTCATCTTAGCCCTCTAGGTTAGCAACGCACCTGAAAACCCCCGGGGTTGCTGGTGTTTATGGGCAATGGTAATCACTTACCATCAGGTGACCCACTTGTTCGTTTGCCTTCCTTTAGTATAAAAAAGGTCGAAATTAACAAAGGCTGAATCAGGCTTGTTTACTTTTTTTTTTCAAATAAAATCACGTTCAGCGTTAGCAAACTACTATCGGTGCGATAGGCAGGTACTTTAATCAGTTTAAACTCGGACGTAGCACACCTGATTTGAAAATGCGTTATTGAGTTTTTTTTTCATTTAACTACTACATAACAGGTACGTATTTAAATAAAAGTCTTAGATACATAACTTGTAGGTGCAGCAACAAGTAAGTTTTACAGTGTTGACTGAATATACTTGATAATACTTTTGTTTGATGGATTCTGTGGTTTATCTTACACGTGTGATCGTGGGTGAGCAAATTATTCTTAGTTAACGGACTCTAACTTTGACTTCCAGCCATGTCCCGCACAAGGGACCTAACCGACATGGGAATGGGCGGTGCTTCAGCCATGTTCGCGACAGTCTTCACGAACCCCATCGAAGTGGTCAAGACGCGTCTCCAACTTCAAGGGGAGTTGACAGCGAAGGGGCACGCCGTGTATTACAAGAGCGTGCCGCACGGACTATATGTTATAGCGAGAAACGAGGGCGTAATGGCGTTGCAGAGAGGGCTTAGTGCTATGCTGGGATTCCAGTTCTTTCTTAATACTTTTAGGTGAGTTTCGAGTGTAATGTGGTTTTAAGGGGATACTTTTGGGGTGGAGTTTATTCACTCAAGCGGGGCAACGCTATTATAAGTCATCAAAAAGGTTGTTACCATACAAATTGCCGTACTGTGAAAACCTAAAGGGTACTTCCAGTTGTCCTAGAAACTTGAAATTTGGTATGAAGGTAGCTCTTACAGCACAAGAGCTCAGAAAATTCACAAAATCTTCAATTTTTATGTCTGTCTGTAGATTTCCAGACCAATATAAGTTGACCCCACACTGCGCACATTTTGCTTAGGAGCAGGGCTCTACTAACGCTAACACTGGACAACTTAAAACATTGGGAAAAAGCGGGAAAATCTCTGTACGGAACCCTCGTGCGCGAGTCCGACACGCACTTGGCCGGTTTTTAGCTATAGGTAAACTATTGCCATATTTCTGTTTGCAACAATGTGGTCATGCACATTCGCCGTAGGCCGAAGACGAAGTTTTATCGCAATAATTCTATGGCGATGTGTGTAGATGCAAGTGGATGTAAGCACTTTAGCTTATAAATAGTCTGTGGTACTTGGGGCGCACTAAAAGTTTCTGGAGTGAATTACTTTTAAAATACTGTTTTTTTTAAATAATTTATTGAATCAGGCGGAGGTCCATATTTATAAACTAAAAACAATTACTTTTCTCACCCGCGACCGCCCCGTCCCTGCGGCTGCGTGTGGTCGCGGGTGAGCAAAGTAATTCTTTTTAGTTCATATACTGTTTTTTGTATGTGGCCAGTTTCGGAAACTTTCAGTGCGACCTATGTATAACCAAGTGCTCTGGTAAAGGTTCCCTCGTTGCAGGCTAGGCGTGTACCGCATCTACGAGCGCCGCGGGCTCACGGCCGCCGGCGCGGGCCGCACGTCGGCCCTCAAGGGCGCGGCGGCGGCCGGCGTGGGCGGCGCGCTCGGCTCCGTCGCCGGCACACCCTTCTTCCTCGTCAAGACACGACTGCAGGCACAGGTGTGTATGTCCTTGTGTGTATTACCTACGTGTTGATTGTATTAGCATCAGTTTCCGAGTCGGTCTTTGATAATATAAATGTGAGATTGATACGGAAACACCTAAGACTGTCTATATCGTCGTCTCAATATCTTAATTGTATTGTTATTGTATTCTTGTTGTATTGTTGTAATACTTACACAACACATACACTGTGTATACTTTATGTTTTACTAAGTACTCAACTATTCTACAATGTAATTAAGAGGAGAGTATGTACACATGACTTGACTTTCACTACTCTGCTTCTAACGTTCGACTAGAATTCACAATTTATTTAACTAAATAAGCACTATCTGAGTATATAAGGCACTAGTCCCACCGCCGTCGAGTAGCGAGAAACGACTGTTATTTTGTAGAAAATTTTGCAGCTCAGCGACAAGAGCGTCATTTTTGATAGGTACCAAAAACACTCGCTTCTCGCTATTGCAGGCAGTGGGACAAATGCCTTATATAGAGGTATCATCTGTTTTAGGCGGCGAAAGCTATATCCGTGGGGCATCAACATAAACATACCGGGACCTTTGAAGCACTGGCCGATATTTACGCTAAAGAAGGTTTTAGAGGTAAATATTGGGTGATGATGATGACTGGTGTCAAAATAAAACCACTTTACATTTTCACCCAATCAAGCTTCCGAAAATACTCATAAAAACCGAAGCCTGACTTAGGTATAGGTACTGCAATTAAATTATTTTAAATTTTTCTTAACAAAAACTACTTAACAGACTACGAAAATATGCATCATGTCACTTTCATTTTGCCATCATTTTACTGAAACACTTTCAAACCTTGCGTGTTTTTCTTCGCGAAGCACTTGGAATACATTATTTGGGTCAATCAACTTTTCATTGCCATTCGTTGCCATGCATGAGATGTCCCCTGGGTGACTCATCTAAAATAAGATTTTCTAAGGCACCAGTTCATCAAACGTTAGGAGTTTCGACAGTTATATGCCAATTCCTTCATCTTCATCTCCTAAACATGCAAATGCTGACTTTCGGGGAGTGGGGTCTTAGAAAAGCTTATTTTAGTCGAGTTACCCAGGGGACATCTCCATAGCAACGAGTGGCAATGAAAAGTTGATTGACCCATTTAATGTGGTTTCACACTCGACAAGGACATTTAAAAGGTACACATTAAATGCATTGACTTCCACGAAATGTTGACAGTGTAATAAATTAATTCTCAAAAATAAGGTCAGGCTTTACATATCCTCTTCAATAACGTGGCTTCTGAAATTGACGTCTAATTCGTCTAAATTGTCATTCAAATATTCCAAAACCTACCATTCCAGGGTTATTCCGCGGGGTGCAACCTCAGGTCCCCCGTGGCGCGGTCGGCAGCGCGTCACAGATGGTTTCTTTCTCATACGCCAAGGTTAGTAATATTAATGCTATGTACTAACTCTATTTTTCACAAACCTATTTTAACTAAAATGCCGTTAAAGTTCGTTTGTCCTTTTTTGTTACGAGTATATCCGCCGTTCCGTGTTCAAAATGTTTCACAGGGCTTGATGTTTATATCAATTTTATTGGTTATAAGTTATCTACCTACCTTCTGTCAGGAGAGCCTGGTCTCCCGGGGCTGGCTGGTAGAGTCCCCGCTACTGCTGTCGTTCTGCGGCGCTAACCTCGGCGGGCTGGTCATGACCGGCTGCCTCAACCCGTTCGACGTCGTCGCTACCCGACTCAGCAACCAGCGTAAGTACCTACCAGCAAACTGCGTCATGACGTGACATGGTCACCTGACGGTAAGCGATCACCGCCACCCGTGAGAACCAGCAACCCCAAGAGAGTCACTAGTCCGTTGCCGGCCTTTAAGGGATGGAGGAAAGGGGGGGAGAGGGGGATCAGGCCTCCGGCACTCTCACTGACCGAACGGAACGCAACAGGGGAGCTATTGCTTCACGCCGATTTTCTGCGAGTTCATTAAGTCTCTTGAAAAATATATTCACCAAGTTTCATGGTCCAGCAGAGGTCGTATTTTGGCTGACATTATGATGATGGTATACTAGCTATAAACTTCGACCCCTTCTTTTCACTCTTGGGGACGGAATTTCAAAATTTCAACTCAAGTGCAAGTGTTTGGGCTGGGCGTTGATCAGTCAGTCAATCAGGATTTTTCTTTAAGATTAACTCCATGTACAGGCTTTGCCTAGTTTGGGACTAGGTCATTTGGTGTCAATTGTCCCATGATATTTATATTTATTTATTTATGTTACGTTTCCAGCTGTGGACGCCAGCAACCGCGGCAAGCTTTACTCCGGCATGGCCGACTGTTTCTACAAGATGGCGCGCACGGAGGGCCTCAGCTCGTTCTACAAGGGCGTGGGCGCCAACTACTTGCGCCTCGGGCCCCACACAGTGCTGCTGCTGGTCTGCTGGGACCAGCTCAAGATACTGGAGGACTTCTTGAGGAGTTGAGTTGCAAGCGGGTAGGTAGGTTCCATTTGTTCTGTAGAATGACGTCATAGAGTTAAACGGGTGACTAGAGTTTTAGATTCAATATGTGACCTCCCAACCCCTCTCTCTCTTGCAAGCTGAATCCGCCCTTGCTTGCTAGTTATGTTATGTAAAAATAAATGTTATTTATACGAGGGCGGGATGATAAGTAACTAGCCTAATATAAAAATACTTAGGTTGGCGTCATAAAATTTATTTTATTTTTCAACATACTCTCCATGTACCTCTAAGCACTTGTTCCATCTTCGTTCTAAAGCTGTAATGCCCTCCATAAAATGACTTCTTTTAAGACCGGCAAAATACTCTTCTACGGCGGCAATAACTTCATCATATGTGGCAAACTTCTGTCCACCCAAAAATTTTTTTAGCTTGGGGAAAAGGTGGAAGTCTGATGGTGCTAGATCAGGCGAATAAGGTGGGTGGGGCAGCAAATCATAGTTCAATTCGTTGATTTTTGCCATAGCCTTAACACAAGTGTGAACCCTTGCGTTTGTCTTGATGGAAGATGATTTTTTTTCGCTACCTGGTCGTTTTTGCTGAATACATTGATAAAGCTTATCTAAAAGATTAGCGTAGTATTCTCCATTAATAGTTTGACCTTTGGGAAGGTAATCTATAAACTAAATTCTATTTGCATCCCAGAAGACAGAAGCCATCACTTTTCCAGCCGACTTTACAGCCATAGCTTTTTTAGGAGCCGAACAACTGGGTGTTCAAACCTGGGGAAACAGTGGACTGAATTTGGATTCAGTCCACTGTTTTGATTGAATATTTGATTCTGGCGTGTAATGATGAACCCATGTTTCATCTATTGTTATAAATCGACGTATAAAATCTGCTTTATTTCTCTGAAAACGATATAAGCATGCCTTCGAGATTTGCACCCGAATTCTTTTTTGATCGTGCGTAAGCAAACGCGGCACCCAACGGGCGGATAACTTTTTCATATTTAATTCGTCACTTAAGATATGATGTACCCGTTCTTTTGAAATACCTGTAGTGTCAGCTATTTCAGATAGCTTCAAACGTCGATCTGCTAAAACTATATCATGCTATAACTTTGGTCACCATTTCCGGAGTCGTGACGATTTTTGGACGTCCGGGGCGGGCTTCATCTTGGACACTTGTACGGCCGCGTTTAAACGCAGCCACCCAGTTTTTTACTGTGGCGTAAGAAAGAGCACATTCACCCAAAACATTCTCTAACTCTTCATAAATATCAAGCCCCTTCATATCCTTCATATAAAGAAACTTAATCACCGCTCTTTGTTCAATTTTATCCATATTGAAAAACAACAGACACAATGTATTTTCAAATGCCAAAAAATCAATAAAATATTCAAGCCACCAAATTCAAATTTAGAACAGAGATAGCCAGAGACATATTTTTAAAAATGAGAAAGTTCTTTTTTTATTTAAAACTTTTTAAATACCTAAGGCTAGTTACTTATCATCCCGCCCTCGTAACTTTACTTTGCATCACAAAAATTATATAGAAAAATATAATAATAATGTTTTATAGATCATTAAGTAAAAATGTACTTAAGTGCACATTCCAAATACTAATTATAATGATACTTTGTTACCTTTATAAATAAACAACTTATGTAAGTATTGTGGTAATATTGTATGTCGACTGGACCAAATTTTGTTATGTATACATTATATAACAATATAGGTATACTATATTATTATTATGTAACAACTAAGTGCAGTTTTTCAACCAGTTTTACAGGGTAGTACTTATAAAGTGATGCATAATGCTATGAGTATAGTATTAAATGTGATAGTAACTCTGTTCTATTTTTAACACCCCGACGTAAAAAGAGGAGTGTTACAAGTTTGACGTGTGTATCTGTCTGTGGCATCGTAGCTCCTAAACAAATAAACAGATAAGTATGCGATTTTTTTTATCGAAATGGTTTTCAGACGCTTCAGTTGTTTCGTGTTACCTGTTTAATTATGCTAGTGTGATACTTGCTAATGTCAACTAAAGTCCTGACAGATATTTACACACGAAACAACGAAAACACTAGTATAGATATTTTCGAGTTCTTCGGGTCTGCGGCTGGCTGTTCAAAATGTAACGCAGTGCTGTATTTTTTAGACTACCTATTTAATTATTTTCTAATGGAATACCTATAATATATTTGTGTTAACATTACTATTGTTTTCTTTTTCCTTTATCTGCAAGTCACTAAATGTACTTAATCAATTCGACTTTTCGGAGTTGATACAACATTTAATAACATGGAATATTTTTAGACATAAATAAATATTCTTGTCTTTTCCAGATCACAAGGATTGAATATTAATAAAACAAAGTAACAGACTTCATGAATTATTTATTATACAACATCTGAGTTTTAAGGGTCAATAAACTTTTCCGTCCAGTGACTCAGGAGACAACAGTGATACATAGTTTCTTAGAAAAATGCTTGTAATGTATGTTACTAGAATGCATAGGAAATAAGGCACGAAGAAGCTTATAAATAACTCCTAACTTTTAGTGGATTTGTTTATAACCTAGAAAATATAATTCTAATGGGTGACCCGGGAGACATGACATTGGCAACGAGCTAGACGTAAAAGTTGACTGACCTTAAAAGTAACATCAGTTGGGATAGGTTATTAAAGATAAGGTGAACTATTTCAATTTTTTTTTTTGCAAACTGAACAAGTTCTAATGTATGTAATGTATTTTACTTGATTTTACACATTTGCCGCACTAGAACCAACTGATCATGGAATTCGTTTTTTTTTTCTGTTAAATTTTATTGGTATATTTCCAACCTGTGAAGTCTATTTGAAAACTAATGCAAATTTGGCATGTCAAATGCGTATAATTAAACTAGATTTTATTAAGTATGAATTTTGCGTATAAAACACTATCTAACACATTATGTATTGTAATAAGCTATTAAAATAATAATTAAAGAATTATTTCTGCAGAAAAGGGACTTAGTTACAATACTCGTACTTTCAAATATCCAGATACAACCTAGGCATAATAAAATAAGCAGGTGCAATTGAATTTAAAATATAAGTAGGTACAGTCGAGGAAATTAATTCCTGACCCACCATGGAACCTTTTCACGGTAAACGTCATAGTGACATCGCATAGCTTGACAAGGAAAATCGTTACGACGTTTACTTTGAAAATGTTCTACGGTGGGTCAGGAATTAATTTCCTCGACTCCACATTACATTATGTTATAGTAAAGATTTAATGTTTATTTTTTCGACTTAAAGTCTTCTATTAAGTTACCTTCAAAACTTGTAGACAAAGAGAGCACTTACAAATGCTGGCAGGTATGAAATAAATAAAATATAAAAGTATCGAGAGATAGTTAAATTAAACTCAATGTCTTTTTTCTGCAAAACAGTCCTTTTTTACATAAAAACGAATCTTATAGCGACGGAGATTCCAGTATTCAGATATAAAGTGGCGTTCACATTTTTTGTCACAAGTTATTAAACTTACAAATTGTAATAAAAAATACCATTTTAGAATAAAACATTAAGCACCTCCATATAAAACCACTTCTTTTTCCTAAGTTTCAAAGTTAGTATTTACCATTTATAATTTATATATGTAGGCACCAGTCAAAATGTGACTATTACTTTTCTCACGGTTTTTACTTACGTCATTTTGAGCAACGAAAACAAAAATAATGTCCGTGGGCACTTTGAATAGGATTCAGGTTCAGATGAATTCGTATCGCAATCTCCTTCTTTGACATAAGAAAAGCTATTGACAGCCAAAGTATTGCTAAAACCCGAATCATATTGTAAATGCCCATAAACTGTAGGAATATTAGAAACCATAACATTCCCTAAAAAATATATTTTTCTATAAAAAGAAAACCTCAAAACCTTGAGTTAATCTAATACAAACCTATTTTATACTAAACCAAACCCACAAACTAAGTAGAACTAAAAAAAGTTAGTATAAACTCGCTGGGTAATTTATTCGCTTGACTAACTTTGTAAACGAGACATTTAATGATTAGATTACATAAATAAGTAAGTACGTAAATGACTATTGCAATTGTGATTCGAGATTTTATTAAAAAAAAATAGATAGCAATCGACGGGCACATGGCAAAATAGACCTTAAAGTGCCTTGCGCACTTGCGTCTCTAATCAAATCATGAAGTATAATCCTGTCAATGTGTATTGGTGTCAATTTGTCCCATGATATTTATTTATTTATGATATTTGTAAACTGCCTTGCAATTCGCGTTTTTGTACTGGACTATCACGAAACAAGACGCGTGCTTCTGTGGAACCTTTTCGCAGTGAACGGCATAACGCGAATGGCTAGGGGAGGGTAATCTTTTGATTTTTTTACATTATTGTGAAAAGATTCCACAAATGTGCGTAATTCCGACGTAATTCCAATTTTCTAAGATTCAGATGGCATTTAATTTGAAAAGATTCTAAGACAAGCTAAGAGTAAAGCATAATGACTTAAGTCATAGAAGTAAGTATCTTATTATAATTATTACTCTAATCAGGACGGCGGATACATGTATATTGGGCTATTTATTAAATACCATTGATTTTTCAGCAATCAAAAACTAATATATTATAAGTACCTTATTCTTTTTTTATAGGAGTAGGAAGGCAAACGAGCAAGCGGGTCACCTGATGGTAAGTGATCACCAAAATGAAATGCCTCTCGTGCCCGTAATCTCCCCGACTGTCTTACACTCCATACCAGAACACAACAGTTCAAGCACTTTTAACGTGTTTACGTCTCGCCACCGGCGTTGCGTGTGCTCCCAGAGGAAGGACTACGGATTAGTCCGAAACATTCTAGCTATACTCGACTGACATACGTAAGTGATCCGTTTATTTCACTATGAGTTCAAGCACTGCTTTTAAGCGACAGGATTAGTAAGACCTATAAAAATATAACCCTCCTTTCTAGCGGCGCTCGGGTAAAAAATCCAGCAGCAGAGTCAAATAGCGATTTTGATCATATTTTCCTTAGGTAATAAGAAGTACTACCTACGTTAATACATATTTTTAATAATATCCTACTCTGACGTATAACCACCGTTCAGTTTTTGAGCGTAAATTCCTTTCATAGGCACAATACACATCTTTCACATGCTGTGTAATATTCTTCAAGCACAGCAAACTGCAGAGCACAATACATCCACTCTTATTCTTAAACGCTTGCTAAGCTTAAACATTATTTTTTCTCTATCTCTCACTTTGACGTTAACCTTTGCCAGACACAGACAAAAAATAATTTAGCTACCCTGTAGCTTTTTACTTATAAGGAGGCTAGTGCTGTTATAATTCACTTGCTGGGTAATGCACTAACCCGGAGTTAACATAACTTTAGACTATGCAAATAGGTCAAACTAACCCTCAGGTTAGCGACAAACTCAGGTCGGTGCAAGTCGGCGTAACAAGGCTTCTTAAAGCTTGGCAACTTTAAGTTGAGCTGGCTGGATTAGCAGTTCACTTTTGTCATAGTGATACAGTTGCTTAGTTTTATTTTAAATACTATTTGGGGAGGACTCCAATGGAGAGATCTCTCTCCACGCATATGTTATGCCTAAGTCCGAAGTTGGAAGTTGTATTTATGCAAGCGACTCGAGAAACTTCGTTAGCGCGATGTAGAACAGTGATGACGTCATTCGCGAGTGGCGCTAAAATCGCTACAACCACTAGCGCGCGTAGGAGGTAAGGTTATGCTAGGAAGGAATTGCCTTATAACTTATAACTGTCACAACTCTTCACTTTTGATGAATTTGTACCCCTACAAAATCAGTTTAAACGAGTGACCCAGGAGACATCATCATGGCAACAAGCTACATATTTATAAAAGTTGACTGACCCAAAAACATTTTCGAGTAGACAAAAAAAAATTAACACATGTACCTATTAAAAGTTGTGTGACTGTCTGTGTGATCATTCACTTCAACTTAAAGTCCCCAACCTCTGCAGCGAGCTGTTTTAGAATGACAAACTAACTTAACTCACAGAGCATTGTCAGGTTCTTAGGGCTAGCACGACTGGCCGCGACTTTGTTTGTCGCGCGAGATTATATTACCCGTCCCGTTGCATTCTGAGTGACAGAAAAGGACGGGCAGCCAGTCTCGCGCGAGATAGAAGTCGCACTGTGAGTTGTGCTAGACGTATTGATGTGGAGACTTGTGGTCACACGTCACTGGAGAGAGAGGCGAGCGGCTTCGAGCGGAACCCTCTGCTGCACAGTTGGGTTATCTGCTGGGGTGTCTTCCCACGCGTCTCAGGGAAATAGAACCTGTAAAGGTATTAAATATAAGACGAAATCAGCCAAACGCGAGTCAGGGATTCCGTGTCGGCATATACTAAGTCCATAACATTTCATATTAATAATATTTCATGACTTGATTTTTTTTCGAGGCCGGTCTTTTATTTAATAAACATTTTACTGTAGAAAAAAAACAGGATAAAATCACTAATTACAAACAGTCAAATCCGAGTACAGAGCGGACTTAATCCTTTAAGGGATCTCTACCAGCCAACCTTTGAGTGGTGGCTAGAGATCGACAAAATTACGTTCATACATCGTCGACTTTGTTAAAATAAAATAAATTAGTTTAATTTGCACCAATAAGCACGATCTCCGTTTTATTACGAGTATTTCGAAAGCTTTATTAAGTTCCAGTGTACAATGGTATAATATTATATTATTATTATTACATATCATAATCATTTGGCGCCGCGACGCGACAGAAGGGGCCTTATTCATAAACGTCACTCACGCCTCCGATAGCTGGAATAAGTTTTGTCTTCTTCTCACTAACGGAAATATCGACGTGTCAAAAAACGACAAACGAACTTTAACGGCATAGTTAAAATAGGATAATGAATAATAGGGAAGGACATTAACCACAGCCAGCCACTGACCTCTGGAACGCGAACAGCGCGGCGGTGAAGGCAGCGAAAACGAGGAAGGAGTAGGCGCCGACGGCGTCGCGCAGCGCCGGGAACGACATGCCCACCAGGCAGTTGCCGGCCCAGCTGGCCAGCGAGCCCCACGCCATGCCCGCCGGCCGCGGCGGCACCTCGAACATCTCTGCCGTTTTCAATACTACGTTGCAGCTTCAAGTAGGTAAGAAAGCCGACCGAATAGCCTAGAGGTGGTACTGATGTGCCGTCGGAAACTTTCCAAAACTGCGAAATTTCCCACATGGATTCCCCACATTTTTGTATGGGGATTTGATACTTTCCGAAATTGAAAATGGTAACTTCTTATACATATTTCTATCAAATTTTCAAGAAACTTCCGAGTACTTTTCCAGCTTTTTTGGAAAGTTTCCGCAACCTGCACATCTGTTGGTTAGAGACAGTGGCGTAGGTTAGGCCCGCACAGGGTGTCCACCCACTCAAGGGTGACACCCGGCCGTGAAATACAAAGCATCGTAAAACTGACATATTGCATAAACCGCCAGTGATAAAATAAAAATATAAATTATTATTACTTTTATTTTTTATTTTAACAGTTTTCACTGATTTTTGGGGTGACACAGCATGAGCACCAGGTGCCACCCATGCTAGATACGCCACTGGTTAGAGACCCTATGAAACTTGAGGTCCCAGGCTCGATCCCCGGGCGAAGCAGATGTTTGTGTGATGTTTGATCTCGAGTCTTGGATGTTTAATATGTGTATATAAGTACCTATCCCCATTTTGTGCAGTATAAAAACATTTTTTTTTTTCAACATTTTATTCTAACACTTCATCGGCGTGATTAACATGTATATCCATGCTAAATTACAACTTTCTAGCAGCTAGATTCTCTAAAGCAGACAAACGGACGGACATGGCAAACTATAAAGGTTTCATGTTGACAACGGAACCCTAAAAATGACAAAATAATAGTCAAACCTGAAGCGATGAAGTACGGGATGGGTCCGAGTCCGAACCCGTAAGCCAGCACGTAGCCGAATACTGTCACCATGCACACGTAAGGCATGCCTGCGATCGCGTCCTGAAACGAAAAAACAATAGTACTTTTTGTTACAAGTGCGGAAAGTATGTCAGTTAGCGCGAGTCCTGACGATTTTTAATACATTTGGGTCAATCAACTTTTTATTGCCACTGTCCCCTGGTAAACCCGTCTAAAATAAGATTTTCTAAGGCACCACTCCTCCGAAAGTCAGGATTTGCATGGTTAGGAAATGAAACATGATGGAATTGGCATCTTCTTAAAATCTTATCTTAGAAGAGTTACCCAGGGGACATCTCCATGTGGCAAAGAATGGCAACGAAAAGGTGATTGACCCATTTGCAAAAATATGCCAATGAAACTAAAAGCGATGAGACAATCGCGCGCGGCCCCATCATCACCCGCCGGCGGGTTCGGTGGGTGAGGCCAGGCGCACACCCACCGGCGCCTTGGGAAACTAGAAAGCACTAGCGTGAAAAATCCGACTTTCGCACAATACATAGCCACAATGATGATGGTGATAATAATGATGACGGTGATGATAACAGTGACGACAATGGTAATGGTGATGATAATAGTGATGACAATGACGACGGTGATGCTAATGATGATGGCGATGATAATAATGATGACGGTGATGATAATAACAATGAAAATAATCGATTTATTGATTATTTTTGTTTTTTATTTTTATGAAACATTCATAGAATGAAATTCAACATACAATGACAATGCAAAGAAAAATTCGTTAAGCAGCTGGACTTGAACCAGCAACCTCGGTAATCCGTACCACGCTCCACCAATTAAGCTATACTTAACGATGGTGTACCTAACGAATTTTTCAATGCCTTGTGTCATATTTTATTTGGAAGATCTCTCCTCAATTTTTCTTTGCATTGTCATTGTATGTTGAATTTCATTCTATGAATGTTTCATAAAAATAAAAAACAAAAATAATCAATAAATCGATTATTTTCATTGATTCAGAAAATAGCTCCATCTCTTGCCACTAATGCGTAACTGTAGAAGTTCCGTAGTGGGTGAGCTGCTTGATTAAGCTACTCATAGATGGCGCTGAGGAGAGATCTTCCAAATAAAATATGACACAAGGCATTGAAAAATTCGTTAGCTACACCAACGTTAAGTATAGCTTAATTGGTGGAGCGTGGTACGGATTACCGAGGTTGCTGGTTCAAGTCCAGCTGCTTAACGAATTTTTCTTTGCATTGTCATTGTATGTTGAATTTCATTCTATGAATGTTTCATAAAAATAAAACAAAAATAATCAATAAATCGATTATTTTCATTGTTATTATCATCACCGTCATCATTATTATCATATACCACGTACTCACCAGGAACTTGACAGACACCGTGAGAGCGAGCAGCAGCGCGGCGGCGCAGCCCGTGGACGCCAGCAGCAGCGGCCGCCGGCCCCAGCGCGGCAGCAGCCGGATCATCAGCACGGCGGTGCACACGTTGATGGCTCCGCAGCCGATGGTCGCGTACTGCGCGCCCAGGCGAGACAGGCCCGCGTTCGTGAATATTATGTCGGAATAGTAGAACACCTGCAACGAAAGGAAAGGTTGGAAAACCCAGGATATTTTCATTGCAGAGTTAAGTTTAATCTATATCTTGTTTATAAAATACTGTAAAAAAAATAATCTTTATTTTCTAATGATAAAGTGAGGTCTCTTTGTGTAAATAATCTGCGGTTACGTAATGTAAGAGCTAATGTAACTTGTTTTTAGAAAAAATGACTTTGTGCCAAGTTTCTTGCGGCGCATAAAAATGACGCAGAAAAGAGCATTCAACTGCCTATTTGCTGGAAAAAAAAATGATTTTTTTTTTGTACCTATAAAACGGTACCGTGACTGACTGACTGACTGTCAGACAACGCACAGCCGGATCCACTGGACCTAGAGACTTGAAATTTGGCATACATATACCTTCAATATCCTAGAGGTGCACTAAGAAGGTATTTTTCGAAATTCCCACGAGATAGGAAACTAGCCCATTTTGAAATATTTCACGGGGGCAAAGCCACGGGGCATGAGCTAGTATCTCAATAACCGCTGAACTAATTTTTAAACCTTTATTTGGCAGAACTGAAAAGAGAAAACCTGGATTCTGAATTGCGGGTAGTAGGACCTTGTGCAAGGTCCGTACGGATCGCTACCACCACCTTACTCCCTAATTCTGCCGCTAAGCAGCAGTGCTTGCACTGTTGTATTCCGGTATGGAGAGTAAGACAGCGAGAGAGAGCGAGTGCGAGTGGAGAGTGTAATTACAGACACAAGAGAGATGCGTTGCCAACCCAAACGGCTAAGATGAAATGCCTCTTGTGCCAATGATTTCCTCGGCTGTCATAATCTCCACACAGGAACACAACAGTGGAAGCATTTCTGACTAGTGCATGTCGCCGGGCTCCGCAGCGCCCCACTCACCGCGTTGATGCCGCTGGTCTGCTGGCCGGCCTGCGCGGCGCAGGTCAGCAGCAGCAGCAGCCGCAGCCGGGGCTCCCGCAGCACCGCCAGCATGCCCCAGCGCGGGGCTCCGCTGAGCGCGGCCTCCTCGGCAAAGCGGACCTCCTCCCTGAGTAGTTCCAAGTCCTCCGTGAGGATGCTTGGAGACATGCCGCGGAGACGGCTCAGCTCTGAAACAAGTTTGCTAATCAGCTATTTCACCATCTTTACAATAGTCAGTTTTATATGACAATTCTAACTACACTTCTTTGACAATATGAAGCGCACTAAAACAATATCTCTTCAAGTCAGCAGTTGACACCGAATTGTCATTGAAAACTGACAATTGTAAAGTTGATGAAATAGGGGGCCTGGTTATTGCAATAAAATGTCAAGTTTCTGAATCATTCACATTTTTTGGTCGCGTAAATTCTGTGGGTGTGGACATGATAGAAGGTAAGGGTCTATAGATATTGAGTTCATAGATGGTGCAATAAGGCTATCGCGTGTCAAAAATCCGCTAGAACTGCTGGTGTCGAATGAGGTCTATCTGTCAATTTCCACCAATCATAGGCCACTAACTTGTCTCTCATTGGTGGAGAATGACAGACAGACCTCACTTGAAAGGAACACGACAATGTATAAACATGGGCGGTCTTCGTAATTTATATTTCGTACCTTTAATAGCGATATCCTCTTCTCTCTTAACTACATAAAGATACTTTGGACTTTCAGGCAGTATAAATAATAGCGGTATACAAATAATGACTAGCACAGCGTAGGCGGCGAGCAAATAAGGCCATTCGTCAACTCCACCTGAAACATAAAAATCATCATTTCATGTTTCATTTCCCGTGCGAAACTAGATGGTAATGAAATAAAAATGTCAATGGGTTAATCAACTTTTAATTGACATTCGTTGCCATGGAGATGTCCCCTGGGTAACTCGTCTAAAACAAGATTTCCACCGAAAAGCAGGAATTGCATGCTTAGAAGATGAAGCATGAAGGAATTGGCATAATAACAACCATACATCGGGGTTTTCGGTGCGGGAAAGCCCCAATGTTTGTATATAACTGTCGAAACTCCTAACGTTTAATGGAGTTGGAGTGGTGTATTAGATAATCCTATTTTAGACGAGTTACCCCGGGGACATCTCCTTGGCAACAAGTGGCAATGAAAAGTTGATTGACCCAAATATGTAACAGACACCACAGACATACAAAAACATTTTTGTCCAAGCTGAAACCGGCTCGGTCAATAAAATTTCTGGGTGTGTCAGACAGACCTCGTAATCATACTTACCCAGAAGGAAGTCAAGTCCCATGATCTGTCCGACCAGGACCCCCACGTTGACCCCCATGGGGCACACCACCCCCATCGCCCCCGTGAGGGCCGGGGGGGCCAGCTCCGACAAGTACATTGGCACTATGCTTGTGGTAAGACCTGCAAATTAAAAGTACAAATTTAGACTCCCTGTACATCTCATGATCAATTAAATCGTGCCAGTAAAGTATTTAGTAAAGTACTGGGCCATGTTTTATAAAGCTACAAGTTATAATTTACAATCCTTACTTTCTAACAAAAGCTGATAGAACGAGATTTCCGCTTGTAAATTGTAACTTGTAGCTTTATAAAACACAGACCTGGTTTTGCTGACTACCGTCTCGTCTATCGTCTTTTGTTCCTGTAATATTTTTAATTGTATTTTCTAATGATTTAGCGAATTTTCTTTCTATAATTCATTTGTGGTTATGTATCGTAAGAGCTACTGTAACTAGTTTAAAAATATTTATATTTTGTTCCAAGTTCCTTGCTGCGCATTCTTCTTGGCAATCATGGTCTTTTCAAAAGCACTAGTAGACTCTAATAAAAAATGGCGCGTAAAAGAGCATTTCACCGCCTACGTACTAAATAAAACTTTAATTTTGACTAAATTTTTTTTTTATACAACGAGGAAGGCAAGCGAGCAAGTGGGTCACCTGATGGTAAGTGATAACCACTGCCCATAGACACCCGCAACACCGGAGGGTTTGCAGACGCGTTGCCAACCTAGAGGGCTAAGATAAAATGCCTCTTGTGCCCGTAATTACACCGGCTGTCTTACTCTCCACACCGGAACACAACAGTGCAAGCACTGCTGCTTAGCGGCAGGATTAACGAGTAAGATGGTGGTAGCGATCCGGACGGACCTCGCACAAGGTCCTACCACCCGCAAATCCACTCATAATCATAAATACTGATGAATTAACAAGAGTCGTTACGAACGGATTGAATTAAGCTTTAAGTAACTTCTCTACAATGTCTGAGTGACTTGATGATCTCAAGTGTTTTCTCGTTAAAATTATATAATTATACTTTAAATACTCACTGAAACAATTGAAAACAGAAACATGACTAACCCCATGGGTCGACACAACGATACGTACAGTTAAAGTCAAAGACATGGATCCGAGCAAAGTTGCAATAATATGTATACATCTTACCGTCGCAGTAAGTCTGTATACATATTGGTGACCTTGTCTACTTTTTTGTACTCGGATCCTTGACATTCCGTGTCACGTGCAAATACCCGTACACTAAAATTAGCACTACTTAGTGTATAGGCATTCATAAGCTTTTGTGTTATCTTGTTTCAGTGAGTATTTTAAATATATTAACATTAGTTTCGTTCAATACCAACTCTTATAAACTCATCTTTATGAAAACGGGACATTGACCGCGATTACCTTATAGGTTTGATGAGCTCCCGATATTTCGACGCAGTTACATGCATCAATATCCCGTTTTCATTATGTCTAATGCAATTAACCGCGAATCATTTAAAACTGTTAATATAAATAGTGTTAGATTGAAAGGCAGCATCAGAATAAAAAAGTACACATAGAAGAAATTGACGGAAAAAGCAGGCAAATATTTTCAAATCAAAACGATGGAAACCCGAAACCGACAGCTATATATTTAGGTATGTAGTATGATCAGACAGAACACGAAACGAGTTATGAATGTCAGTTACGTAGCAAGTGGTTGGAAAGTGTCTTTCCCACTGAGGGAAAACTATGTGAATTGTTTGCACCATGTTTTAATAACCATCGCCACTCAAACTTACCGGCGGACAGACCAACGACTAGCCTGCCCAATATAAGCATCTCCACTGAATTGGCGGCTTGACATACTAGAAATATTACTGCACCGATGACAGATATAACACTGGTAAGTACTGTGGCTTTCCTCCTGCAAGAAATACAGAACATTGCCAGATTCTTATAGAGTCTGGCCATCGAAATATGGCCCTAGTAGATATTTAAATGGTAACACTACGTCAAATGTCATATGAGAAATGCTGCCATACTATCTTGGTCGTGATCCGGCAAGAAATCTGTTTACCTGAGTCCTACTGTACTGATCCAGTGATCTACGATTTCGGCCTCATCTTCATTTACCATCAGGTCAGATAAGGATCCAGATCCATCGCTGGTTAGTTTTTAATAAAAAAAAACATTGATTTAATTCTTACTAAGAGCAGGCTGCCAGTCAGTCACTAAGGTGGACGTACTCGTATATGGGTCTATCAACTTTTTATTCCCGCTTGTTGCCATGGAGATGTCCCCTGGGTAACTCGTCCAACATAAAAAAACTTCTAAGTCACCACTCCATCAAGCGTTAGGTGTTTAATGCCAATTCCTTCATACTTCATCTCCTAAGCATGCAAATCTAGACTTCTGGGGGAGTGGGGTCTTAGAAAATCTTATTTTAGACGAGTTACCCAGGGGACATCTCCATGACAACGAGTGGCAATGAAAAGTTTATTATTAATAATAATAATAATTTATTGCAGACCGTGGTCCATAGATTGTTAGTAGTACATAAGTCTTATTTATTATTTATATTGTTTTATTGACTCATATGCATTGCATAAGTATTCATATTACGTTATAGAGTCTGGCTACTGAAAGACGACCCTGCAAAAAGGCGGCAAGTTTGAAAAAGCTTGAGTTGGCAAAGAATTCACAGTTTTGATACTTTTACATTTTCACTTTCAATTATTTTGTTAGTAATTTTAATTTTATTATATTTTATCGTCAACTTGCAAGAACCTCTGCCAAATATGAAGCATACTTTAATAGTAAAAGGTGACTCAAGAGATAAAATAAACTAAGGTTAAAACAATCGTTTTAGTAAGTAAGTAAGTAAGTAAGTAAACACTTTATTGTACAAAAAACAGGATAAAACACAAGTATTATTCAAAACGGACCAGTGATTGATCCCTATCTCGCCTGATGGTAAGTGAAGATGAAGCAGAAAGCGTAGATCGAACTGTTTCAGGAATAATGGTTTAACCTGACTTCATGCTAGATCACGATCAAGATTGTTTGAGAGAATTTTTTAATCTCTACCAATGACATAGTGTTGCCGTTTAAATATCTACTAGGGTCATCTTTCAATAGCCACTTTAATTGAACTGAACTATTTTTTGTTTCACTGAGTAAGCTTTAATAAACCTGTTAACATGTCCGGGTTCTGAGCTTCAAAAATGTGCCTTTTCACGGCTCTCGTCCTCGTTGTCAGATTTTAAAGATGGCAATCCGAGATTTAGATGGACAGAGGACTTGGTCACCGGACACCGGTGGATGCAGAGCTCACGACCGTTCAGTATCAGTCTTTGTGGGAGCCCTATGACCAGCAGTGCACGTCCCCTGGTTGAAAAGTTGCTGTTCTCCTGTCCTTACCTTCCGAGGTTATCGGCCAGCAACGCCCCGAGTATGGAGCCGGTGCAGCCCCCGACTATGAAGATGGAGACCACGGCAGACCACACCACGGACAGCCAGGCGTCGTCCAATGGCAAATCGTAGTGGGCGACCACGCTGCCATTCACGAAGCTTTTTAAGATCTGGAGCGTGAACATAGTTCTGAGTCGTTCATTTTCTGATGATGTAATACTAATTTACAAATCGTTAGATACGCTGTTGCATCCAGATATTCGGGCTCTGGGTCAAGGAGTTTAATAGACATAGTAACTGTGGTTTCTCATGAGGCTGACTTAAAAAAAAAAAAAAAAATGTAATAAAGTGGATTTCTTTAAATTAATTCCTGAAGGCTATCGTGCATAAGACCAAGACAAATGGCCCAAATGGGGTGTTCTCGTGTTAGAAGCCATGACACCGATTTGGTCGTTGTGCCGGAGGAGTAAACAAGTAATTACTTTTGGTTGATAACGCAAGATGATATAGGTTTGTTTGCGTGATCTATTTCGCATTAACTGTAGTGAGAAATGGCTAAATGTCTTTATATCTTTATACCATTTTTTTCCTACTTCTTCTAGTGTATAGACAACGAAGGCTCCTCAAATAATTAAGTCTTTTTATTTAAGTTAACATTAAGATTGGGTTTCGCGTTCGAATGACTAAAATCAGTGACTTGCAAACAGAGTCGCCAGCATTTCCGTCTCTGTCAATTGGTTTTGCTACTGAAAAATTTAAAGTATGGTTAGTTTGTAGGTTACAGTTCAAGTTTATATGGAAAAGTGCAGAAAGCCGTATTTCGACTTCTTAACGATCAGGTTTACTAATGTTTGCCAAGAAACTTTTGCCAAATTAATTCATTTCCCAAATGTTTTATTTTCCAAAATGCATTTTTTCCCGAAACTGTAAATATTTCAGAATTTCTATAAAACAATCCTAACCTAACCTGTAGTGTTCTACGAGATGGCTCTGAAATAAGTAAATGTTTCAACATTTAGTTTCTGAAAAAAAAAACGTTTTGGGAAATAAATCAGTTTGACAAACGTTTATTGACCAAATTAATGGTTATGTATAGAGAAGTGCAGAAAGTCGTATTTCGACTTCTGGGCGATCATTTAGTCATATTAATAACCTTAGCAGGCGTGTTGATAACCCCTATGTTATAGCCGACGGGCAGCGAGCAGCCGAGCGTGGTGGCGGCGCCGGCCAGCACGAGGTACCGAGACCAGCCGCCGCGGGGCAAGGCGCCCTGAGTCAGCTGTTCGTGCTCGTTTGTGATCTGCAAGCAAACGGGGGTAGTTTCCAAATAAAAGTATTAAAAGTTGATATACAGCGCCAGTTCCAACTTAAAATCAGACTCCTAGCTAAATTACCACTGGTGCCTGTCATAAAGACACGGGGGGCAAGGGGGGCGCACCGCCCCAAGGCACATTTCAAACGGCGATGCACGTGTCTCTTAATATAGTAATACTAAGAGGACATTACAGCCAACTGCCGGCATTTTACTTAAAATAGGTTTATGAATAATAGGGATAGAGTCTAGATAAATTACCACTGCTGCCTGTTATAGACGCGCTAGGTCCGGATTAGTATATATATTCTTTGGTCCGGTATCTTAATATACGTATCCGGACCTAACGCGTCTATGACAGGCACCAGTGGTAATTTAGCTAAGAGTCTGACTTTAAGTTGGAACTGCTGCTATTATAACAACGGCATTTAATTTGATAAACTAAAAGATATCTGTTTCTACAACATATCAGCCCCAAAAGCCTCAATAACTTATCCTCCACTCACAAACATAGTCTTATTTTACTACACAGCTCCTATCGTCTCAGTGAGCAAATAGCGGCAGCAGCGGCGACCATGTCAGCGCAGGCTGGGAGGACGGCTCCGAAGGCCAGGACTGGCCACACCCAGCCGCAGTGCCAGCCGGCTAGGGCGCCGTGTGTCAGGGCTGCGCAGGCCGACCCGTGACAACCGATAGCTGGGGTAGCGTTCAGGACAAAACTAGACTTTTTAAGTTGGCAGGACCTTGTGCGAGGTCCCGGATCGCTACCACCATCTTACTCGTTAATCCTGCCGCTAAGCAGCAGTGCTTGCACTGTTATGTTCCGGTGTGGAGAGTAAGACAGCCGGTGTAATTACGGGCACAAGAGGCATTTCATCTTAGCTCTTTAGGCCGGCAACGCATCTGCAAACCCTCCGGGGTTGCTAGTGTCTATGTACAGTGGTGATCACTTATCATCAGATGACCCACTTGCTCGTTTGCCTTCCTCGTTGTATAAAAAAAAAGTTGGCGCGTGGAAATTCACATTTTTTAACTTCGATGAATTTCTCACAGACGTCGTTTGAGTTTGAATTTCGTAATTTATGGAAGGCCCTTAAGCAGTTGTGTGACTCATTATTTTGGGAACAGGGAACGTGTTTGTCTTTGTATGGTCCTCTTCCGTTCCCCAAATATACGATACGTATGTAATTAGAAAACAGACACATGCACTTGTACACATTTACATTGCTTAGCAAACGGTTGTTACAAGGAAAATTACGCAAAAAATAGCTCAGGATGCCTTCGTCCACAACCCTATTTCGTCACCTTACGCTCGTCCACAATGCCATGTCGTCAGCAATAAATCCTTAAGCGTCACCATCCTAACTCGTCCATATTTCCATATGATCCATAGTGCTAACTCGTCTACATTCCTATATGATCCACTTTGCTAACTAGTCCAGCGGCGTTGTGCGGCGGGCTATGCAGCAGCATGGCCTTAGCAGGATTGACGGTCTTACATTGGTTCCTTGGCGGAAAGGCCGTTGTCTTTTATGGGACGCCACGTGTGTAAGCACTTTCGCGGCGTCCCATTTAAGACAAACTTTGCGGCTGAAAATGCCATGCTTTATGACTTTGTGCCGGTTGCGGTCGAAACAGCTGGGCCCTGGGGTTCGGAGGCACTAGATTTATTTGGGGAGCTAGGTCGCCGACTCAGGGATAGGGGTTGCGATCCCCGCTCTGGGTCGTGGCTGGTTCAACAGGTTTCCATTGCAGTCCAGCGAGGCAATGCAGCCAGTATAATGGGGAACTTTGAGCCGGGCACGGTACAGGGAGGGGATTTATAGTTAGTTTTAATTATTGACGAACCATGTTGCGGATACCACTTGTTATGTTAATTCTCTATTGACGAAGCCTAGCGCTGATCATTAGTTTGTTCACTTGTAATTATTTTTTTGTGATTGATTGTTTTTATTGAATAAAATTAATATTATTGACTAGTGCATATTCTACATTTGTGGAGAAGTGAAAGTATTTGGAAGTTGAGCACACGACAGGAATGTGGACAAGACAGGACAGCGGACCATATAAGAATGTGGACGAGTTACCACTGTTTTTTTTTTAACTATAAAACAGTACAGTGATTGACTGACTGACAGACAACGCACAGCTTTAACCACTGGACCTAGAGAATTGAGATTTGGCAAACGTATACCCTGAGTATCCTAGTAGTGCACTATGAAGGGATTCTTCGAAATTCCCACGGGATAGGGAACTAGCCCATTTTGAAATATTTCACGGGGGCAAAGACGCAGGGCATGAGCTAGTAGACCATATAGGAATGTAGATAAGATAGGAACGCGAATGGACGATGGAAGGTGCTGAAAGAACTATGGCTACGGACGAAGTCGCCCTGTAGGTCTAGTACAACTCACAGTGCGACTTCAATCTCGCGCGAAAACAACTGCCTGTCCTTTTGACGGGTAATATTATCTCGCGCGACAAACAAAGTCGCGGATATTCGTGCTAGCCATACTGAGCCAAAGAAAAATGTAAAATTGTCGTAATTATTAACAAAAGGATACAGATCAGAGAGACAGTAGGTGAGAACATTGTTAGCCCAAGAATGAATGTAGTGAGCTCAATCAGAACGAAAACTACCGACGCCGCGTAGCCCGCCACCAACCTGAAACATGCAAACGTGCAAATTCGCTTGGCCTAATTATCGTTTGCCCTAATCAGTCGTACTTACTTATAATTTTATTCATTTTAAGATTAGGAATTTAACGGTCAAATTCGCACGTTTTTAACCGACTTCAAAAAAAAGAAGGAGGTTCTACCTTCCACTGCATGTATGTCAATTGTAGACCGATTTTCAATTTTATTTTTTTATTTGAAAAGGTATACTCCTGAGGTGGTCCCATTGTCACCAAGTCATGATCTGATGATGGGATCCCAGGGAAATCGAGGGCAACCCTCAAATTTTACAGGCACGTACTATGTGTTTCATATATTTTCTAAGGCTATTCAAGTATTTGCGTCCGGTAGTCATCATCTTATGTTGATGAGCTGATGATGGAAGGTACAAATCCTTAACGGTTAGGAGTTGGAGGATTATTCTGAAAATGTTAAATCAACGTAAAATTGTGAAATAAAAATCTTTTAACAGAAAAGTAAAACCGCCTTCAAAAAAAAACCTTAGAAAAAAAACGTAAAATAATCCTCTAAAGCTTCATTCAAAGAATATTCCGCTCGCACCGCACCAACTTCATATTTCTGCTGCTTAGTGCTAGGCCATAAAACTTTAGGCTTTCGTTTCTGTTGTCTGAAATAAACGCATTTTATTTTATTTTATTTATTTATCATTATTTTAGAGGATTATTTTACGTTTTATTTTCTAAGGTTTTTTTTAAGTAAAACTAAGGCATTGTGAAATAAACGGATCGCTCATGTAAGTATAAAGTCGAGTTTAGCCCAATTGTTTTGGACTAATTCGTAGTCCAGCGGAGCGTCAGTGTGCGTCTCGCTCCGCTGCGTGAGTCGTCCCAGAGGAAGGACTCCGATTAAGTCCGAAGCATGTCGGGCTATACTAGACTTATAATTAAGTATACGTGAGTGATCAGTTTATTTCATTATGATTGACTCTCACGGTAGTTTCATGTTAAAAACTATTAAAAATTATGTTAATCTGTATTAGGAAAACAATATTTAAACACCGCTAATAAATGTCAGGTAGGTATTACATGCATTTTTCCCCCATTTTTCTTCGAATTTCCGTGAAACGTGTGCGATGATTTGAAAGTAAATTCAAATCTTAAAACAAACTGGGTATACTTACTTAGATCTAACGGAACCGTTGGCGAAACAGAAACAGTGAATTTTACTGTATTTAACGGATTAGGTCATTGTAGAATTATGTGACGTCTAATGTATGATTAGGGCAAACGATGCATTAGGGCATTTGTTATTTATGGCATATTTAAAACATCGAAAACACAGAATGGGATTGAAGAGGGACATGCATGAAATTATAAAAATACAGGTTAACATTGTGGTTCCTGATGATGATGACCTAAATGTTATGTTGGCACTTCGCTTGACTGTATTTTACAAATATTCGTGTCGCCTCTCTTTTGTTTTTAGCCCCCGACGAAAAAGAGGGGTGTTATAAGTTTGACCTGTGTATCCATGTATCCGTCTGTTGTTGTTAGGGCTAACTTGGTCGTCGGTGTTACACAGAACACGCGGTTGATAAGACTATAGTGGTTATAGGTACTTGCAGTAAGGCTCTAAGGCCAGACGAATTAGTTGCAACAGACGTTAGAATCACGCAATCGACACGAGAACAAGTAAACGAATAACTTGTTAAGAAATGGAACAAACACGTTTAGACCACGCGATGTTATGCGAAACATTTAAAGGCGGTCTTACATTTTTTATTTCACATTTTTAACCCACGACAAACAAGAGAGGTAAGTATTATAACTTATGTTTGACCTGTGTATCTATGTATCTGTCTGTGGCATCATAGCTTCCAAACAGATGACCCGATTTCGATGCGGTTTTTTTAATCGAAAGCTAGTTTAATCAAGATGGTTTTAGCTAAGTTTCATTAAAATTGATTAACCCGTTTTTGAAATATTGAACTTTGAAATGACAATGCCGTTTTTCAACTGTTCTAAGTTGGTTAGGTTATTTTAACTTCGTTATAGGCTGGACCGTTTGTGGTTTCGGTATCGAAACATACGAGTACACTCATAACCAACATTCTCCCTTGAACTAATTTTATATCAATTAACCACTAATGCAATGCAGTACGATAATTTACTTATGCAAGCGTTCGACACAGTTCGCTATCAACAAAATTTTTTTTTTGCCGTGCGCAATCAAGTGATGCGGACGTGTTTGTCTTGTTAGCGGAATTTGTAATATTTATTTTGAAAAGTTAAATCGTGATTGGTTAAGAGCGTGAATAGTGATTCCTTGTTCCTCTTGTGACACTGTTATGGATTGACCCCGCCTAGTGGGCGGTCGTAGAGAGAGACATTGGATTTTTGTAAGTTTCCTCGGGATCGAACCCACGTCGTCCGTTTGAAGGACCGCCACTGTTGCCCCTTAGCTAGCTGCCGTTCCTAGCAAGTGCCGTAATAGTTGACTGCTATAAGGGCGCTGCCGAAGTGTCTGCTACGCCGAGCGGCTACGAAGTGCTACGACGAGCCGGGTGCGCTACGCCGCATCGTCCTCCGAAGTGCTACGTAGGTTGAATTTAGCCTCAGTTAAGAGCGCCTGAGAAATGCATAGAGCAGACAGTTCCGAGTTAATATGTCATGGCTGTACGAGAGAGCTTGGCGTTGGTGAGGAGTACCTCCAATGTATGGTGAAAAATTGTGGCAAGTTATACCATGTGCTGTGCACAAACAAGAAGTTTACGATCGAAGAAAAAGACACATGGGTGTGCCCTGAGTGCTGTAATATTTTTAAAAAGAGCCGAAACTGTGACACTCCGGTTGGCACCCCCGTTACCATCAAGAACATTGCTGTCCGAAACAGGAGTGAGGGCTCTGCCTCTGCCCTGCCGTCGCAGACCTCTGGGGAGGCGGCATCGTTGGTCCTTGAAGTACAACTTATACGAGACCAAATGACTATGCTATCGGAGCGTCTGGCTGACGCTGTCTCTGCTGTGGCGCAATATCAGGCCGAGCTTGCGGATTATTCCAAGAAGTTTGAGCTCGTCACCGAGAAACTAATGCAATTGGAATTGCCACCGAGGTGCCAGTGTGGGTCCGGTTCCGGCGTATCTGTATCACCAAAGTCTGTTCGTGACATACATCAGCAACCAAAAACGGGCAGGAAACCTAAGACTGGGAAACCTTTGAAGAATCTTGAGATGCCTGATAAGTCTGCTGGTGTTGGAGGTGCGGAGTCTCACGTAGAGACCGGTGCTGCGGGGCCGGCGGCGAATGCGTCGACGCGGTCAGGCGGTGCAGCATCGGATAATGGGGAGTCGGATTCAGAAGATTGGAAACAAGTTCGAAGGCGGAAAACACGTATCTCTTCCGTGCGCTGCACCGCCGGTCCGGAGGTTACGTCGCTCAGGGCTGTTGAGTTCCGCAAGTATATCCACCTTTGGAATATGATGTCGGGAGTTGAAGACGTTGAAGCCTACATGCGGACACTATGCTCTGAAAATAGTTTTACTATTGAGGAGCTCAAGGCAAAGGGCGAATACAAGTCATACAAAATCGGTGTTACCCGAGAATGTTATGAAAAATGTCTATCACCGGAAGTCTGGCCGGAAAACGCTCGTGTTAAGGAGTGGTTGTTTCGGAGATCGCAAGATAGAAACTCGGCACGATCGAGGCGGCAAGATTAGTCAGGTATCGACTCTAGGCATTGTGTACCAAAATGTGAGGGGCCTTAACACGAGGCTTAACTACTTTAGACAAAGTCTTCTGTCTCTCTGCTGCGACGTGGTTGCTGTAACCGAATCCTTCCTCACTGAAGCGATCAATGACTCGGAGCTTGTGTGCGGCGGTTGGAGCGTGCAGCGCCGGGACCGCGCTACTGGCAGGCGGGGCGGTGGTGTGTTGCTGGCGGCGCGTCCCGGAGTGGCGTTGCGGCGTCGGCGGGACTTCGAGACAGCAACCGGAGAAGACTTATGGGTGTCTTTCGTTGTAGAGCAACTTACTTACTACATGTGCGTTGTTTATATTCCGCCTAGTGCTTCAGATGTAACCTATATGCGATGGTTTCATTCTGTAGAGATAATGATTAATAGTTTGAAGGAGAGTGTAGTGCTAATAGTTGGAGACTTGAACCTGAACCCAGTGTATACTTCTCGGAATATTTTAAATTATTACTCTTATTTTTTAACTGTATGTGACCTGATTGAGAGAAATGAGGTTATGAATGTACACGGTGGGAAACTGGATGTCGTGCTGGTGTCAGGCTGCACCTCTGATACTGTTGTTTCGGAGATATATGGTAGCGGGTTGGTCCCGAGATCCGATGGTTTCCATCCACCCTTGGAGATTTCCGTTCCAAGTGATAATATCCAAAGACCTCGTGCCGAACGAATAGATCCCAGCAATGTCGATGCTAAGCAAGACTGGAACTTTAATAAAGGGAATTATCAACTGCTGTATGAATTGATCACCAAAGCTAAGTTTCATGAAGTTCTCAATGCTGTAGATGTCGACATTGCTGTAGACGAATTTTATAAAGTTATTTACAGTGTATTTGACCAATGCATACCTCGAAGGATTCGATCAAGGTGGCCTAGTAGAGCTTATCCGGTTTGGTTCACGGCAGATTTGATTCGAGGCTTGAAATGTAAAGCAGATCTCCATCGAAAATGGAAATCTACTAGAAATAGAGACATTTATAATGAGTTCGCAAGACTAAGGACTGATCTAAAAAAGCGAATATCGTCCTCCTATGACGGCTACCTTGAACGAATCCAAGCTAGGGTGAGGGAAGATCCGAGCACCTTTTGGCAGCATTTGAATAATCTGAAGTCAAAAGGAGGGTTTGCACCGCGTGTAACTTTGGATGGTAAAGAATATGTGGGCCAGGGCGCAGCTAACGCATTCGCAACTTTCTTCTCGGGGGTTTTCTTACCGAATGTTCCTTCGTTAGATCCGAATGGTGGGAAACACAGTGGTCACAGTTTTGGTTCTAACTACGTTCATTTAACGAATATATCAGTGGAGGAGATTGAAACAGGCATAAAATGTCTCAAGCCTAACTGTTCGGTGGGGCCTGATAATTTGCCGGCATATATTGTAAAGGGATGTATGGAGTACCTTAAATCTCCTTTGCACTATAGCTTTAATTTAGCTCTGAAGTCGGGCACCTACCCAAACATTTGGAAGATTTCAAGAGTAAAGCCTATTCCGAAAACTGGTGACTACACTGCTGTAGAGAACCATAGACCGATAGCCGTACTGTCTACTCCGGCTAAGTTACTCGAAGCTATAATTCATAGAAATTTATCTCCGCAAATTAAGCCTTTTTTGAGTGACGCCCAGCACGGTTTCAGGTCAAAGCGTTCTGTCAACACAAATCTTTTAATATTGTTGGACATCATCTCGAAACATCTTGATAGAGGTATCCAGATAGATGTCATTTATTTTGATTTTAAAAAAGCTTTCGACCGTGTGGATAATGACGTGTTGATGCAAAAGCTCGAGCGAATAGGTTTTGCTCCTAAATTGCTCGCACTCTTCGCTAGTTATTTGCGTGATCGACAGCAATTTGTAAAGCATGGGTGCTTTGTTTCGGCGCCGTATCACACTAGGTCTGGCGTCAGTCAGGGCTCCATATTGGGACCTTTCTTGTTCGGGATTATGATCGATGACCTTGCCTCAGTTCTCGAATCGGCACAATGTCTTCTCTACGCTGATGACTTAAAATTGGTTTATCCTGTAGAGCGGAAGGCTGACTGTGATTCTTTGCAGAGGGAGGTCGACTTGATTTTTCGATGGAGTGTAGAGAATGGGCTCCTTTTCAATTCAGCCAAGTGTTCGGTTTGCACTTTTAGCCGCGCGCGTGCCCCACTGCACGCTCAGTATGTGCTGGGTTCTGAACCCATCAGCCGTGTTTCTTCTGTCAAAGACCTCGGCGTGCTTTTCGATACACGCCTTACGTTTCATGAGCACATTGTGGAGCTCTCAGCTGGCTGTTTCCGGAGACTAGGTTTTGTTATCCGCAATGTTAGAGATTTTAATAACACCGAAGCCATTAAAATTGTCTATAATGCGTTGGTTAGAAGTAAGCTAGAGGCGTCATCTCTAATTTGGCATCCGCATGAATCTGCATACGCCTTACTTGTAGAGAAGGTTCAGAAGGCTTTTCTTAGATTCTTGTATAAGAAAATGTACGGATACTACCCATATTTATATCCGACAAAGTATTTACTTGGGTCCTGCGGTTATAACAGTCTGGAGGTGAGGCGGAATTGCGCAATGCTGGAATTTGCTTGTCAAGCCTTACGGGGTGAGTCAGACTGTCCCGAGCTGGTGGGCCAACTCGTGAGGTTGTCTGTCCCGGATGTTCCTAGAATAAATCTCCGAGCACGACGACGCGACTTGCTGGCGGTGCCGGCGGCGCACACTGTGTCGCGTAGGCTCTCGCCACTGCCGCGTGCCCTTGCGCAGCTCAATGCGCTGCTGGCATCGGCACCTGAGTGCGACCTGTTTGCGTGGCGAGGTGCGGCTGTGCGTACTCAATGTTTGCGATTTTGTGAGTCTGTGTATGAGAGGGTGTCTAGTATTCCAATGTAAATAATTACCGAGTATGTTAGTTAGAATAAGTGTACTTTAAGTTTAAGTAATATTTTGTCTTTCATGGTGCATTGGTGCAAACTGTAATGCCATGTAAAATGTAATTTTCAATAAATAAATAAATAAAAACGAGCTAAACAAACTAGTTCTCAATAATGTCCAATAACTTATTACCCCAAGTGATGCCTCTCATTGTGAGAGGCCTGTGCCCAGGAGTGGGACGTAAATAGGCTGACTACTATGATAAGTACCTAAGTAGTTGTTACTCGTATTAGACAAGATAACATAGTGAGATTTAACTTTTTCAAAGTCGAGAAAAAACAAGTCTTCATTCACAGACCAAGCCGTTTGTAAACAAAAAAATTACACGTGAATGTGCCCAACTCAGAGAAGGAAAGGAATGCAGATGTTAACGCGCGATTACCCCTCTGCCAAATCTCTAACATTAAGTCAGATCAAAATGATCAGAGTCTGTTGATTGTGTGCGTGTTTTTGGCATTTGGGTGAGTTTTGTTTTAGTGTGCGTTTGTAGGAACGTAACAAATTTTGACAGGATCGTAGACGTGTGCTGTACGTATGTGTTCCCCGTCTCCCTCAAAAAGTGGCAGAAAATTTGTAGTGCATAGATAAGCCAAAGGCGTCTCCCGCTTTGGTAGAGCCGACAACAAGTAAGTAACCACTTTATTGTACAAAAAAAAAACAGGATACAAAAACAATTTACAAAAAAAAAAAAAACAAGCACAAAGGCGGGCTTATCCCTATAAGGGATCTCTACGAGCCAACCTTAGAGTGGTGGAGAGGAATGCAATAAATAGATAGGTAAATACCCGCAAAGAATGTATATTAGATTGTTCTTTGATAGCCATAAGGACGGTCTTGCGTGCTTGCTGTAAAATCTTAAAATAGATTCCACGTGCCACTACACAACACTACGTCACGACGTAACCTATTGTTTTTTGATACAAATCACGTGGAACACAGTCTACTTAGCTATTATGCAATAATTATGTTCTAACACCACTCCACACAGCCACATTTAATTTTATAGATATTTCCAGATGTTGCTATTTCATCACACACACAGACTTTTCCAAGTAAATTCGAAGCAAGTACATCTAAGAGTAATTCCGAATAAAAAACACACCTTTTTCTCATTATGTTCGCGGACCATTTCAGAGCAGAATTAGAAATACAACACCACTACACACAGGCGACGCGACGGCATTAATGAATTTATTTGTAAAACCAGTATTACCTAATACGCATACGAGTTCTGTTATAACTCGACTTACCTTGAACCTTGGTATGTGTTTGTTAAAAACACAAACACACCTCCGAAGGACGTTATGTATTGGAATTATAATTTCAAAAACATACTTCGTTTGAGGCTGATGTCCCCATAAATAAGCTGGCGCGAAATTTGAATACGGAACACCGTTTGACGCCAAAACCAGACCACAGATCAAGCAGTTTTTTTTTATTTAAGTGGCCAAAATTTTCACTAAAGTCCAACGTCACGTGTGAAGGTTTCACGTGCATTACCCGGTTCGCCCGACCGGCCGCAGAATGCACTGTGTGCTGAGCCTCTGCCATAATACCTCGTGTTTTGTAAACTATCGAGTCTTCCTTTCTTATAACCGGATATAACTGGATTTTCACACTTATTGCACTGCTAAGGGTCACTGCTCTACCAAAAGTATAATCTCCAAAAAAAACAACAGTTCTGAAGGAATTTTTGCCAGCAAACTTCCAATGCACTGTTGCCACTACGATTTTACTCAAGACTGGATGCCTTATCAAAGTGAGACTAATTACAAAATGCTGAGAATTCCATTATAAAAGAATTGATTCATAGCTAGGGTTGTACAGAGTTACCTGATTGACACTTTCATTAACTGAAGCACAATCGGACTTTGATTGAAGTGCATTGAAGTAAATTAAAGACTTTACTTACTACCTATTGGATTTTCTGGACAAAGATAAAACATGGTTACTTAATCATCGTTAATAAACAACAAAAACGGGTTATTGTTTCAAATTAAATAAACATCGATTTATACTTATTGAGGTTTATAAAAATAAAGATGGAAACTTTCTAGAATTACACTAAATAAATAGTTATGCTTAAAATAACTAAGTTCGCTTGTCTTGTTCGCGTTTTGACTTGACTAGGGGAAGATTTATTATTTCTTGTCTTTGCATCATAATATTCATAATTTATTTGTACTATTTTTTTTTACTGGCCCTAGAACAGACATTAGCTGACAGATATTAGACTTCACTTACTCAACAGACTTCCCGAGTGTCAACCCTATTGGCCTATAAGAACTTGGAAATATTACACACACAAGCCTGGTATGTTACACTATCACAGTCCAGTTCAAACCAGTCTTTTTTTTTCATACAGATTGTGTTTTATTTTACATCCCCCAGGTGGGCTTGTGTTGTGTAGATAGACAAAAAAAAACTACCTAGCATAGAAACTGTTCTTCCCTTTCTTTCTTCACTTCCTCATTTCTTGTACAGTACATACATTCTTTTTTATTATTAACTATATTAATTTAATGATGTTATTCATGTCTCTTACTTTGTGTTTAGTTACTCACATTTTTGTGTTTAAGTGGCCAAAAAGTGTAATTTTTTGCCTACATGGCAGCAATATTACAAGGGTTGCCATATCAAATTTAAAGACCTATTTTTATGTACTTATCTAAATGAAAATCATAACATACAGTGCAACCAAAAAGTCAAGAAATTAAATGAGAGTGGCCGCTTTTTTCATAACTGTCACAATTTTGACACTTGATTTGTACAATAATTTTTACTTCCACTTTTCTCCATTTTCTTGACTCTTTGGTCAGTCTATAACTCACAATCACAACATTCATAATCCATTATTATAAAAAGTACACCATTCCCCAAAAAAAAAAATAGGCATCATTTTATTTTAATTAATTATAATGTAAAGCTGAGTCAACGAAACATAAACATGAAATAAGGGAAATGATAAATAATGTGTCTGCATAAAAAGTAAACCTACCGGATGGCCTAGTGGTTAGCGACCCTGACTATGAAGCTTGAGGTCCCGGGTTCGATCACCGGTCAGGGCAGATGTTTGTATGATGAATATGAATGCTTGTTCTCGGGTCTCGGATGTTTAATATGTATACAAGTACGTATTTATCTATATAAGTATGTTTATTCCATTGCCTAGTACCCATAGTACAGGCTTTGCCTAGTTTGGGACTAGGTCAATTGGTGTCAATTTGTCCCTTGATAATTTATTAATTTATAATTTATTTTAAGCAAAACATATGAATCATGTCAGTGTCAACACATTATCCATGAATAACTAGTAAACAAAGACTTTATACCTAGTTCAATAAGAACAATATAATAATGTACAAGTACCACAATAGGTAAAGGATTGGTAATGTTCACATGTGTCTTTGGATCAGGATAGGGGGTTGTGGAACACCAAATGAGAGGCTTTTGCCCAGCAGTGGCAAATTATTATAGGCCAAGAAAAAAAAGTATCTTGTATCCCAATTGTGTGTGATAATAAGATAAGAAGATGAGAAATATGATTTTCAGGATAATACTTTCGTTTTTTTAGAGTTAGGTACAATAAACATCATGGAATTGTAAAACACATCAGAGATCCTAATTTCTAATTACTTTTAAACAAGCTTTCAAATAACATGAAGTAAGCAAACAATTGAACAGCTGATAACAGAAAAATTACTGAAAACCATATCCTATCCTGTCCCATTTCTTATAAGAACAGCTGTTTGCATATAACGGAAAGTATTGGTATATGATATTTAACTGAATTTGAAGCTTTGCTGAACATTATTAATTGAAATTGGGCATTACTGTTCGTTAAGATGTAGCGTTTCATTTCCAATCATTGGTTTTCTTGAAGCCCACTAGAGTCGGGGTCGATAACCTCAACAGTTTTTCCGATAACTCCGACACATTTACATTTCGTATGTTAATGTAGCAATTTTATAAATAAAACTTTGTATTTTATGGTATTACTCACCGACTCTCGTAGGTCTCGAAGTAATTTTGATGATACTGGCTTGGCAAACAGTGCTGAACGCTCTGCTTGCTCTCCCATATCAGGGTAACTAGCACACAAAGGTGGCCTATTAAAGTCAGAAAACGAGCTGGAATCAAAGTTTCAGCCCCTCTCATGCCGCGCCTGTTCTAATGTAACAGTAAAGAGGTTTTCTTTTATAATCCACGCGTGCCGAAAACTTGGCAAAGATGCGCTGCAGTGCAGAGGTTTGAAATTGAAAATTGATGGTGATGGGTGATCCCGTGATGGGTTTGTTTGTTGTCAATGTCACTTCACTTCACTCATTTGTCACTTCCAGCAATGTCAATGTCACACATTTTCTTTTTCATTTTAATTGCTAAATCTCCTAAAATCATGTGATGAATAAATTTTAAATATTTTTCGTTTAACCTTTTTAAAATCTAAACACAATTTAATAACTAACAATGCTATAAAATAATTATCAATAAAAATGTGTGATGGCCACACACAATCCACGCGTTCGTTCGAAATCATCTTAAAGTCAATTCTATTTTGCAAACAGTATCGTAAATAAATTAAAAACCAAATTTTGTTTCAAAATTACTAAAATAATACAAGTTTTAAGCTATTTCTCAGAGTCGAAAAGTCTAATGTAAATTTTTAATAGTCATAATGGTATATGACGAAGACGGACGAAGCACATGTGAAGCTTACATCAATTGGGTCAACTTGGTTTCAGATCGTTCCTCGTTATGCCGGCAATGTCACTGTCATTTTTGGCCAAAGTTAAATACTGTTTTTAAATAGTAATTTTCATCAATTTTCACCTCTCTCCATCAGCAGAAATCATAAATGAAGCTTCTAAAACCCAGTTGGGTTAATCACGATGGTAAGTCGATAACAATTTTGTCCATACTATACGTTTTTCCTATATAAATGATTGATATTTCATCAAGCATTTTGAGGTGCAACAATAACAGTAGGGTAGATTAACCCCCTTTAATGCAAGACAAACACTATGACGCGATTGGTCTTAACTAGGTATTCCAGCAGAGTAGATACTCTGCTTCCCAATATAATCATTAATTCCCATTACAAACGTTATTCTGGTTTCAGACAAACCAATATTTTCTGTGGACATACACCCGACTGGGAAGAGATTCGCGACGGGTGGCCAGGGCGGGGACTCGGGGCGAGTGGTTGTGTGGAACCTGAACTCCGTCCTCTACGAGAATGTGGAGCTTGATCCTAATGTACCCAAAATGTTGTGCCAGATGGATAATCATTTAGGTAAGACTTTTTAAATCTTTTTGTTTATTTCCAAGGGTTGCCAGTTAAATGTACAGCAGGTAATAATGTACACAAACATGGATAAAAACATTAAAAATATTTGAATATCTACATTAGCTAACTTGTATTTTGTATATTAAATTGGCATCCAATGGGCTAATTGGATCAAAACATTGACAGCATGAGAGCCTTAGAAACAGCTTCTTTTTATTGATATCCAGCTATTTACTGTATTTATATTCAGCTATCTACCTACTGTATTTATACCTACATATCAACGATACTCTGACTCAACCTCATACATTTATAAACTTTGACGAAATTGGAATAACCACTCAAGACCGCGAACCTAAGGTAGTTGATAGAGTACCGTTGATATGTGTCTCTCATTGTAATCTTTTCATTCCAGCCTGTGTGAACTGTGTCCGGTGGAGTAATGCAGGCCGATACCTGGCGTCAGGAGGAGATGACCGCCTGGTGATGGTGTGGGGGCTCAGTGTAGTCGCCGGTGCGACACTCGGCAAGCACAAAGCTGAGACATGGAGGTGCATAGCCACACTGCGTGGACATGCTGGTGAGTAATTGCCTCCTTCTTGTTTGCTGCATCTGGGGAAGCAAAGTATTTTGAATTGAAGTATGCAATGCTCTTGGTTTAAACTTATTACCTTATTTGGGTCAATCAACTTTTAATTGCCACTTGGTGCCATGGAGATGTCCCCTGGGTAACTCGTCTAAAAAAACTGGTATGTAAGGGGCCACTCCATCAAATGTTAGGATCCTCAACAATTATATGCAAATCCTGACTTTTGGGGAGTGGTGCCCTAGAAAATCTTATTTTAGACGGGTTACCCAGGGGACATCTCCATGGCAACAAGTGGCAATAAAAAGTTGATTGACCCATTTAATAATAATAATAAGAAAAGAGTAAGAAATTGACAAGTTTTTTTTTTTGACTTATTGCTGGGTTGATTACTAATAAAATTTTGAAGTTTGTTTCTTGTATTTTGAATTTTGAATAGTTTTTCTCTTATCACCCAACTGTCGAAGGAGGGTTTTGTTTATTTTATTCAGGTTAATGTTGTTTGTGTGTCAGGTGATGTGCTGGACCTAGCTTGGTCTCCACTGGACAAATGGCTGGCAAGCTGCAGTGTTGACAACACTATCATCATCTGGAATGCTGAGAAGTTTCCGGAGATGGTTTGTGTCCTAAATGGACATACCGGACTAGTGAAAGGAGTGGCTTGGGATCCCGTATGTTGCTATTTATTTTCATGTCTGAAGAATTGTTTTTTTGCTTTAATCTTCTGACTTATTGTTTTATCAGGATTTGTGGTTAAACATCCAGTGTTTCATTTAGTCCATGGTCGTCAACCATGAAACTGGCCTGTAACTTTTAATTGTAACAGCTTTTCAAGGTTTAAACAGTAGTTTCAAGGCTGGTGAAAATGGACGGTGCTAGTTTGTTATTTGTGTACTTTAATTTTAAACTGTAACCTTTTATTATTTTAAAGTGACATAAAATCTGATGTCTGCAATTTCTGACCTCCCTAAGCGCTGAGGGCTTAAAAAGGGACATTTAAAAGCTCCTTTTGCAGCTATTTGCAGAATAATCTAGCTCGACTTGGCGCCAGGTGAATTTCGAATTTGTTTGTTCAAAACAAAACAGAATGCAATATTGTTTTCAGGTGGGAAAGTACCTTGCTTCGCAATCAGATGACAAATCCCTCAGGGTGTGGAAGACGGCAGACTGGGCGTCCGAGACTGTCATCACTGAGCCCTTTGATGAATGTGGAGGTAAAATAAGTCTTATTTTAAGGAGTCTGATTGCATACCTCGAAACAAAAGAGTTGAAAGTATTTCGCCTAATTCTTTACCCCTTACTAGCTTATTATTATGTTGTACACCAGTTAGTACAACTTGTAATGGCCACATAAGGCCGCGAGCAAAAGCCATTTGGGTATACGTAACTCAACTGACTAGGTTCGTGTAACTCAATGTCACCCAACGCCCCCGCCAGGCACGACCCACGTGCTGCGGCTGTCGTGGTCGCCGGACGGGCAGTACGTGCTGTCGGCGCACGCCATGAACGGCGGCGGGCCCACCGCGCAGGTGGTGGAGCGGGACACGTGGCGCTGCGACAAGGACTTCGTGGGGCACCGGAAGGCCGTCACCTGCGCCGTGAGTACGCCGGCCTGTGGGGTAGACGTACTCAATGGGTGCTCGGGACTCGTGGATGCCTGTCGCTCAATAGATACTCCTCAATCGTCAGTGACAGCGATGCGGCTTGCCGCAAGATCACGCTGAGTTCATTTTACAGTTTTATTTCTTTTTCTGTATTTAAACTGTATTAAAATAATAATCAATCGTACAACACATCGGGATTCACTGCATGCACTGGGGAGGGGTGACTGCGCAAAACTACTATATTTTTGTGTAGTATTCGTGGCTTCAGTTTAAGCCGCGCTCGCGCATCTGGTTTGTTCCGTAATCTGAGGATGGCGTCAAATAAATTTGTTGTAATACTGACCTATGGCCTCTCAAGCAGAGGGTCGTGGGTTCAAACTCTGGCTTGCACCTTTGAGTTTTTCCGAATTTGTGTGCGGAATGACACTTGTAATTTATCATGAGCTTTTCGGTGAAGGAAAACATCGTGAGTAAACCTGCACACACCTGCGAAGCAATTCAGATTTGTGTGAAGTTCCCAATCCGCACTGGGCACGCATGGGAACTATAGTCCGAGCCCTCTCATTCTGAGAATAGGACTGTGCCCAGCAATGGGACGTAAAAAAAAGGCTGGTGATGATGATGACGATTGTTCCAGCGTTTCAACAACAACATATTCGTGAAGGAAGGCAAGAAGTGCTGTTGCGCGGCTGTGGGCGCCCGCGACCGCGCGCTGTCGATATGGCTGACGTCGCTCAAGCGGCCGCTAGTTGTCGTGCACGACCTGTTCACGGACAGCGTGCTGGACCTGTCCTGGAGCGCCGACGGTCAGTGCCAGCAGCATGACAGTCGACATGATGAAGACAACTACGCAACAATATGACTGGTAGTAACATGACAGTGACGCACCGACGATACATGTTTAGGGCAAAACGACACGACTAAACGACAACAACGATACGACAGCGACGCGACAACAACCCTACAGCAAAACAATGACTATGAGTCTTTTTATGTCGATATAGCGACGCACCGTCGATAGCTACATGTTTAGGACAAAACGACACGACTAAACGACAACAACAATACGACAGCGACACGACAACAACCCTACAGCGAACGATGACGATGGGTTTTTTATCTGGCTTCTTAAGCGTAGTAAAAACAGATTGTAATTGTGGACCGGTAATTTTCCTTGTACCTTTTTTTTCTGTTTTGTTTATTGTGTGGCAATAAAAAGAGGTTTGTATTGTATTGTAGGCGTTGATAATGTTGATATACAATAATAGACAGATACTCCACCGCTTCACCACGCGCAGACAAGCAACTACAGGTGGTTTGGTGACTTAGAATCCCTTGATGTTTGACATTATATCAGTCTTATGTCAGCTAATGAGTGAGCGCCGCATTTTGTCAGCGCTGAACAGGTTCATGGCCTATATTTAATAGTTTAGTTTATTTATTTCCATAACAATTATACAATCGTATTTATGTCCGATACGATTGTATAATTGTTATGGAAATAAATAAACTAAACTAATAGATATGACAAATAACTTTACATTCATAAAATTTTGTAAACATAACTACTTCACTTAATTCTAGCACTTAAATTTAATAATGGAATCAAAACACAATCAAAGTTTAACAATATAATAGCTAACAATACTTTACATTATAGCTGGAGGTGACTAGGTAATAGGAACATGGCTGTGTTTTAAATTAAGTTTTAGAAATGAATTCGTTTACATCATAATAAGACATCTTCAACAGAAAGTCCCGAAGTCGACGTTTGAAAATTTTAATATTATTTGTAGACTTCAGACTTAATGTTTTATATATCGGTGAGTGTAGTTTTTTTATAATAATTGTAACTTGATTTCCAGGTTTAAACCTTCTCGCGTGCAGTTCCGATGGAACTGTAGCATGCATACAGTTCACTAACAAAGAAATTGGAACACCACTCACATTGGACGAAAAGGTATACCTACCGACCTGATAGCCTAGTGGTCAGACAGCCAGACTGAAGCTTGAGATCCCGGGTTTGATCGGGGTCAAAGTCCCGGGGAAACGTGAATTCACACATAAATTTCCAAAAACTCAGAGGTGCCAGCCGGGGCTCGAACCTAACGACCCTCTGCTTGACAGGCCATAGGTCAAACCATTAAGCTACCATGGCTTTTTATATAACGTGACAATATAGTGGTTACGAATTATACTTTAAAAAAACTCACTGAAACATGAATACACAGAAAAAAACAGAAAAATGCCAACCCCGAGAATCGAACCTGGATCCTCGACACTCCAGGTTGCATACACCAAGATTGGCATTTTTCTTAATTTCTGGCATTTTTCTGTTTTTTTTTCTATGTATTCATGTTTCAGTGAGTTTATTAAAAGTATTGTATTGTTGTATTGATATTCACGGGAAACCCGTAAAAATAATAAAAAGTTGGAAAAAATACGAACAGATACTCCAATTGAGATCATGGATACAGTGATTACGTATTTCCAGAACGCGTTCTACGAGAAGATCTACGGCAAGTGTTTGGCTAACGAGTCGGCATTGTCCAACCTTCTAGTGGAATGTCCAGAGATTCTGCTGGCGCGCGAGCAAAGCGACAGCCGCCGCGACAGCCGCGACACGTCACTCAGCGACAAGTCGCAGGTGAAGCCAGCCTTCTATGTTTATCTTTTTTTTTAACCCCCCTGACGCAAAAAAGAGGGGAGGTATCTGTCTGTGGCATCATAGCTTCCGCACGGATGGGCCGGTAAGCGTCATAAAAATCGGTTCAGCCGTTTAGAGATATTGAATTTTGTAATTAAAATTTCGGGGGTTTTTCAAATTCTTTATGTTGATTAGGTTAAGTTAGTTACTCTCCACATAGGAACACGACAGTGCAAGCACAAGTGCTTAGCGGCGTGATATAGCTAGTTGGATGGTGGTAGCGATCCGGACGGTTCTTGCACAAGGTCCTACCTCTCGCAAAATCATATACGTGAACCACTGTATTAGTGTTTTTTTTAATTTCATTTTAATTAATTAATAATATAATAATACTAATAATTTTATTTTATTTTATTGTCACATTTAGAAGTGTATGATTGTGCTGAATTTTATTCCTTCCGATTGACATTATTATTGATAAGTTTAATTTCATTTTCATAATAATTACGTCACTGCTGATATAAAAATAAGGGACATTATGTAACTAACAAAATGAATCATTGGTTATTTGAAATAAATGTATATTATTATATAATATCCTACAAATATTATAAATGGATTTTTTTATGTTTGTTATTAACACAAAAATGGCTGGGACTGATTTGGATCAAAATACTTCATAATAACCCAAATTAAAACATAGACAATCGTTTATCCCTGGAAATCGTAGACTTCCCGCGGACAGTGTATTTCAGTACTAACTTTGATGTAAAGGTTGGCACGAGACACGGAATGTCAAGGATCTGGGTTCGATTCCCGGGGCTAGTCATATTTCCGGTTTTCCGTGTATCCTTCTTTCAGTGGGTATTTTTTTTAAACTTCCGCCAAACTGCATAGTTTGTTGGCAGAAAGTGGAGAGCTCTCACTCACTATAATGCAACATTTTTACCATCCTAATTATTAAACCATTTATGGTGTAGTAATGCATCTAGTTGTATTTATTGTAATTTGCAGCAGTCGAGTAAGCCGGCGCTGCAAGCGTCGCCCGTGTCGCTGTCAGCACGACCAGTAGACAGACAGATAGAGACGCGAACGTCGGACGGCAAACGCCGCATCACGCCGGTCTTCATACCGTTCACCGTGGCTGCCAGGTCAGTACCTACCTCAAAAGCCAGGTCAAAGCCATTTGGAATCGTTCCCCGCAGTTATCTTAAAATTCAGGCTATTTCTAGATCAAGGTCGTAGCCAGCATATAAGCCGTTACATATAACTGTCAAGATTGCTAACGTATGATATAGTGGTGCGTTGGAAAATCTTATTTTAGACGGGTTATCAAGGGGACATCTCCATGGCAACGAGTTGCAATTAAAAGTTGATTGACCAGTTTAATGAGATAATGGCAAAAAACTGGTTTATCGTCATAAATGGCGCGTTCGTATAACCATACCACATATGTGTAAGTTTTGTTTTTAATTAAATAAATTTATCAGGTAAAGGTACTCGAACGTTCAGCCACTGTAAATTTAACAAAAAAAAATAAAAGGAAACAATTTTAATAATGTGAGGTAATTAAATACCGTAATTAAAGCCGTGATAGCCTAGTGGTTTGACCTATGGCCTCTCAAGCAGTGTCGTGGGTTCAAATCCCGGCTCGCACCTCTGAGTTTTTCGGAATTTATGTGCGGAATTACATTTGTAATTTATCATGAGCTTTTCGGTGAAGGAAAACATCGTGAGGAAACCTGCACACACCTGCGAAGCAATTCAATGATGTGTGTGAAGTTTCCAATCCGCACTGGGCCCGCGTGGGAACTTATAGCCCAAGTCTTCTCATTCTGAGAGGAGGCCTGTGCCCAGCAGTGGGACGTAAAAAAGGCTGGTGATGATGAGGTAATTAAATACAGTTTATATTCATTACGTTAAATTTTGCAAATGGATCAATCAACTTTTCTTTGCCACTCGTTGCCACGGAGATGTCCCCTGGGTAACACAACAAAATATGATTTTCTAAGATCCCACTCTCCCGAAAGTCAGGATTTGCATGCTTAGGAAATAAAGCATGAAGGAATTGGCATATAACTGTTAAAATTCCTAACGTTTGATGGAGTGGTGCCTTAGGAAATCTTATTTTAGACGTATCACCCAGGGGACATCTCCATGGCAACGAGTGGCAAGGAAAAGTTGATTTACTTAAATCACTGCTTAGTTTTTTTATTTTTATAATTTTTTCTACGTATAAGTAGATATATTTTTTTTGTATAGGAAAACAAAACTTTTTGCTTATAAAGTTTTAAATTGAATTTCAAATAATAAAAAAAAAACTGTACAGAAATCTTACTAGTGCGGTAAATTTAACTTACGAGCCATTTGAAAGTGAATTTTGCGAAATAATGTATTGAAAATGATATTTTGACATCAGAACTAGTTTATAAATGTATAATTTCTCGATGCTTTGGTTTATAACTGCAATGCCGTGTAAATGTATTTACAATAAATAAATAAATAAATCATATAACAGCCTAATTATAAATTTAAATTCTAATTTGTAGCGAATCGCTCGGCTCGATCCCGAGTGGAGGCGAGAATTGCTTCAGCACGTCTTCGCAGAGCAAGTCGCGGATCCGCGTGGAGAGGCGAGACGACATCGTCATACACCCCAACGTCAGCAACCACGCCACCTCGCTGACGCCTAACAAGTCAGTGTCTAAGCCGTCGTCTGTCTGTTAGTGGGTCGCTCGGGCTGCATGCGGATGGCGGCCGCAAGCGCTCCAGTACTTAAGAGCACGTCGCACATTCGTGTGGAATAAAGGAGAGATGACTTCATACACCCCAAGGTCAGCAACCACGCCACCTCGCTGACGCCTAACAAGTCAGTGTCTAAGCCGTCGTCTGTCTGTTAGTGGGTCGCTCGGGCTGCATGCGGGTGGCGGCCGCAAGCGCTCCAGTACTTAAGAGCACGTCGCACATTCGTGTGGAATAAAGGAGAGATGACTTCATACACCCCAAGGTCAGCAACCACGCCACCTCGCTGACGCCTAACAAGTCAGTGTCTATGCCGTCGTCTGTCTGTTAGTGGGTCGCTCGGGCTGCATGCGGGAGGCGGCCGCGAGCGCTCCAGTACTTAAGAGCACGTCGCACATTCGTGTGGAATAAAGGAGAGATGACTTCATACACCCCAAGGTCAGCAACCACGCCACCTCGCTGACGCCTAACAAGTCAGTGTCTAAGCCGTCGTCTGTCTGTTAGTGGGTCGCTCGGGCTGCATGCGGGTGGCGGCCGCGAGCGCTCCAGTACTTAAGAGCACGTCGCACATTCGTGTGGAATAAAGGAGAGATGACTTCATACACCCCAAGGTCAGCAACCACGCCACCTCGCTGACGCCTAACAAGTCAGTGTCTAAGCCGTCGTCTGTCTGTTAGTGGGTCGCTCGGGCTGCATGCGGGTGGCGGCCGCGACCGCTCCAGTACTTAAGAGCACGTCGCACATTCGTATGGAATAAAGGAGAGATGACTTCATACACCCCAAGGTCAGCAACCACGCCACCTCGCTGACGCCTAACAAGTCAGTGTCTAAGCCGTCGTCTGTCTGTTAGTGGGTCGCTCGGGCTGCATGCGGGTGGCGGCCGCGAGCGCTCCAGTACTTAAGAGCACGTCGCACATTCGTGTGGAATAAAGGAGAGATGACTTCATACACCCCAAGGTCAGCAACCACGCCACCTCGCTGACGCCTAACAAGTCAGTGTCTAAGCCGTCGTCTGTCTGTTAGTGGGTCGCTCGGGCTGCATGCGGGTGGTGGCCGCGACCGCTCCAGTACTTAAGAGCACGTCGCACATTCGTGTGGAATAAAGGAGAGATGACTTCATAAACCCCAAGGTCAGCAACCACGCCACCTCGCTGACGCCTAACAAGTCAGTGTCTAAGCCGTCGTCTGTCTGTTAGTGGGTCGCTCGGGCTGCATGCGGGTGGCGGCCGCGAGAGCTCCAGTACTTAAGAGCACGTCGCACATTCGTGTGGAATAAAGGAGAGATGACATCATACACCCCAACGTTAGCAACCACGCCACATTCGTGTGGAATAAAATGTTTGCTTGCTCCAGCCTTTCTTCTTCCTCACATGGCAAAGAAACTATTACAATATCAATATCAGTTTCTCCTATCTTGCTCAGAATAACATCCTCGTCGTACGATTGACGGGCAAATTGTACTGTGTATTGTGCTGTGTTGTGTACTGTAAAGTAGGGTCGCGTCGCGTCGCGTTGTGCTGCCTAGTGCGGTCTTATGCCGGTTGCACAAACTCGCCGAGACCAGGCGAGGCCCACATGTCGGCCCTTTCGTCTTTATAAACAAGAAAAGGATGGCATGCGTGCTTCACCCGGTCTCGGCGAGTGTGTACAGCCGGCATTATAGGCCAGGAAACGAAGCAAGGGACCCCAACTGTATATCCTCAGGCAAAGAAAACTTTATAGTATGATAGAGTATCATGGTTTAAAGGTATGTTATAAAAATCCAAAAAAAAAATACCGCAAGTTAGGTATTTTGGCCGAAATTCCGATTTCGTTGATAACTTTGTTCGGAAAAATGCTCAGATAAAATTTTCTTCACTACAAACATTCACTACAAATACGAAAACTGTATGTGAAATATCCAAAAAAAATCTCCTTACAAAAACCACTTTTTTCTTCAAAAATATGTTTTTTTATCATAACTTGCACAGCAAAATTGCTCAGTCACTTTTTCAGTGCAATACGAATTTATTTCAATTTTATACTTACGACATAAAAATCCAAAATATTTACCATTAAACTATTTTTTTTTTTCAAAAAATACCTTCTCAGTCGCTGTGGAAAATTGCTCCGTCCGTTTTATTTACTGATACAACTATATTAATTTATTTTCTTTCAACTACAAAAATATCCAAAAAAAATATCAAGCGCATTAAAAACGAATAAATTTGCAGAAGTATTAAAATCGTGTTCAACGGAGAATGATTGTTATTTTGGATATTTTGGTTTTAAGTGGTAATGAGACCATTTGGTATTATTAAAGAAAAACATCGGACTGAGAAATTTTCCGTGCTGAGTTTTTGGTATTTTTAAATTGAAGTGAGATAGCTTGATTTTGGTAAGCATTTTTTTTTTTTTTCTTACCGGGTATGCCAAATGTCATTCTAAAGATCTAAAACAAGAAAAATTTGACTGAGAAATTTTGCCACCGAAATTACGGACACAAAAGTAAAAATTAAAAAGTGATAGTTTTTTTTGTAAAAATTTTGGATTTTTATAAATTGACACATAACAATGAAAATGATTAATTTAGTAAAATAATTTTGAGCTGAGGAATTACTCAGTCCAATATATCAAGCTATTTGTACTTTTAGGTATAAATACCTATCTTCGGCATGTTCTTTTTTTTTGGTATTTTTATTTTAGTTTTATCTCACGTTATATTACATCCCTGCAAAGTTTCATCGACTGAGGATTTTATGCGGGGGGCTTCATACAACGAACCGCCATTACTCGGCCTATTATCTTAAGTAGTGGTTTTGAAGAGTTTGCGACTTTAATTTGATGTGGTTTTTGACCTTTGTTTTTTTATTATCCAGCGGGCTAGACCAGCGTCTCCGCAAGCGCTCGGCGCCGTCCCTCCCGGGCCCCAAGATAGAGGACGTGCAGGCCAAGCGCGCCGCCGCCGCGCCCGCGCCCGCGCCGCCGCCCGCGCTGCCCGCGCCCGCGCTCGGCCAGGCCGGGCCCGTCGTGCGCGCTGCCGGCCCGCTGCGGCTGCAGGTACCCCCCGCTCGTTTAACGAGTACTCTAATATCGTGACCTTAAGCCCGTCCGGAGCGGGAGTTTCCGTTCTACTATGTTGTTATTTATTCTTATGGCTTAGGTCCGCGCGACGAGAGTCTGTATTATTTCGCCCGTCATGTGCTTTACAGGCTCCGCCTAGTCCGCCCACTTGTGAGAAAATGGGTTTCCTACCTGCCAATGAGCTTAATTAATCGTTATTTTCAGGTCATCAACAAAGCATGCAACACATTATACGGCACGCTGTCCCGCCTGCAGCTGCTGCAGAACAACTCTGCGTCTACTGATCCCATCTGGGAAACGTATCTAGGTATGAAGCATTTAATTCAAGAAGACAATGTCAAAATGAATATGTGCGAGTGCTATATGTGAAAATAAATTTAAATTCATTCGTCAAATTTGTTTAGTAAGCTCATTTTATTAAAATAACTTTTTTTTCTGTGTATAGTGTATGTGTTTCGCTATATCATTCTGTATCTATATAATTGGATCGATCAACTTTTTATTGCCACTCGTTGCCATGGACGTGTCCCCTGGGTAACTCGTCTAAGATAAGATTTTCTAAGGCGCCACTCCATCAAACGTTAGTATTTTCAACAGTTATGTGCCAATTCCTTCATCTCCTAAGCATACAAATCCTGACTTTCGGGGGAGTGGTGCCTTAGAAAATCTTATTTTAGACGATTTACCCAGGGGACATCTCCATGGCAACAAGTGGCAATAAAAAGTTGATTGACCTAATTATGTTATTGTTATTTTTATCATCTGAGAGACCAAAATTTATTCACCTAATGCTTTAAATACTTACGTAATGAAATTAGATGCATTTTTAAAGTGTGGACTTGACATAAATACCTATAATAATTTGAATTTAAAGTGTAATAATTGTAAATAAATTTGATTTATAGGTAGTTTTATTGCATTTTGATTTAGTTTATAATGGTCGTAATTTGATTTATGTTTTATTAATAGTAATTTAATATGTAATTATCGTCATTTAATACGCAATAATCCTAACTTTCTTCCTAACTTTTCTTTGACATTGTAAATGTTTTGGTGTCAACTGTTAATTGACCTTGTAATAATAATAATAATACACAAATATGAATCCTGTTTTGATGGCATCATGTAAACGAGGAGATTTTATAAACATACTAGAAAAACCTTTCCACGGGCCAGGCAAAAATCAATCTTATGACAATGTCATAAACATTTTGACGGGGTATAGCTTTTCTCACTTTAACAATTGACGTATGAATCCGTCCGTTGTCAGGGTCGGCGGTGACGTGCATAGCGTGCGACGCGCGCTGGGCGTGCGTGGCGTGCGCGGACGGCGCGCTGCACGCCTGGCGCCTGCACCGCGGCGGCGCCGCCAGGGCGTTACCGCCCATTGGTAAGTGTAAATAATTGGCCAAGGGAGCGAAGCGTCTCCGATTCAGCATGGACAAATATGCTTTCATTATAAAAATAAATAAAATAAAAATCATTTATTATCAGATCATTATAAATCCATAGATTGTTAATGACAATGGTTCTGCTTACGAGCTATATTAGTGAATAAATAATAAATACCGCATCATTACTTTTATGTCACTGAAATTAATTGAGTCATGTAATAGAATATTTTGTATAATAATTATAAAATGTCCGTTCTCTACAGGGGAGCTAGCACGCGCGCCATTTTGTCGCTTGTCGCTCAGTGCGTCCTTCACTGATTCCAACACTATGAAAGGGACGTACTGCGCGACCAGCGACAATATGGCACGCCGTGCTACATGTGCAGGTCGCATTTCTAAACCGATTCTCGTGAACTTTTGTGAAATGGTACGGTAATTTTTCGTTTCGTTTCGGATTTTTTCGTCTATTCGTTTTTTGGAATTAACATCGTAAGTCCTCACTTTATGAAATAGTGCTCCAGACCGCGACGCGAGCTCCCAGTTTTTTGAGCATTGAGCAATTTGTACTTCACATAGTACATTCGGCAGTTATTTCTACTATTAATTTGTACTTGTACAGAACGCGAGGACTTACGAGGTTAAGAAAAAAAACAGAAATGAGCTTGCGAGGTCTGAGGGTCACAGAGCCAGTATAGCCATCTTCATCATCATCATGTCAGCCTCTAGACGTCCACTGCTGGCCGGCGGCCTCCCCCCCGGCTCTCCACTCAGACCGGTCTTGTGCTTTCCACATCCACTGCGACCGGGCCTCTTGTGATTCCCTACAGCACCCTCTGCCCTGAGCCGCACTTAGCCGGTTTTTGTTCTCAGCACTGATGTCGCAAGCAGCCAAGCTGACGCTGACGGGCGACACGCTGGCGGCGGTGACGACGGGCGCCGAGCTGACGATATGGGACCTGGCCGGCGCGTGCTGCGTCGTCAAACCGCTTTGCTTCCGGAGTCTGCTGGCTCAGGGCGGTAAGTTGAATTATAGTACTTTTTGATATAAGTGCGGAAAGTAAGTTATGTTAGTAAGTTATGGAAAGTGTCGTTATGCACGAGTAAAAATGACACTTCCGCACGTGTACCAAACGACGTTTTTTAATGCATTTGCGAAAAAATTACAACGAGGGGGCGGAGCGCCCCACCACCACCGCCACCGAGCAGAGCCGCCGGCGCCGAATTTTCCCGAACTAGAAAAACTGTACGTAACTGATTTAAATGATTCGCGCTTAATTACATTTCATCATCATCGTCATCAGTCAATTTATGTGCCATTGCTGGGCACAAGCCTCCTCTCAGAATGAAAGGGCTTGAGCTATCGTTCCCACGTGGGTCCAGTGCGGATTGGGAACTTCACACACGTCATTGAATTGCGTTGCAGAAGTGTGCAGGTTTCCTCGCGATGTTTTCCTTCATTGAAAAGCTCATGATAAATTACAAATGTAATTCCGCACATAAATTCCGAAAAACTCAGAGGTGCGAGCCGGGTTTTGAATCCACGACCCTCTGCTTGAGAGGCCATAGATCAAATTACTAGGCTACACGGCTTTTTAATGGATATAATGTATATTAATTCGGTTTTTTATTTCAGTGTCAGTAACAAATTGCTCTCTCCTGGAAGATGGGAACCCAATGATTTCACTCAGCAACGGGAAAAGTTATATTTATTGCAAAAAATTATATGCGTGGTAAGTTGTACATGGGTCAATCAACTTTTTATTGCCACTGGTTACCATGGACATGTCCCCTGGGTAACTCGTCTAAAATAAGCAGGGGCCATCTCCAAAATCTCCATGGCAACGAGTGGCAATAACAAATTGTTTGACCCCCTTCCATTCCGTTACTCTCATATAAGTGTATTTGAATAGTGAAAACTGAAAGTTTGGCACACTTTTTTTTTTATGTATTTAAAATCAATAGTGCTCGTGATTCTAAATTGATATTATAGTATTAAAAAAATCTAAATCTAAACCTATAAAACAGTACCGCGACTGACTGACTGACAACGCACAGCCTAAATCACTGGACCTAGCGACTTGAAATTTGGCACACATATACCTGGAGTATCCTAGAGGTGCACTAAGAAGGGATTTTTCGAAATTACCACGGGATAGTTAACTAGCCCATTTTTAAATATTTCACGGGGACAACGCCGCGGGGCATGAGCTGTTGCAGTATGAAAGTGTGTGTACAATGACCCCGTTGTCAGGGTGGTGTGGGCGGACTGCCGCGACCCGGTGTGGCGCGCGAGCGGCGGGCAGCCCGCCACGCGCGCGCCGCGCGCCTCCGCCGCGCTGTACCCCGCGCCGCGCCCGCCGCCGCACGCGCAGCCGAGGACCGGGTAACGCTCTTATTTTACACCTAAAATAGCTTTTTAGTTAAAAAGTTTTCGTAACAACCTTTTTTGTCGGCTGTACTTTTTGTTGACTGTACTCGTATTCAACATACAATGACAATGCCAAGAAAAATCAGTTAAGAAGCTGTCCAGCGTCCAGCTGGTTAGCTAATTTTTCTTTGCATTGTCATTGTTGTTGTTTAATTTAATACTATGAATGTTTCATAAAAATAAAATCCAAAATAATCAATAAATCGATTATTTTCATTGATTCAGAAAATATCTCCATCTCTTGCCACTTATACGTAACTGTAGAAGATCCTTAGAGGGTTAGCCGCTTGATTAAGCTGCTCATAGATGGCGCAAAGGAAAGATCTTCCAAATAAAATATGACACAATGCGTTGAAAAATTCGTTAGGTGCACCAAAGTTACGCATGGCTTAATTGGTGGAGTGTGGTACGGATTACCGAGGTTGCTGGTTAATGTCCAGCTATTTAACTGTTTTTTCTTTGCATTGTCATTGTATGTCGAATTTCATACTGTGAATGTTTCATAAAAATAAAAACAAAAATAATCAATAAATCGATTATTTTCATTGTACTCGTGTTGTCGGCAACTTACATATTCATATCCATACCAAATTTTAAGTCAAAATTGTATTGCTAATTTCGAAAATAAATATTTAAAAAACTATTAGATTGCATTTGAAAGTATAATGTCATTCTATGAAACTTACTAACTATGTTAACAAACCGCCATACTGAAATTGTCTCTGAATGATGAATTTACTATGGCGGTTTGTTGACATAGTTAGCAAGTTCCATAGAATGACACTTTAGTGGCGGTAGCAACCATAGAATAAAGATACAAAAGAATGTTAGCAAGCGTGCCACCGAAAAGGACAACAGATAAAGTACATACAATATTTACGGATGCCAAGTAATGAAAAAATTACCCCACAGTCTGCATTAGTACCATAATTATTATAGGTCGAATAATGTACTTTAACTCACACCTTGACTGATTTTAATAATCGATCCGGCAAATATCACCACTAAATTATGTTTGTCTAGCAGTACTTAACAGTCTTCCAACTTGGGGGCACCAACAAGCCACTATCACGGTTAAAATTGTTGTGAGTGATCAGTTTTATTTCACTATGATTAAGTCTCACGGAAGTTCAATGTTTAAGTCTCACGGAAGTTCAATGTTGAACTAAATTCTCTTACTATAATATTACCTTGTATTATGTGTTAGTATATTATTGATTTAAGTAGGTAAGTTAAACACTTAAAATAATTCAGTGAAAAATATATTAGATGAAAATGTATAAATAACATTAAGAAACTCTACAAAAGTTAATAAGTGAAGTACTGTTGTTTTCCCTTTCTTCCATAGCAATGTTGTGCCAAAATGCTCACTTCATGTTTTTGGTGAAGGATTTGGCACATAATTGATTTTTCCCGTAGCTTCTATCCATTTTCTAAGTTTTGGGTCAGCGGGAAATCTGAAATTTTCATAAAAATGAAATAGGTATATTATTTGATATATTACGAATTACCCTAATGTGGGGTAAATTTTTATTCTAGAAACTATCAACACTAATCTTTGAGGTTATAAAGCAAAAATATCAGAAATATAGCCGAAATCTAACAAATTTAACGAAAATGTAACGCACATAGTTAACAACCATAAAAATATAACTACATTAGTCATTGAAGTAACAAAATATACGAGAATAAATTGTTTACTTACGAATGAAAAGACAACCCAGTAACCTTCCTTCTAATATCGCTTTTACAGGTGATGACACTACACCGCGCCATTATCACAGATGTAAAAGCTAAAAAACTATCACCGGCCACTTTTTAGCGCAAGTAAATCGCGAAATATTTTACAATTTCAACTTTTAAACGTGAAAATCAATTAACTGCTTCCGCTCCTTCCGACAAACGTCAAAGTTTGTTTGAGCATTGCAAAGCGCAACCTTGAAAAACCCGGCCATACGATGAGGGACAGAAAATAGATATCTTTGTATCTTTTAGCCATGAATAATTGTGTATTAAGCCGTCCTTTTTGTGTGTGAGTGAGTAAGAAATGTCCAGCGGTCTATCTCTTTCTCTGTCTACGGTAGCAACTATGCTACGTCCCGTCACTGTCATAGAGTTGTTTGAAGTGAACTGTCAAAGAGAGTGACCAATTTCGTCTTTTATGAATATTTAACTCTGGCGTAGTATTAACATAATTTACTTCCTGTTAATATTTAATAATATTGTATGTAAAATAACCTTCAGTATCTGGCAATTCTAAAATTATTTATAAAGTCCCAATCTGAAACGTAATACAGAAAGACCGGAAAAATAAAATGTGACTCGAACCCAGTCCTACGCCAAACCGCGGTAACGCGCTAACCAATGACGCTATCCGAGCAATCAAAATCAATTAAAATTGTCAAGGAATAAAGTTATTTGGCACGGATAGTTAGTATTTCAAGATTGATTATTATCTTAAAATATAAATTGTTGTTATTTTTAAGTTTCTCCTTTCTATTCATTTCTGCCACCTAAATTGGCCTCTTCATCTTGGTTTCTGTATTTTGGCTGTCTGTAAGAGATCGCTTTTAAACGATAAGACCGCCTATTGTCTACCATACCTGTTTTTCTGTAATATCCTTGTGCTGTTTTGTGGTTTTCAATAAAGAATATTTGTATTGTATTGTATAATCTCTCGCACAGCCTGTGCATCCCCTGTGACTGGTTCAGTGCGGACGTGTTGTGTTGCAGTTGCTGGTTTTGCAGTTCTAATAATTATTTTTTTACACTTTTTTCTAAAATACGGTATTTTTTTTCCTCTTTATTTTTTCTGTGGTTACGTATTGTAAGATCTGATGTAATTTGTTTTTAGAAAAAAATACTTTGTGCCAAGTTTCTTGCGGCGCATTCTTCTTGGCAATCATGGTCTTTCCGAAAGCGCTGGTAGACTCGAAAAAATGACTTGTAAAAGAGCATTCAACTGCCTATTTGCTGATTAACTTTTTTTATTTTGAATTTTGCAGCAACTACAGCGCGGAGGCGGCGCGCAGCTGGCTGGAGGCGCAGCTGGCGTCGTGCTACCACCTGCGGCTCGCCACGGACTACCGCCACTGGCTCACCGCGCTGTTCACGCACCTCGCGCACCACGGTACGGGTTCAAATGGGCGATAGACGGGGTGATCCATTGGCGAGTAAAACCGCTGGTGCGCTAGCGAGCCGCCCAGCTAACAGTGTAACCCGCCAATGGAGCACCTATAATTCCGCAGTCTTAAAAAAAACATACATAGAGTGGAACGTAAAAAGTAAAGCAAAAAGTTTATTTGCATAGAATATTTTTTTACAGTCAGATTAGGTGTTACAGAGACTTAAGCTAGCTTATTCCGCTATTGGTATCTTTAATACTAGCATGCAAATTAATAATTATAAAAACAGTTATCTACATAATGTCATGCTCATAAAAAATCTTTATGTCACAATAACTTTTGTTAGCGTAGAACCTCCTCCTTTTTTGAAGTCGGTTAAAAATGGCGGATTGGCTCGCTGGCTCGATGTGCATTCTTGAAATCCGAAGTCTGTTTAGTTTTAAGTTTAAGTACTTTTAGCTTGGATTTAATGTCATTGTAAATTGCTTTTATTACGTAAATAAATACGTAGTCCGCGGCGTATAAAACCGCCAGTGGGTCAGCCGAGCCGGAGAGCCGACAGTTTTTTCGGCAGTCATTTGGTGCTCAAGGGGTCAATTTTTGAATCTAACCCGGTGACTAAATTCACTGATTTCTAAAAAGTTTGTATATTTAAATCAAATACGAATAGCCCTACCCACTCGTAAACGAGATCACTGAGTGACTTCTTGACCACTGGCATTGACAGCTAACCTCAATCTACCAGGTTGACATACTTGTCTGTGACGAACGCAAATTAGCTGCCTGTTGGTAGCCGAGTATGACATTCAAGTTTGGCAAATAGAAAATAGTGACATCGATGTCATGGATGAGAATTTAGTCACCAAGTGAGATTCAAAAATCGACCCCCTGACCCCTATTTCACCAACTTTACAAATGTCAGGTTGCAATGACAATTCGGTGTCAATTGATGACTTGAATAGCTTTTGTTTTAGCGCGCTTCATATTAGCAATGAAATGTGTCACCCCTAGACGCGCGAGTATGTTCGCGTACTTACGGCTCGACGACCTTACCGACGCTATGTCATTTTTCACCGACTTCGAAAAAGGAGGAGGTTTTACGTTCCACTGTATGTATTTTTTTTTAAGTATAATACACGTACACGTGTAATACATGTATACGTGTATCAGGAGGTCAAGGAACTGGCTCATAGGAGAGATGATTGGAAGAAGCTCCACCGACAAGAGTGTAACTTTTAAGTTTGATGATGATGATGATAATACACTTACTTTAAAACCGCCGATCAAGTTTGTCGGCGATCCAATACATTTGAAATTTTGCTCGGAACCCGCGAGTGCCTAAACTAAGTACGCGTACTTGTGGCTCGACGATATTTTTCACTCGTGCGTCAGTCACTTGAGTACGTTGATTTTAAAGAATAAAGCGAAAGCGAATAGTCGCCGAGCCACAAGTATATTGTACGCGTACTTGCTCGCACGTGTATCGGACACTTAAAAGTGAAGCAAAGAACTAAAACTACACTTAAATAGTGTAATTTCGCGTAGTCGTCTCCGTGCACGCAGCTTATCGTGACGTGTTCTACGAATGACAATATCAATGAATCCCTTCTCGTGTCTTTCTTACATGCAGAAATGCCGGTGCGTTTATAATAACCTAACCAACTTAGAAAAGTTGAAAAACCCCCGACATTGTCATTTCAAAGTTCAGTGTTTCAAAACCGGGTGAATCGATTTTAACGACACTTAGCTAAGAACCATCTCGATGAAACTACCTTTCGATTAAAAAAACCGCATCGAAATCGGTCCATCCGCTTGGGAGCTATGATGCCACAGACAGATACACAGATAACATGTGAAACTTATAACACCCCTCTTTATGGGTCGAGGTTTTAAAAAACAGAATAGGATTATAAGTAGCGAAATCTGGTTTAGACATAATAACAGTTTTAAATGATTCGCGGTTAATGGCAGTAGACATAATGAAAACGGGATATTGATTGGGGGATTGATATTGACGGGAAAATCTGGTTTGTTCTGTATTCTGAGTGTAATTATTATAATTGCAGGCAACGAGGATCAGCTGCGGACTATACTTGACGACATGCTCGGGCCTAGTCACTGCACGTCCACACCTAAAAAGTGGCAGTCAACAGTTCTGGTGAGTTATTACAATCAATGAAAATAATCGATTTATTGATTATTTTTGTTTTTATTTAAACGTTAAGTATAGCTTAATTGGTGGAGCGTGGTACGGATTACCGAAGTTGCTGGTTCAACTCCAGCTGCTTAACGGATTTTTCTTTGCATTGTCATTGTATGTTAGTTATTACAATCATCGAAAATATTAGTTTCTAGGACTCCACCACTCCCCCGAAAGTCAGCATTTGCATGCTTAGGAGATGAAGCATGAAGGAATTGGCATGTGACTGTAGAAACTCCTGAAGTTAGAAAATCTCGTTTTAGACGAGTTACCCAGGGGACATCTCCATGGCAACGAGTGGCAATAAAAAGTTGATTGACCCATTTACCATTTACATTGTTATGGTTTTATACGTAAAGGTGACTTATTTTTAAAAAGCGTTGTTCAATAAAAAGAGATGTCATGTTTCGTTCTTTCCCGTCCTCTCCCGTGGACCCCTGTGGGTATAAAGAAAGTGATCTTTTTTTACGTATAAAAAAACGGAAGGAAATAACTTTGAGCTATGTTTGGATTTCTATTTTGTTCCGGTCTCTAAAAAAATATATAACACAATGAAATACATAACAATAAAAATTTATTCGTGGTAGACGGACAGGTTAATGCATAAGATTAAGAAGAACGAAGATTAAGACTAGCTCATGCCCTGCGGCTTTGCCCCCATGAAATATTTCAAAAGAGGCTAGTTCCCTATCCCGTGGGAATTTCTAAAAATCCCTTCATAGTGCACCAATAGGATATGTTTGCCAAATTTCAAGTCTCTAGGTCCAGTGGTTTAGGCTGTGCGCTGTCTGTCAGTCAGTCAGTCACGGTACTTTGTTCCCAGGTATATGGTTGCTACGGTCAAACATGGAGCTATTGGATTATTCTGTCTTAACCAAATCTCTACTCGCACAGACAGAGCTGTCTTGCATATAACGGCTGTGTCTGTGAGACGCACTTACGTTTTCATGCAGTGCCCAGTGCCCACCCTCAAACAACTTTTTTTTTTATAAGGGCATCAAAAAACATGATATTCTGGAGTCAATGCTGGCGGTGCTGGTGCGGCAGCTGCGCTGGCAGCGGCTCTACAGCGAGTACGGCGACCAGCTCGCGGCGCTGAAGGAACCCATGGTCAATGGCCACTGACCTGTTCTGACTGTCTGTACCATAGTTGTGTGTTAAGAGAACCTTCTATTTAGCATAATCATTTTACGCATAACGTATGATTACGCATAATCTTAAAATTCAAAATTTTATTCAGCAAATAGGCAGTTGAATGCTCTTTTACACGTCATTTTTTTTTAATCTACCAGCGCTTTCGGAAAGACCACGATTGCCAAGAAAAAGTGCAAGATACTTGGCACAAAGTATTTTTTTTTTTTCTAAAAACAAGTTACATAGCTATTACAATACGTAACCACAGATGAATTACGTAAAGAAACCTCAGTATATGATTAGAAAATAAAGAAGAGAGAAAAAAATACAGTATTTTAGAAAGAAGTGTAAAAATAAGAAAATAAAGTAGAACACTACTTTACTTGCACGTTTTAGTTGACCAGGAGATTTTTTTTCTGAAGCCTTGAAATTTTCAGGATAACAAGGTATAACATAGATTGGTTATGATAGGTTAGAACATACATACAATCTTAATTTATATGTGTTGAAAACTTGGTAGAACATCGTTTTCGAGCAGTTATGCGAAATTAATATTATGCGTAATCATAGATTATGCGTATAAATACATATAGACCCGTATGCTAACCCATTTTTTACTATGCTTAATATAAAATCTAAGCGAGACTGAGGTGTCAGACATAATGAAATATTCGCATTAGTCATATAGACAGACCTTTATAACGTTGTGAAAAAAAAAACAGTAAGTATATTTTTAACATGAAACTACCGTGAGATGAAACTGATCACTCACGTATATACGTCGAGTTTATTTTTGCTTCTTCGTCTGAAATTGTTACGAATTAGTTCGAAACATGTCGAGCTAAAGTCGACTTGTATGTGTATGTGAGTGATCTGTTTTATATCATAACGAAATAAAAACCGTAACTTGGTAAAATAGTGTTATTATGACGCTTGCCGAAATATTGATACCTGTATGTACAGGTTTTTATTTAATAACGTTATAATGGATGGTAATTGTGTTAGATAACGTTACGCGAAAATAACGGTTATTACAGGTCTGCATAACAATATGAAGTTGAGTTTGCTCGACGTGTTTCGGCCCGTTTAGTGGCCATTTTTCAATGATGTGTTCACGACGAGTGCAAGACTTTGATCTCTGTTTCACGAATAGCAAAGTTTTGCTTAGTTGGAAGTATTAACTGAGTTAACGTGTCGACACCAGTAATGGACAAGGAACCAGTAATGGACAGTAAGTCTTATTTAATGGAAAAGAAGGGATAGTCATTTATCGGACCACAATCAGTGTTCAGCCATTTCTCAAATTTAAATCTGAAACGTGAATACACAGAAAAACCAGAAAATAAATTCGCGAACTGGGATTCGAATCCAGGACCTCTACCATACCATGGCGTCGCTCTACCAACTCCTATATATTTCAAATTACTTAACGAATACTGCCTCGCTAGCAACCATACGATCTTTCAATTAGGAATGAAGTGTCCATTACTGGTGCTTGTCAGCTTAAAGTGTCCAATATTGGTGCCATCCCGCTAACTGAGTAACTAATATTTGCTCTCGGGTCTTGGTTGTGTATTTGAGTATTAATTTATCCATATAAGTATGATTATCCGTTGTCTAGTATTCATAGCACAAACTCTGCTTAATTTGGGACTAGATCAATTTGTGTGAATTGTCCTTTCGATTTTTTTTTCTTAAATTGATTTTGTATTCGTCACTAAATTTAAGAATAATCGTGTTCATATCAATCTTATGAAGTATATATTGAGACTGATGGCGTGAGCGCGTGCTTGAAGATATAGTGAATGAAAGTATATTGAAGTGTTGTTAATTGATTCAATAATTGTATGTATTATGTACTGTCAATAAGTCGGATTGTTATCCTTGTTTTACCGTGATACTCAGTTTAGCTTAACATGTTTCGGACTAATACGTAGTACTTCAGCTGGGAGCGCACGACTCGGCGGCAGCGAAACGCACAAGTTGATCAAGTTTATGATCAAGTGCGTGTCTAGTCTGATGAGTTTATGTCATGTTGCTTTCTGTCCAAGTACAGTCAGCAGCAATAGTTGCTAAGCAACCGAAGCGGGCACAATGATCTGCACAAGCTCTTATGTCTATAACGATAGAGCCGTGCTTAGGTCATTGTGAAGGCGTTGGTTGCTTAGCTACTTTTGCAGCCGACTGTACCAATCAGGTGAAATGCGAACTTGACGAATTATTTTGCTATCTAAATACTAATACTGATTGTTTCACCACCCTAAAACAAATATATCTGGCAGAAACCCTGTCATACCGTCTGTTTATTTTGTTAGAACTAACAAAGATGATATTTATATATTATTATCATAACGTCGGGTGACAAGCAAACATCACTAAATGCAAAAAAAAATATTTTAAGGAAAATCAACCATATACATAGAGTAATAAGGTTGATTGTCGACTTTAATTAGTGAACGTAGTTACTGACTTTTGATTGTCACCCGACGATAACATACGAGGGTAGTGAAATAGGTCCTTAACCTCGTATGCTTAGTCACGGATCCGTATATCTTTTTTTTTTTTTTTTGTAATCCAAATTTTTTAGATATTAAAATAAAAGACGCTTGATTCCGTTTTTTTTTTACTTTCCGCATACGAGGGGTTAATGTAATAATAGTAGTTTATGCAACTGCTACATAATGAGTGTTTTAAGGCCTAATTATGTGGAGTTGCATACATTACTTTATCTACACACATACTCTAAGATGGGTTCAGAAGCCGAAGGCATATCATACCCATACCTGTCACGAATTTGATTAATTTTTTTTTAAACCATAGACAAACATACCGAGCTGACATTTCGTAAACTGTTTTTTTTTTGTAAAAAAAAAATATGTATATCACATTGTTAATTATACATGTCGGACTGAACTCGACTTATATACGTGAGTGATCCGTTTTATTTCACTATGATTGTAAATTACGTTGGTTGTCAAATTCGAAAAATCGAATTCGATATCATGATCTCAGTAGGAGTATCTTTTTGTATTTTTTTCTCCCAATTTTTTTTTTTTTTTTTTTTTTTTACTGTTTTCCCGTGAATATCAATTATATTTTTTATAAACTCACTGAAACATGAATACACAGAAAAAAAACCAGAAAAATACCAACCCCGGGAATCGAACCCGGATCCTCGACACTCCGGGTCGTGTGCTTTTCCCCTACACCACGATTGGACATAGAGGAAAGGCCGAATTTTTTCCATGTATTCAAATCTTAGCTTGTTTTTATCACTTTTTGCAGTGACTAGCGCCATCTATGCGATTACTTCGTAAACCGAAAACAACGCACCCTTTCGAAACTTATCAGTTTACCCAGGCTCAACAACGAGATGGCGCACTAAAGCAATCAATTCATGATCTCAGTAGGAGTATCTTTTTGTATTTTTTTCTCCCAATTTTTTTTTTTTTTTTTTTTTTAAATTGGGAGAAAAAAATACAAAAAGATACTCCTACTGAGATCATGAATTGATTGCTTTAGTGCGCCATCTCGTTGTTGAGCCTGGGTAAACTGATAAGTTTCGAAAGGGTGCGTTGTTTTCGGTTTACGAAGTAATCGCATAGATGGCGCTAGTCACTGCAAAAAGTGATAAAAACAAGCTAAGATTTGAATACATGGAAAAAATTCGGCCTTTCCTCTATGTCCAATCGTGGTGTAGGGGAAAAGCACACGACCCGGAGTGTCGAGGATCCGGGTTCGATTCCCGGGGTTGGCATTTTTCTGGTTTTTTTCTGTGTATTCATGTTTCAGTGAGTTTATAAAAAATATAATTGAATTCGATATCGAAAAGTCGATGTCGTAATGACTATTACTTTGCCGCTGGACCTGCAGGGCGGGCGGAGGCGACGATGTACTGCAATGCTGGTCATTTTCTACGGTTTCTGAACGCATTATATATAGAGGACTTATGATATGTGTGTAGATAAAAATGTTTATTTAAGTAATCCGCATCATTTTTTTCGTGTTTTTTTTTTGTCCAGCTGTTGGCACATTTACTGTTCATCAAGTTTCTGAGGATTAAAAAAAAATCTCACACAAGTTTGATAGCGAGACACTTTTAATGTATTTGTGAAACGTCTCACTAATTAAATGTAATGATATGATAGGCTGTTATCACCTATGTAATTGTAGTTTTATATGCCAATGCAGATAATATTGTATATATATTACTGATGAAATAACTGAACTGTTTCTGGTATGAAGTGAATACAAAAGATTTTATAATGCCTGATTTTTATTAATATCTCTTCCTTATCATTCATCTACAGGAAGGAAAAAGGGTATACAGGCCGACCAATACAAACAACCATAATTTATATCACAATAATTTATTTTTACAAATTAGTTATGGATCACAACAGCTCTCGCGGTCTAGCAGCGAGACAGTGTTACGATACCCTCGACACGTCGAGCATAACGTCGCAATTCTAACAGCCCGGCACCCGGTAAACTCTCTTACAAACAAACAGGGAACATAAAGAATTTGCGACAAATTTTGGTCCCACGAGGATCAACGCGGCAGTACAGTGTTAAACTACCTACATTTACTCTGTTAACATCATCTAAACACTTACACTACAATATAATGTCACGCGATGTGATAGACACAGTAACACATTTATCATATCATCTAAGTAAGTGTACGCTGAGGACGCCGCGGGGTTCGGAAATTACGTGAATAAAGCGGGAATTAACAATAATTAAAATCACGTTCAAAAACACATTATTGTAATACCGGCACAAAAGAAAAAAGAAAAAAAAAAAACTGCACTCTAATTGAAAACTTCTTTTAAGTAGCTTAAAAACTTAAATGTGCCGAGATTATTTGCAATAGTGCCACCATACGCCCACCATAGCAGCGAAAATGCATTACATGTAATGCACGGACATTATGATTGTATGTATCGACACAGTGTGTATCACCATCATCATCATCACCAGCCTTTTTTTCGTTCCACTGCTGGGCACAGGCCTCTTCTCAGAATGAGAGGGCTTGGGCTATAGTTACCACGCGAGCCCAGTGCGGATTGGGAACTTCACACACATCATTGAATTGCTTCGCAGGTGTGTGCAGGTCTCCTCACGATGTTTTCCTTCACCGAAAAGCTCATGATAAATTACAAATGTAATTCCGCACATAAATTCCGAAAAACTCGGAGGTGCGAGCCGAGATTTGAACCCACGACACTCTGCTTGAGAGGTCATAGGTCAAACCACTAGGCTAATACGGCAAGTCACAGTGTGTATACGTACATACAAGCAAGGTCTTCAGTGCATTACAAATGTAATGAACGGACAGCGAAAGTATTAAAACAGGGACATTTTAATAAGGGTCTGTTGAAAAAATTCACGTATTTCGCAAACGCTCCCATTTTGAATAAATAAACACCGAATCGTTCCGTCTATTTACAAGGACGTTCCCAGCCGCCGAACAACACATTTACATGCCCACTCTTGGGCGTCGTAAAATTATGCATTTTGTACCATTGATGTAGGGGCGCGATCGTCAGACGAACTCGACAAACACGGGCCGCTCACTTGCCACACAAGTATTCAAAAATTTGCTTAGCAAACTTTATTATTACACAACAGAAGCATACCACAACCATTACCAGTTAATTAATACGATATTAACCAAGTGTAAGTTCGTAAAGTTTAAGGTCAGTTTCAGACCGTATTTTATTTTAAAATTAAGCTCATTGAACTTAATGGACGACGCACATTTATTAGAAGTACGCTAAGTAGAGTTTTATGGTTGGCAGTTATGGCATCACTCTTAGATTCTTTGTTGCTTAAATTACACATCATTGCTTCCCAAAGAACTTTAGCTACAATGGCAACACCAGCACAGCCTTTGTTTCTTTTAAATTGACAATAGTCATAGCCAAAATTTCGCTGGGAATCCAATGACGCAGATTAAGACTAAAAAAAACTCGAGCCATAACATACTACCTCGTATCATATGCCATCCGGAGAATATATTTGTACTTGTAAAACCCTATCACATTCATGATATCAAATCAGATAACAACATTTTATCATTGTTAAGTAAGAATAACGGCGCAACGAGTTCGCGAAATCGGGCCCCTACCGCATTAAAAATATACAACTCTTGTTAAACTAACTTAACTATGTATTTACATCACTGCGCGCTTCAGCGTCGTATCGCGAGGCCCATCTAACAGCGCACAGTCAAGGCAACGGCACATCCTTAGCGACGAAGTCAGAACAACCTCACACACCGTACGAACACCCGCCGAGATAACTCGTGCTACCCCTTTCCAATGCAACGGTGCAGAAAGGGATGCAAAGTGTCTCAGCAAGCGCGCTCGCAAAACATTTCTTACGTAAAAAGTCGCCAGATGACAGTCGGAGTAGAGTCCAATCTGGCATCTGTCATTGAAAGAACTTTATATAATATAGAGCTCAGACCATTAGCGAAATGTCACGTTATTGACAGATTCTCTAGGAACTTTCGTTTGACAGATGTCGGATTGGCCTGACGCGTCACGAATGACATCTAACGACCTTTTCCCCCCAAAACTCCGCTTGTTAAGTTAAACATGCAACATAACTGTCGTCTCCACGACACGTAACAATAATACCTAAGTACGCGCAACATTTGCATTCAATAATACAGATTGCTGTTCTAACTACAAGACACTTGGCGGTGACTCGCTACCATTGCCGTTGTGAAAAACGAGTCATATATTTTCAAAGTATATGCGACTTACTTTATAGTGTCATTCTATGGAACTTGCTAATTATTTAAAGCCGTCTGTGGCAAATACGCAAACCGCGCGAGCCAAAAAAGAAAAAAATATATGTAAAGAAACTGCCATACTGAAATTGTCTCTGAATGATGAATTTACTATGGCGGTTTGTTTACAATTACATAGTTAGCAAGTTCGATAGAATGACACTTTGGTCACAATATATTTGCGAATGTGTACATTAATGTTCAACAATGGCAATGGTTGCTTACAGCTGGTAACTGGTTAAGAGTAGTGAAGGTTTCATAAAAATGACAAGTCATAAAACATTATAACACAAAACTAACAAAAAATCCAAAAGTGACCTAATGACGTTTCGACTTTTAAAGTGCGAACTTTGCATGTAGATTGCGCTGTCAAACAATCAAAGACGAGCGTTCGATCTGTTGCCTATGAAACGGTTAGGGCGTCCTGTGTTTATTAACGCAGACATCCAGGCCCCAGCGGTACGGAAACCTCCACAAAGTTCAAAGTATTCATCGGCGTATCTGAACAGTGCAATCGACATACAATAAATTACGGGAAACATTTTCTTTGTGATTCCTTCATCTTACTGAAGATGCAGAATTTTTTGATATTCAGCACGACGGAGTCTGAAAGCGCTAACTTGTTTGAGCTTACGTAGTCATACAAAATGACGTCATCGCTCGTCGTAGCGTTCTTTTCCTAGAGCATAACAACGTCAATGGTGAAGGCCGGACACGGTCCGTTGTGAAAGTCTTTGGGGAGCACAATGCTGAAAAAAACCCGGCAAAACCTGCACTAAACTTAACCTAATCCAGCCCACAGCGCAGCCGAACGTAACTTTTAAACTACAGCGCTGCCAGCAGACAGCCTGAACTATCGTTAACTGCGCCAGCCGCGCAGGCAGCACAACTGCTAGCAGATGAGCGCGCGGTCCTGCGGGGGGCGCGCGGGGCGCAGGCGCAGGCACGGCGCGGGCGGGGGGCCGCCGCAGCAGGGCGGGGGGCAGCCGCCGCACGGCGCGCACGGCGGGCACGCCGCGCACTCGGCCGGCAGCTTGGCTGGCTTCTCGTAGTCCGGTTGGAACTTCTTGCACAGCGCCAGCACTGATGGTGGGTGTGGCACCGACTTGCGGGATACCTTTAAAGGGGAGAAGGGAAATTAAGGTCGCTACGCTTGGAGTAGGTCCCTGCGAGATCGAATGTGACAAATGAGGAGATCCTTAGAACTAAAGCCACCAATATACCTTAGCTAATTGCACACTTTAAGTGGCAGTGGGCGAGGCACATTGCTCGCAGAACTGATGTTCGTTGGGGTTGTAAGGTTCTAGAGTGGCGTCCACGTACCGGGAAGCGGAGTGTTGGTGCCTCCCGCAAGGTGGACGGACGGACTGGTAAAGATCGCGGGAAGCCATTGGCTGCGGGTAGCACAAGACCGATAGTCGTGGAGATCCTTGATGAAGACCTTATGGCCAGCAGTGAAAGTCTTCCGGTTGATATGATGATGATTTAATGACGACGATAGAGTGGTAAATCATTAAATATCTAATTCTACCACCTTTTGTTCGAAAGAGACTTCCGCTTGTAAATTGTAACTTTATAAAACACGACGATCCATACCAAGATCAAGTTTTGCATTACCAGGGCGCAGTTTTATTTATCTATTTTATTTAAACAGTTTACTTACACTACAGCCTTACAGTAAAAAACCAAAACGCCTACGAGGGCTGTTTGATAAGTACCCGTTTATGGAAAAAAAATTTTTTTTTTTGTATACATGCATTTATTTTTCTACGTAGTCACCTTTTAACTCTATACATTTGTTCCACCTATACTCAAGCTTCAATAAACCATCCAAAAAGTATGATTTTGGAAAGTCATAAAAATAGGCCTCTGTGGCGGCAATGACTTCGTCATTTGATCCAAATCGCTTACCACCGAGCCATTTTTTTAGGTTGGGAAACAAAAAGAAATCGCATGGGGTCAAATCTGGAGAATACGGGGGGTGAGACAATAGTTCGTAGCGTAACTGTGCTAATTTAGCCGTCACAACTCTGGACGAATGAGCCGGGGCGTTGTCGTGATGAAACAGTACTTTTTTCTTTTTTAAATGGGGTCGTTTGTCCTTCAACACGGCGTCAAATTCATCCAATAAATTGGCATAGTACTGCCCTGTTATTGTTTTTCCCTTTTCTAAATAGTCAATATGTATAAATACACTGCGAATCCCAAAAAACGGTCGCCATGACCTTTCCAGCCGATGGGACGGTTTTTGCTTTCTTTGGAGCAGGTTCACCCGGTAAAATCCACTGCTTCGACTGCTCTTTCATTTCTGGGTGTAGTGGTGGACCCACGTTTCGTCCATGGTCACGAAACGACGCAGAAACTCCTTCGGGTTACGTTTGAACACGGCCAAACACTGCTCCGAAGTAGTCAGTCCGTTCCGTTTTTGCTCCTCCGTGAGTAAACGCGGCACCCACCTCGCCGATACTTTCTTCATACCCAATTTTTCTTCTAATATGTGTTGTACCCTCTCGATTGAAACGTTTACAGCATCAACGATTTCTCGAAGTTTAATTCGGCGGTCGGCTAAAACGATATTTTCAATTTTCTTAACCATATCGTCTGTAGTCACCTCAACTGGCCGGCCTGGGCGATCCTCATCAAAGACGGTTGTTCTCCCCCGCTTAAACTCGTTATACCAATATCTGACGGTTGTCATAGAAGGAGCACATTCATGGTAAACCGCTTGCATTCTTACTTTTATTTCATCACATGTTTTTCCTTCCAAAAATAAGAATCTAATTACAGACCGATACTGTTCTTTCTCCATTTTAACAATTTTAAGTTCACGCCTTCAGTGAATCGTTGTCAAATGAGAAAAAAAACAAAAGAATGCCATTTTTTTTTAATTTTCCCGCCCCTGAAAAATGGCTTAAAAAGGTGGTATACTTATTTGCGGCCAGTGATATTAACATATTTAGAAAACGGGTACTTATCAAACAGCCCTCGTATAATGCTAAGATCCGGCAAGCAAGCTTCGTTTGCATAAAGTTTGCACCTTAGCTCTCTAGGTTGGCAACGCATCTGCGAACCCCTGGGGTTGCGGGTGTCTATAGGCAGTGGTGATCACTGATCACTTACCATCAGGTGACCCACTTGCTCGTTTGCCTTCCTTGCCTTATATAAAAAGCTAGCTTGCGCCCCGCGGCTTAGCCCCCGTGAAATATTTCAAAACGGGCTAGTTCCCTTTCCCGCGGGAGTTTCGAAAAATCCCTTTTTAGTGCACCTCAAAGATACTCAAGGTACTTGTTTGCCAAATTTAAAGCCTCTAGGTCCAGTGGTTTAAGCTGTGCGTTGTCTGTCAGTCAGTCAGTGACGATACTGTTTTACAGTGGAGCTAGCACGACTAGCCGCGACTTTGTCGCGCGAGATTATATTACCCGTCTCGTTGCACAGACAGACAGAAAAGGACGGGCAGTTGTTCTCGCGCGAGATAGAAGTCGCACTGTAAGTTGTGCTAGGCCCACAGGTATAGGTAAAGCTATATGTTCACGTGATGTAATTACCAGTATCCTCACCTTGGGCGTGGAGGGCGCGTCAGGGCAGGGCGGCGAGGCGTCCCGCGCGTGCGCGTGCTTCAGCGGCTTGGCGTCCTCCGGCGCCGGCGACGCGCCGCGCGACACCGCCCGCTCTGCAACACACAACATTATTCAATCAACCAAATTCTTTATCCTAACTAATATGCTAATATTATAAATGCGAAAGTAACTCTAACTAACTCTGTCTCTCCATCTCTCTGTCTCTCTGTCTGTCTGTCGTTACCTCTTTACGGAAAAACCGCTGCACCAATCTAGACGAAATTTGGTAAGATAGCTTGAATATTGAGGAATAACATGGGCTACTTTTGAAAATTGTATAGTTCCCGCGGGATAGCGATAATCGAAATCTACGCGGACGAAGTCGCGGGCAGCAGCTAGTTTTAAGTACATAAAACATTGTGTACAAAACCGGTCTTAAATTTAATTGCTTTCACCTATTCTGTTGTAAAGACGCCACGTAAAAAATAAATAAACAATTTTAGTAAAATTAACAAAAGGAAAAAGCTAATAAATACAAACTGTCAAACCACAAGATTAATTAAATAATATACAAGATAATAACAATTACAGAATGTCACATTAAAATGTATCATTCAATATTATACTAGGTGACGTTTAAAAATTATTTCATGGTCTATAAGCCAGTTTTTGAATTCCTTTTTGAAAGAATTTAGTGGCAATGTCTTAAATCTATCAGGCAGCTTATTGAATATTGGTGTATACATACAATACGTACTTCTGTTATACAATTACCCAATTGTATAACAGAGGGCTGTTAGCCCGCATTTCTAGACTATCTGGATATCTTGTGCGAAAACTACAGGTATCTTTTAAGGTTTTATAAGACTCTGGATGTTGTTTTACAAATAGGCAAATTTCGTACAAATACATACATGACACAGTCAACAAACGTAGTCCCTTAAAGAGAGAACGGCAAGAAGTTCGAACATCTACAATGCACATTGCCCGGAGACACTGCTTTTGTGCTATGAGAACCCGACCAATGTCACGAGAATTTCCCCAGAGGAGAATCCTGTATCTCAACAAGGAAGACACGTAGCCATGATTTGCTTGATATTTAACTAGAGGCTCTGTGAGTAAATAATCCCATCGAGTCATCTAAATAGCCAAGAAATCCCGAACCTCACCTTTTTCCTCCTCATGCGTGCCATTGGTCCCGTTGACCCCGTTGCGGCCGTTGACCCCGTTGTGGCCGTTGACCCCGTGGCCGCCCCCCGGCTCGTCCTCGTCCAGGGCGTCGCTGGCGTCGCTGGCGCCGAAGCCGAGCCCGACGATGGCGCGCGGGATGTCCGAGTCGTCTTTCAGCCAGGGGTGCTCCAGGCACTCTCCCACTGTGAGACGGCCCCTGGGAGACAATGCCAGGTTGTAACAGTGGTCGGACGCCTTTGATGTTTGCGTAAACGCCGACACCGCAACCGCAAGGTCACAGCAGCTGCTGTCGCCTTGTTACTAACAAAAACGGGCAGCGGTGGCGTGTGCAACTGGAATCCGGCTATATCTTCTTCTATACCTATAAAACAGTACCGTGACTGACTGACTGACAGACAAGGCACAGCCTATACTACTGGTGCTAGAGGCTTGAAATTTGGTAGACATATACCTTGAGTATCCTAGAGGTGCACTAAGAAGAGATTTTTCGAAATTCCCACAGAATGGAACTAGCCCATTTCGTAATACATACTTCACGGGGGAACAGCTAGTATACAATACAGGTCTCCTCTTAGGCTGAGAGCTGTTTGAAGCCATCGATGATTTTTTTGTAGTAGAAACTATCGATCGCCGTCGACTGTTCCATTCTGCCATCCTAATATGTATTTAAGTGTGTGTTTACAAGCGCGATTATCCGTTGCATAGTCCGTTGTCCAGTTTGCTTAATTTGGGTCTAGGCCAATTGGTGTCAATTGTTCCACGATAATATTTTTTATTAAGCTGCGAACACACAGAGACCTAACTCTCGACTCTTTATGGATCACTCTAGGCTCTTTGTGGGTCTGCAGCTTCGGGCACGTGTCTTCTGCCAACAGACACGTGCCGCACTCACTTGGGGTCGACGACTAGCGTGTCCCGGATGAACTGCTGCGCGCGCGCCGACACGCCGCGGAACAGGTCGCGCGGGAAGCTCAGCTGGCACTGCGCGATGTTCAGGTACGTCTCCTGCAACACAACAACCGACATCATCATCGACTCTTCTCGTGTCGGTGGAGTGTCCAATCATCTCTCCTATGTAAGAGCCAATTCCTTGATCGGGAGATCAAGGAATTGGCTCGTAGGAACGAGACAACAAACTTGCTTCGAAAATCCTCGATGAAACTTGAAACTATTTGTGCGAATTTTCAAACGCACCAGACAAAGTAACATATTGATATAGCCAAGTAAAGTCAATGATATTACACATAAAAAGAGGTAGATTGTCACCGGCACGCCGAAAATGAAGCGCAGAAAGGGCTACAAATTGCAGCCTCTTTGGCCACAATCTCTCTCAAATAAGGTCCAAACTTGCGCGCAAATGTCAAAATGTTCGGAACATGTTATTCGATTGTCTTGTGAGCATATGACGTATCTTTACTTATAATATCATTGGGTAAAGTTAGAAAAGCTTTCCCCTGTCAAAATGCTTCTGACATTGTCATAAGATTGATTTTTGACTTTGAAGCTTACCTGCTTGGTGTCACCAGCGAACGGGGAGTACCCGCTGACGAGTACGTAGGCGAGCACTCCGACCGACCACATGTCGGCGGCGAGAGACAGCGGCTCGTACGACAGGATCTCCGGGGCTGGCGGAAGATGAGCAGGTTAAATATAACATCAATGCAGAATACATCTACAGCCTAACGTAGAATGTATCAGGCGAATGCTGCTGTTGGCCCTACCCTATAAAACTGAGAAGTGTGCTAAACTGCAATGTAAAAATTGGTATCGTCACAAGCTAAACTTGTTCAATCTAGAGTCATCAGCAAAAGTTGCTAAACAACCGAAGCGGTCACAATGATCTGCACAAGCTCTCATGTCTTTAACAATAGAGCCGTGCTTAGATCTTGTTACCGCTTCGGTTGCTTAGCAACTATTGCTGCTGACTTGTACAACATATGAGAGCCACACGGCTTTCTAGGAGTACACTTCAAGCCGTATCTTCGTGCCTTCACTTTGTACTGTCGGACACTGTAAAATATCAGCCACGCCGCATTCCGTGACAAAACATGATCCGTGGCAAAACGCTTTCTGCCCCAGAATTTTACGAAGTTGTACAGTTGTACAGCTATAAATAATCGAATCAGTCGCCCCGGTCTAGACCGCCGCATTCAGACTGCGAATGCGATCGCGTGCGGTCGCGGAGTAACTTATCTCGAGGAAACGCAATTAAGAAATATGATTGGAGCGAGATTTGTCATTCGAACGGGATAAGGAATCGACGTTTCGTTTTTACCGTTAACGGTTTATTTATAAAATCGATGGGCTCCATGGGGGCTCGTAACTGCCAGTGGGCGTCTCGGTTCGTCCGATAGAATTTGAATAATATTTTCCAATTGTAACAAGATCATTCCATGACATTTCTCTTCCAGTATAAAACCTTTGATTCTTCAAGGACCAAGGAGGAGTATTCGGATCACTTTTATAAGGAACACCACTCCAGGTACCTGTTCGCCCATTCCTATGCGACGCAGAAACATTCGCGGCCTAAACCACCAAGACATCACGCCACATTACGCCACAAGTAAGCGCGCGAATTGTGACTCAGTATTGTTCGAAAGGTCAGCGTGACACAATGCGTTTTATTTTGCAGCATTTGTAATTGCGGAAACTCATCCACAGTGTGGAATTACACTAGAAATTGTGTGCGTGATTGCGTGTGTGCATAGCAAGTGGAGAGGTAAAAGCGACGACATTTGTTATGGAGCATTCGTATTCTATTTTTATCAGTTCTATGTGTTAAAAATCCAACAGCCACTCACCAACATAGTCCCTCGTGCCTAATATTTCGCGCACATGAGCCCCGGGCTGTATGGCGCGGCTGATGCCGAAGTCACAGATGATGAGCTCCTCCCCCTCTGCCGTCAGCAGCAGGTTCTGAGGCTTCAGGTCCAGGTGTGCTATGCGGCGCGCGTGGAGGTGCGCCAGCCCTTCTAGGACATGGCGAAGGGCGCGCCGCGCGGCGCCTTCCGAAAGACGCTCCTCTTCATCAAGAAGACGTTGTAACTCGCCGCCAGCACAGAGCTCCAATACTATGGCCACTTCTGAACGGGTTTCGTATACCTGGAATTGAGTAAGGCACTTATGGATTATTCTATAGTGATAATTACTCCAAATTACCGCAGTCATCATCATCATCATCATCATCGTCATCATCATGTAAGCCGAAAGACGTCCACTGCTGGACATAGGCCTCCCCCGAGGCTCCCGCAGTGTTTAAAGTCAAAAGTCGTTGAGCAGTGTGTGTTGCCAGTGGTGACTTACGGATCTGAGACGAGGGCGCTAACGATGGGCCACATAAGGAAGCTCAAGGTCACTCAGAGGGCGATGGAGAGGGGTTTCTCTGCGGGATATAATCAGAAATGACGATATCCGCAGTAGAACTAAGGTTACCGACATAGCCCGAAGAATTGCGAAACTTACTCGCAGGACTGATGGTCTATAGGTCAGAAGGTTCTCGAATGGGAATGGGAGACGAGCTGTCGGTAGGCCTCCATCAAGTTGGAGCGACGACCTGGTAAAGATCGCGGGACCGCGGTGGATGCTGACAGCACCAAGACCGGTCTGAGTGGAGAGCCTTGGGGTGGCCACCGTCCAGCTGTGGACGTCTTTCGGCTAACACGAGACTGATGGCCGATGGGGTCAGAAGGTTCTCGAATGGCGTCCACGGACCGGGAGACGAGCTGTCGGTAGGCCTCCATCAAGTTGGAGCGACGATCTGGTAAAGATCGCGGAACCGCGGTGGATGCGGAAAGCACAAGACCGGTCTGAGTGGAGAGCCTTGGGGTTGCCACCATCCAGCAGTGGACGTCTTTCGGCTGACATGACGATTTTCTTTGTACCTTCTTTCTATTTTGTTTGTTATGTGGTGTCCAATAAAGTCTTAAATTGTAATAAAGTAGTAAAATTGTATTGTATTGTAATCCTAGTACATTCCTCACCTCGTGCAGTCTGACGACGCGCGTGCAGCCAGCGCAGAGCGCAAGCACGGCGACTTCGTGCTGTATCTCCCGGGTGCTGTCGGCGGCGCGCCGGCGCTTCCGAATGAACTTGGCGGCGTACTCCTCGCCCGACACCAGGTGGCGGATCTTGCGGACCGACGCGAATTTACCCCTGGAAGGAGGAGAACGTGGCGTTAATACAGAGCCAGGGACACAGCGTCGTCCGCGGACCAGTTGCAATCGAAGGCTTTTTTTTCCTTATTCGAAACCACATTCCCAAACTTCAAGTCAAATTAGCTTTTGAATGAAAAAAACCGCATCGAAATCGGTCCAACTGCTTGGGAGCTAATGCCACAGACAGATACACAGATACTTGAGACTTGTTATTATCTATTTTAGTTTTCAACATATTAATTCAAAACAGCATTTACACTAATATAACAAATCAACTTGATGATACAACTGACTGATGGCCTATTGCTCCCATGTTTACACAAGTAATTAGGCAATTCTATAAAAGCGTCGCACGCGCACTAAACAGCTCTCTCGTAATTCTCGTGTCTCGCACGCGCATTAAAATTACGCTTTTAACACCTTAAAATCTAGGTTCAAATTCGTGTGGCGTAGTGAGAAATGGGCTATACTAAATTCTGGGGCTGTTCCACACACTCTAATTGCTGCCGTTTCGAGTTGCGCACGCGGCGACGCGCGGAATGCTCTCCGTTCGACTCATTTGTAAGGAAACATTCTCAATGACTTAGTCATGGCTGGGCAGGTGTATAGAAAACTCCTGAGACTGTTAAGGCTGGGTGACTTGATTAGTACAATAATAAATAAATAATAAATATCAAGGAACTATTTTATTGAAACCAATTGACCTAGTCCCAAACTATGGGTACTAGACAACGTATAGACATACTTATACAATATTATACATATTATACATCCAAGACCCGAGAGCAAACATTCGTATTTTTATCACACAGATAATCGAACCCGGGACCTCAAACTTAATAGTCAGGTTCTCTCTCCATCACCACAAATGAGCTACGTAAATACAGACGTACAGACATACAGACGTCGGAAATTTTATGCCAAATAATACCTAATTCATTAATTGATATCAGTTCGTAAAATAACTTTGCCTTTGTAACAGATCTTAACCATATCCATTTATCATCATCATCAGCCTATCTACGTCCCACTTCTGGGCACAGGCTTCCTCTCAGAATGAGAGGGCTTGGGCTATACTTCCCACGCGGGCCCAGTGCGGATTGGGAACTTCACACACACCATTGAATTGCTTCGCAGGAGTGTGCAGGTTTCCTCACGATGTTTTCCTTCACCGAAATGCTCATGATAAATTACCAATGTAATTTCGCACATAAATTCCGAAAAGCTCAGAGGTGCGAGCCGGGGTTTGAACCCACGACACTCTGCTTGAGAGGCCATAGGTCAAACCACTAGGCTATCACGGCTTATCCATTTATAATCAATGGTAAACACTATATAAGTATTAGTAAAGGTAACAAACACTACATAGGTAATGTTAAGTGTATCGGCGTGTGAGTCACCGCACCGTATGTATTTATGTAAGTGGAGGTAAATAGCCACCCCCAAGACGGCGCGGCGCGAGGCTGCGCAAAGGCCGGACTAGTTTACTGGGCATTGTACATAATGCTATTCTAATTATATGTTGAGCTGATATAGTTTAATTCGAACGTTCGCTTTCGATTAGCTGATTTAACGCGTTGCTCAGAAAAAAATAAAACTTAACTGTTTGCATTAAAATGAAACTTAACTCGTTCGAGTTAAAACTCGAAGAATGTCAAGATTATACACCGACCGAACGATCAGATAGCCTAGCTAGTGGTTAGCTAGAGATACCGAGTTCAAGCTCGAGGTCCCGGGTTTGATCCCCGGTCGGGGCAGACGTTTGTGTGAAGAATAAGAATGTTTGTTCTCAGGTCTTGGATGTGTAATATGTATATAAGTATGTATTTATCTATATAAGTATGTTTATCCGTTGTCTAGTACCCATAGTACAGGCTTTGCCTAGTTTGGGACTAGGTCAATTGGTGTCAATTGTCCCATGATATTTATTTATTTATACACTCAGCGGTGCAATTTAATCGCCCATTCTATTTTCCTTGATACAATACAATACAATACAAAACTCTATAATTAATACAGCATAACAAACAAATCTGAAAAAACAGGGACTAAGAACATTCGGAAGCTGGATTAGTGAAAATGTAAAATGATTTTATTTTGACATCAGTCAAATACCCTATTATGCAATTACAATTCAGCTGACCATGCAACATTGGAGTCTAATATTTCTATATGTTATATTTTATATATGTTATAAATAAGTAATAGTATGTTGATGTAGGGAACGTGGCACCCAAAAGTGCGTCATTATTTACAGCCCTCCGGCTATCCAGTCGGAAAGTCTCGAACTCACACAAGTACCTTACTACACTCACAGAACTGCTCATTCACAATTTCACACTAGCGCCTAGCAAGTGTAAATGGTTCAGCACATTTGCTAGTGGCGCATAAATCTGCTTTCGTGCAATTAGGCGCGTCGGCGCGCGCGCCGCCCGCGGCGCCTGCGCTGTCAACGCTGCCGGCTTAGGATTGCCACACGACGGGATTCCTCGAGGAAATGCATAATGCAAGCTTAGGTAAAAAGCCATGATAGCCTAGTGGTTTGACGTATGGCCTCTCAAGCAGAGGGTCGTGGGTTCAAACCCCGGCTCGCACCTCTGAATTTTTCGGGATTTATGTGCACAATTACATTTGTAAGGGTTAAGGAAAACATCGTGAGGAAATCTGCTCACTCCTGCGAAGAAATTGAATTACATGTGTGAAGTTCTAAATCTGCAAAGGGTCCGCGTGGTAACTATAGCCCAAGCCCTCTCATTCTGAGAAGAGCCCTGTGCCCAGCAGTGGCGACTGGAAAAACGGCATCGTTGTAACAGGCTCTTTCTCACAAATAATTCCGAGGTATACCCCCATATATAAATATATAAAAAAACCCCGACAAAGAATAGGCTTATTGTATGAAAACCACGAGATCCTATAAAAGTTATCATCACGACTTTCATAGGGTATACCATATGATTGAAACCATCACTGTTATTTTATGACAGGCGGGCGCTTTGTCCGGTATTTGCAGTGCTACTATGGTTACCCTAACCGGGAATGCGAGACAGCAACCGCTGTCAAATAGTTAGAAACCAATGAAACCACCTGAGGCGTAAAATTATTATCAAAATAAAATAGGTTTCCTATCAAAAAAACTTATACGCAATAAGTTAAGCAAGAGTCAAGACATACAATAATACTCGTATGAAACACTGTCATATCCGAACAGTTTTGAAACTTTTGAAAAAGCTCTGTCACCATTGTGCCACAAAGTCTAACATAAAGTTTGTGTCGTATTATGTTTGATTGCTAATTATTGGTGGAGCAACTATGACAACCTCAATGAAACATATTTCTTTCTTTCTGTCAGTCAGTAGTACTGGTTTATGATCACACGCTGCGAGGTAAATCAATCATTAGAGACAGCGGAGCGGAGCGAACATTGTCGTTTGAGAATTGAATCTTGCTTCTGGGAAACGCGTGTGAACATTAACAGCGAACAACATTGTTTCATCTACGGTATAATTATTTATTTGATGACTTGTCTATATTGAAATATAAATGCAGGACTTTGGTTGCCTACATTTTTAAGCCCCGACGAAAAAGAGGGGTGTTATAAGTTTGACCTGTGTATCTGTGTGTGCATTTATTGTGTATTTTTCCGTGGCATCATAACTCCCAAACGTATGGACCGATTGCGATACAGTTTTTTAATCGAAAGCTAGTTTAATGAGGATGGTTCTTAGCTAAGTTTAATTAAAATCGGTTCACCCGTTTATGAAATACTGAACTTTGAAATGACAATGTCGGGATGTTATCCGCTCTTTCCATACATATCCATGAACTCTTTCCTTGTATCCCGATAGTTCTGTGGTTACAGGTGAATGAGGTCATTGACAAGCGTCCTCAACGCTCGGAAGCCACCCCCAGGCTCCCTAACTACGCTCAGTGTAACGCGGTCAATGTCAGGGTGGTAGGAACGGGGCGACGCACTCTGCCCTGGTTTGTTGACCCGGCCCCTACGCGGTAATGAGTGGTTACGTAATAATGGCTAGCTATTTGTTAGCTTCGTTGGTTTCAAGTATTGACAAGGTTATCGTGAAACTACCGTCTTAACCATAGTGAAATAAACGGATCACGGAAAAGGGCCAGAGCATCTAGTGTAATCAACGACTAAAACAAATTACCCTCCTTTGCGTTTCGCATTCGGGTAAAAAAAGTCTCGATCGCGTTCGTGTTTACATACGTCTAAATTACTATGGGCAAATTAGCAGCGTCTCTAGTGTCACGTATCGACAACAAACAATTCTCATACTATTTGTATAAGTACTTATTTACAATGTCAAGTAACGGGCATTTACATTGAAATACATCAGCAACAGGCCTCGTCAACTAGCTTAACCTAAATTACAGAACATCATCAGCAACATGCTGCGTCAAACTATTCTCATAACGTCATACTATTTGACACCCGTAACGCAAACGCGATCGAGACGTATTTTTGATCGTTGTAACTTTTGACACAAGTAAACGTCTCGATCGCGTTCGCGGTTACGTATCAATTATTATGAGCAAACCGTATCTGTAACTAACTAGAACTGTTATTCATAAACCTATTTTAACTAAAATGCCGTTAACGTTCGTATGTCCTTTTTTGTCACATTGACATTTCCGTTAGTGAGAAGAAGACAAAACCTATTTTATCTAATGGAGGCTTGAGTGACGTTTATGAATAAGGCTATAAGCCTGTTAGGACGCCGGCCAATTTTAAAGAACAGTTATAAAGATTTAAGACTGTGATTGTGTTAATTTCCAACGAAATGTCCAACTAAAGACAACAAATCGAAATCGCCTTCAATCCAAATTTAAAAACAATATTTTTACTATTCAGCTATGTTACCTTTCAATTATCCAATTACCTCCCTTGGGGCACACCCCTCGTTCTAGGATCGATAAGGCCATGCCCCAGATATAAGTAGGACACACCCGGAACCCCATAAAATCGGGATTGTTTCCTTAAGGTTAGGGATCGGATTTAAAATTGAATGGGGCGCGAAGATGAGGTTTGGTAGATACGGCGTGGAGAAAATATTATGTCTAAAAATAATATTTCTGCACCAGCTATTTTGTCATGGCTTTCTCAATAATATTATTAAAAATGTTATCTTTACCCATAATGCAGACAGATGGGAGGCGCCTTTGGTTTATCTATCATCGTCATCATCAGCCTTTTTTACGTCCCACTGCTGGGCACAGGTCTCCTCTCCGGCCCATCCAAAGGCGGGCCAAATTATTGGTTTATCTATGCACTTCAATATTTTTTCCGCCATTTTTCAAGAGGGATACGTACGGCACACGTCTACGCTCGTGTCGAATTTGTTACATTCCTACAAACTCATACTGAAACAAAACAGTCACACAAATGCCAAAAACACGCACACAATCAACAGACCCTGTGGATTGTGTACAGACTTAAGTCAAATTTTTGGCAGAGGGGAAATCGCGCGTTGACATCTCGTTGATAGAGGCAAAAAACTGAATTAACGTTAACATTGATGTCATTGATGTTTCAATAGAATAGTTTCAGGCTTACTTTAAGTAACGTACAGTCAGCAGCAGAAGTAGCTAGGCAACCGAAGCGGTCACAATGATCTGCACAAGCTCTTATGTCTACATCAATAGAGCCGTGCTTAGATCATTGTGAACGCGTCAGTTACTACTACTTTTGCCGCTCGCAATAAGTAAAACTCAATTTCATTATTTTGAACGCATATTTAAGTTACTTCACACATTCCGATTAAATTCGAGATACCGTCTCGTTTCTCACGAAGCAATCGTGGCATTCGCGTGCAGTTTTTACACCGATTCGGTACTGATTGCGGCGCATTATAATTTGCAGCCGGCTCTCTGCGCGAGCGCAGCGCCGACGATTTTCGGCGAATCGTTCACACCTGCCTGACAGCTGTTAGGGTTTAACGCTTATTCGAAGTCTTTCGAGTTGAAAACTGTGCCACTGTCTTATTCTTTCACATGGTGTTCGAGCAAGACAGCGAGAGAAACGTTGTCAAAATTTGGCGAATTTTGAAAGGAATACGGGTAAGCGGGTTTTTTGTAGAGTTCTGGAGCGTAGCAACAGTGGAAAGGATGCGATTTATTTTTAATTGTATCTCGCTTGCAATATTACCAGTTTTTTGTAAGATTTCAGTGGGTATGTATTAAAGGTGCCCGAATAATGATTGATGATTCACCACTCAAAAGTAAAGTAATATAAATGTCCTACGTGGACTTCTCAAACAGCACTCCTTAACTAGAATAATATTAATATATAAATATACACATAAATGTGCACATACATACTTCGTTTGTTGCTTGCCAAAATAGCTTTTAAAAAATGACAAATTTGCACCATAAAGTTTAATTTTGTTACACGCTACGCGCTACAAATCTTTCGGCTTCCGAATTTCAATGGATTGCTCAACAGAATTGTTACGTACCCCATTAACTAAGACACGAGACAAACGAACTGCAACAGTTATTAAGATCATAAGAACGTTTAGAGATAAGTATCGCGTTCGATCGAACGTCCATTTTCACTTACAGACACAATAGGGACCAATTTATCAACTAAATATCTAAAAGCCACTGTGATACACTTAGCAGCTCCTTCCTTGTACTGTGAGAAAAATTTGTAACCGCTGGATTGTGGGTGATACAACGGTACGAAGCTTTTAGGGTAACTTCAATTGACACTAAACAATAAAGTACCCATTAGTTAGGTACCTTATTCAACATACAATGACAATGCAAAGAAAAATTCGTTAAGCAGCTGGACTTGAACCAGCAACCTCGGTAATCCGTACCACGCTCCACCAATTAAGCTATACTTAACGTTGGTGTACCTAACGAATTTTTCAATGCCTTGTGTCATATTTTATTTGGAAGATCTCTCCTCAGCGCCATCTATGAGTAGCTTAATCAAGCGGCTCACCCACTACGGAACTTCTACAGTTACGCATTAGTGGCAAGAGATGGAGCTATTTTCTGAATCAATGAAAATAATCGATTTATTGATTATTTTTGTTTTTATTTTTATGAAACATTCATAGAATGAAATTCAACATACAATGACAATGCAAAGAAAAATTCGTTAAGCAGCTGGACTTGAACCAGCAACCTCGGTAATCCGTACCACGCTCCACCAATTAAGCTATACTTAACGTTGGTTGGTTGGTTGGTTGGTTGGTTTTTTTTTTTTTAGGTACCTTATTGACTACCATCGAATTTTCAAGAGATATACAACCTATCACTGATCTCAAAAACACATGCAAGAATCCGCTGGCACTTCGAGCATCTTGCTGCAATTATGAAATTATTATCAGCGGCGTCGGCCACCTGCCCGGTAGCCGACAAACTATTACTTTTCCCGCGGACGCGGAGCTGAATATCAAATGATGGCAATCGCCTCTGTATATTTACTCTAATAGCTTTAACTTTATCTCCGACCGTAGGTGGTCAATTGACCGAAGCGCAACCAAGTAATATTTATGGAGAACCGTCAGCCTTATGAATATGCGAGCTCGGGATGCTGATAAAACGGTAATTTTTTCATATAAAACCGCTCCAAGCGTCGCACTGACAATGACATAAATCACAATCATCACGTGATAAATCCGAGCAATCACAAACGAATGATTGCGGTTCGCGGCGGATTGATTGAAGTCGGTGCGTTTTAATCAGCGCTAGATGGGTAATGATTACGACGGCCGTATTATACCCGGGGCGCGGCGTGTGGCGAAAGAATAAAAAGCTGTCGATAGTGAAAACACGTCGAGCGAGGGAATATTTTTACCTGTTACCAGGCTCGCATAAACTGTCGATTATAAAGAGAGCGCAAAAAAAACGTGATTAAATCGAGCTATATTAACCGCGGAGTGAGCCGGCGTTCACTTACAGCCTTGCGCCTGGAATCCAGAAACGCATGCACGTCGTCGGGTGCTCAGTCGCCCATTTGCCACGACTCACTTTCTGCATAATAAAGCGATTTGTGGGCGGGCGAGATGACGGCCGACGGCGCACAGCGACTCGCCGACAGAGACGTATTTAGAACATTGTTAAACAGTCAATTACCTAATTCACCGAGTCCAAACGAAGTTCAAGGCTCGCAGCGGCAGCGTCAATGAATGGTCCTATAATTAGCCGCGATCGCTATACATATTCAGCGCGCGCGCAGCGTGGAGAGCCCGAGAGCGAAACCCACCGCTTGCGCAACGGATCGATGACCGGCTAAAAGTGAAAAGCCGTCCTTGGCAGTGACGGGCGTCCGTGACGCCGGCGATTACTCATGTAGACATTTCACAACGTCATCGCTCGATAATCGACCGGCCGGCTTATCGACCGATCGCCGTGTAACAGGGTGCATCGCAATCCATCAAGCGAACGATATTTCATCATCGCACCTCGGGAGATGCGGATAGCGTGGGACTGGAATACTGAACCTGGCGATGCGTGTCAGAGTTCCAGCTTTAAGGGCGAGCCACAGCGCGTGACGTGTGTGCGTCACTGTATCGTAAAGCATGAATCCTCATAAAGGTCACACATTGCTTGCGACACGGATCAAGTCCGGTGTGTTCCGGCCTTTGTCGCAAAGAACAGGTGCGTGCGGTGTGGCGCCGGCATCTCACTAAAAAGGCGTTGTCTACAAGCCGTTACGGTGCGCTCCAACGTGAAATAATCATATTTGAAGCCGAGAGCCCGATTTGGTCTCTATTACGCGCTTGAATGTCTAACCACGATCTTTGCTAGTGGATAAGGCTCGCGGCGGCCTTGCGACCGCTTAATTGCTGCGGACAACGAGATGAGCGACCTTCGGTGACGGAGAGAACTCGTCTTCAGACAAGATAAATTATATTTATTACCGAGTTACATAGAACTGTTTGACACAAGTCTACTTTCAAATATCCATACCTATTTGATACCAGTGTGGGGAAAAATTAACTTGAATATGAATAAGAATAAAAGAGAAAAGTTATTCTCATTCAAATCGATTTGAATAAGAATAATTCTTGTACCTCGTTAGTTGAAATGGAATACTAGTGAATAAATCATGGTACTTTTATTTTAAATGAAGAATAAAATTTGAAATAACTATTTTGGAAATGGGATTATTCTAACTAACGTTTTATTCAACTAACATGTTATTTGGAATAAAATTAATTTTGTAGTACAATAAATATTGGTTTTGGCACATTTTTTCAATGTACTTACGTGTAAGCAGTTTTATGACGTTTTTTGGTACCTTTGATACGATGGTGATGAAGTGAATCCCGGAATTCTTTCATGGCTAAATGAACCCTTCGCATTAATATATTTTAAGTTTAATATGTTTTGTTTGTTTATATGAGTCGAATACATTTGATGTCATTGGCTTGATAATGAATCCAGGAGATAGCGGAGGTTTATTACTGTATTCTTATTCAGATACTTTTATTCAAAATAAAAAATCATGAATAAATGTAATTGACCAAGAATAAGTTATTTTTATTAAATTTTCCCACGTAAAAATTATTCCCGAGGAAATTATTTGAATAACTTTGACAGGAATAAAATCGAAATTATTTTATTATTACGAATCTTCATTCAAATAATGATTTTATTCTTGAGTGCCCAAAACTGATTGATACATTAAGCAGATACACCAGACGGGAGGCGCCTTTGGCTTACCTACAATACAACACTACAACACAATTTTTATGTCACCTTTCGAAGGGAAGAAGGTACACACGTACAGCACACGTCTACGCTCATATCAAAATTTGTTACGTTCCTACAAACTCATACTAAAACAAAACTGTCACACAAATGCCAAAAACACGCACACATTCAACAGACTGAGCATTTGCACAGACTTCGTCAAATTTTTGGCAGAGGCTAAATCGCGCATTAACATCTCCATTCCTTTCCTACTCTAAGACTTACCAAAACGTTATCATTGTCATAATCATGATACCGTTTAGTTAATACGTCAATTTCAACCGTTCAGGAGTCGTCAACCCCTACAAGGTTTATTTGCAGAGTAAATAATTTGATTCGCGAGCCCATCAAAGGTTTTATTGTGGCTGGCGGAAGTCATAAAGAATTAGAGTTCCCTTGGATAGAAAGCTTTATACGAACGTTGCACCCTCGCTATATGTATATTCGAGGAGCAATGTAAGCTGGCAACTAAAGCTTTCGTTGGTTTAGACTCAGTTTTGTTTAGACTTTTTCCCTTTCGTTTAGACAGTACGAGTACTAAGTATGTATATATAGGTACGTGCGTTATTTACGTAGATGATTTCCTGAATACCTTTCGCCCCTTTCGAGTAAATGAGGAGACATGTTTCCAACACTTCAAATCATATTTATAGGCCAATTTGATTTAATTTAATTACCAATCTAAATAAACTCATAATTCCATACTGGATTGCATGCTTACGAGGTGCTTTTTAATTATTTTATTAAATACAATACATTTATTAATAAAGTGCATTTTTTATGGATCCCATTATAATTAACAATAAAAACATCTATCTAACATACCCGCACGATAATAGTAATAATAATAAATTACAACAATAGAACAGATACGGGGTGATGTGAACTGCTGTGCAATCAACTTTTAAATTACAAATGTGAACAATCTCATTGTTGTACAAAATTACACCCTCCATCGCACTAGCTAATTAGATTTCGGTCATAAAAACAGTTCTAACAAAACGATCGTAATCGCGACCCGCGGTAGAACTCCTTCACAAGAAATAAATGTCATGGTGTCGTCTTGGATGAGTACAGCTACAGCGACAGCCTACTGAGAAAAGGTGAGACGTCGGAATGAGGAGTAAGTTCAGCTTTTTTTCACGTCCCACTGCTGGGCACAGGCCTCCTCTCACAATGAGAGGACTTGGGCTATAGTTCCCACGCGGTCCCAGTGCGGATTGGAAGACACAATCAAATTGCTTCATAGGAGTGTGCAGGTTTCCTCACGATGTTTTCCCTCACCGAAAAGCAAGTGATAAATTACAAATGTGCACATAAATTTCGAAAAACTTAAGAGGTGCGAGCCGGGGCTCAAACCCACGTCCCTCTGCTTGAGAGGCCATAGGTCAAACCACTAGGCTATCACGCATTTTTTTTAAACAGTAAGTTACAAAAATGTAATATCTCAAAAACGGCTAAACAACAAGAGACATTTCATCTTAGCTCTCTAGGTTGGCAACGCATCTGCAAACCCTCCGGGGTTGCGGGTGTCTACGGGCAGTGGAGATCACTTACCATCAGGTGACCCACTTGGTCGTTTGCCTTCCTCGTCGTATAAAATAAAAAACCTGCTTTCAAATAAAAAAAACCGCATTCAAATCGGTTCAACCTTTTAAGAGCTACGGTGCCACAGACAGACACACATAGCGGTCAAACTTGTAACACCCCTCTTTTCGTATCGGGGGATAAAAATCTATCGGACGACAGTGGCGACATCTAGATTGCGTGTAAGGAGTATAGAACCACATAAGTATTACGGTTCAAGATAGCAAAACAGAACTTTAATGGGTAAACGTAAGAATAATACTTATACCATAATTATGGTTTTTACGACCGGAAAGCCTGGTGGTTACGACCCTGACCAAGAAGCTGGAGGTACCGGGGATTGAGTCCCGTTAGGGGCGGATTGTATAATGATTATACAATACATATACATTAGGTACACTAGTTTGCATAAGCAAGTGAAAACCGAAAACAAAAATCATTCATATATTAATTTATTTAAAAAAAATGTGCAATGGACTAAAACCGCAAAGTAAATAAAAATACTGAAACTAACTTAAAAAAAAATTAAATATCTACCAAACCTGGACCTCTCGGCAGGATGCCCATCACGCAGGCAGCATTCCCGCGCTGAATTGCGCTAGCCAATCGTAAATTAGTAATTAAGAATTGATAAAGCACAAGGAATTTTCAAAATAATGGAGTTTATTTACCTACATAAAATAAAAAAATTATTTATCTCGAAATTTTTCAGCTCCTAAAGCTTGTAACTAAACCCACAATCAGATAACGCTCAATATCTAATCTGAGGGTCGAGCACTACTTTACGAAAGCTGCGTAACGTTACGGTTATCGTATCGAGATCGAGAAACCTCATACTAAATTTTAGTTCCAGATACGCTCGCGGGCGGGCGCTGTTCCAAACGTCATACAAACTCGACAACGTTTACTATTCGACTTTACGTTAGGCAGCTTTCGTAAAGTCGTGCTCGACCCTCTGTATTCTGTAGTGGCGTAACGAAGTAGTTTGCACTCAAACAAAATTAATGTTTCAATGTACACAATACTCGTACGTGTGTTAAAACATATAATTAGCAATCATTAGACGATCCGGTGCAATCCATCACAGATACGGCATTGAGACGAACATAAATACACCGAGACGAATTGTTTGCGAAAGCATGATTAAGCCATATTCTTCTCAAGAGATTGGTCAAGGTTAAGCCGTAACGCTCCGTGAAAGATTTAAAAAAAAAACCTTTTAGCAACTGCAACTTAGAACAACTTAAAAAAGTTGAACAACTCCCGACATTGTCATTTCAAGTTCAATATTTCAAAAACGGGCGAACCGATTTTAATGAAACTCAGCTGAGAACCATCTCGATTAAAATAGGATACTCAAGGTATATGTTTGCCAAATTTCAAGCCTCTAGGTCCAGTGGTTTAGACAGTGCGTTGTCTGTCAGTCAGTCAGTCAGTCAGTCAGTCAGTCAGTCAGTCAGTCAGTCTGTCAGTCAGTCAGTCAGTCAGTCAGTCAGTCAGTCAGTCAGTCAGTCAGTCAGTCACGGTACTGTTTTATAGGTATAGATAGTAGGTAGTAAGGTGCGAATACTTACCAGGCTCGCAGCAGCAACAAAGTCTGCAGTTAACAACAACACGCCACTAAACTCCCTCGTTAAAAGCACAAGTAATGAATTGAAGTGGACAATGTTTTCATCCGACGCATATTAAACGATAGTAAACGGTAAGATAGAATGTTAATGGTTTTTGTAAATAAGAGCTTTAAACGAGATAGTAGACACCATTCTGCAAGAGTACATATCAGTTGTAAGGCACTGTCAGTAGTTCAGCGGAAAGTGTTTTCTTCAGCAGCAGAAGTAGAAAGAAAGAAAGAAAGAAGAAACATATATTTATTTGAAACTAATTCGACACTTACACATACAGATAAAAACAAATCAATAATCAACAATAACCAGACAATGCAAACACTATTAACTAACAAAGACAGCTTAGAAACTAACGATTAAAAATATGTGCCGAATAGCACTAAAAGGGTCACCCTCAGCATGATGCTGCGGCAAGCCGTAGCGCTGGTTTTCAGTGTGACCCTTCCACCTAAAAACTAAGCCTTAAAACTAAATATGCCGCGACGACACGAACGTCAGAGGCAGACGTGAACTGTGATTATCAAAAATAATAATAATAACAAAAAACGAAAACAGAAATAAAAAAAAATAAAAAAAACTTTCAGCTTAATAAATACCCATCCACCAAGAATGTATGGCAACACCTGCGTAGTAAGTAGCTAAACAACCGACGCTTTCGCAATGATCTAAGCACTGCTCTATTGTTATAGACATAAGAGCTTGTGCAGATCAATGTGACCGCTTCGGTTGCTTAGTTACTTCTGCTGCTGACTACTATACAGATTTAGTTTAGTTAATTTTTTTTTGACACGGTAAGGTTCTCGAATGGCGTCCACGGACGGGGAGACAAGCTGTCGGTAGGCCTCCGACAAGATGGAGCGACGACCTAGTAAAGATCGCGGGACCGCGGTGGAAAGCAGAAGACCGGTCTGAGTGGAAAGCCTTGGGGGTAGCCTATGTCCAGGAGTGGACATGATGATGATGATGATATGGTAAAAGTAAAGGTCTATAGGCAATATTTTTTATTCAACGGGGAATGCTCTTTTTTTACGCGTAATTTTTTGAGTCTACCAGCGCTTTCGGAAAGGCCATGATTGGCAAGAATGCGCCTCAAGAAACTTTGCATAAAGTCAATTTTTTTTTTCTAAAAACATCAAGTTACAATAGCTCTTACAATACATAACCCCAAACGAATTATATTATAATTCAAGAAACGTCAAAACAAATAAATATTAAAATATTACAGTATTACAGGAACAAGTGTAGAAAACCATTGAATGCACAGCAAAACCAGAACACTTCACTGGCACGGCTCGGGGGATGTATAAATAAATACCTAAATATTTCAGAATTACATGGGAGAGAGAGAGAGAGCGAGAGCGAGAGAGAGAGATTTATTCACAACATTCGACAAGTACACAAAAATAAAACCGTACATTTGAATGAATAAAATTAAAACACAACTGAACACAGAACTTTAGTTAAATAATCTATCTATACCTAAAAAACAATACCGTGACTGACTGACTGACCGACAACGCACAGCCTAAACCACTGGACCTAGAGACTCCAAATTTGGCAAACATATAGCTTGAGTATTCTAGAGGTGCACTAAGACGGGATTTTCCAAAATTCCCACAGGATAGGGAACTAGCCCATTTTTAAATATTTCACGGGGCATAAGCTAGTTTAAACATAGGCAATTTAACATAAGGATATATAAAAACCAAAAATTCTTTCTGGTGGCTAAGGAAAGGTAACTTTTGTTTGTAATTAAAATGCAACCAACGTGTAGCAAAGCAATTAGTCCCTGCTTTAGTTGCTCGTAGGGTTTAACGCTTGTCGTTGGCTGCAACCTAGCAACATTGTATCATGCTGAACAGGCCAGATCTGCGGTAAAACGCGAACTGCCGCCATGTTTGTTCTTGGCATGTAATGCAAATTGGATTAATTAACTTTTTTCTCTACGAAGGGCAGGTGCAACGCGTGCGCACATCCAACTGGGATTTAAGTCATTAACGTCAGATATGTTTGAAGTCTGTTTTTTTTTGTTTCAAGTGTACAAATACATAAAGACTTGAGTGGCTTGACTGACCGCAGTAAGCTGGTGAGATGGCTAACGTAAAAAAACATGGACTCAGTTCGTAACATCATTACAAGTTAATGTTACCAGAGACTGATAACATTTCAGTCTTCTTGTTCAATTGTTTCGTGTCTATGCTAGTACATATTTTACGAAAAACACTAGACTATATTGAAGAAGAGTACACGGAAAGAACATGTCACTTTTTTTTAAAACGAGATTTTCATCTCAAAATGTAGAGCACTAAATAGATTATAAGTTAACTCAGTTACAGATTACAAATATTTATGTAAATTGTCTTTTCTTATCACTTTAAAAAATATGTACATGAAAATTACATGGATAATTACATCGTTCCAAACTTTCAAATCGCGATAACTCAAAAAGCTGCTAAGGTGACTAAACATGTTATTTCCGTGTATCCTAACTAATATTATAAATGCGAAAGTAACTCTGTCTCTTTGTCTGTCTCTTTGTTACCTCTTCACGGGAAAACCGCTGCACCAATCTAAATGAAATTTGGTAAGAAGATAGTTTGAATATTGAGGAATAACATAGGCTACTTTTTAACAACAGCTAGTCCTTCATAAACAAATCAGCGAGGCCGAACAGTTTGCGCTAAAAACAAATGAGCATCGCTGTTTAATAACAACCCAGGAGTCCAGACAAAGAGCCAGTCATAATGTGTCGCTGACGGTTGCGCCCGCGCCCCCGCAATCATTGTATATCGACGCAAACTACCTAGGAAACTGCGCTAAGTGCCTCTAATGCAATACCGGGCGAATAAATAACAGAACAATCGATAGTTAATTGATTATTTATAAACTAGTTCCCGCCCGCGGTTCGGATCGATGCAATCATTTTATTAGCCGATCAGAATGTGCCTATAGACTTCATAACCTAACCAACTCAGAAAAGTTGAAAAACCCCCGACATTGTCATTTCAAAGTTCAATATTTCAAAAACGGGTGAACAGATTTTAATCAAACTTAGCTAAGAACCATCTGGGGTAAACTAGCTTTCGATTAAATAAAATCCGTCTGGGGGCTATGTTGCCACAGACAGAACACAGGTCAAACTAATAACACGCCTCTTTTTCGTCGAGGGTAAAAAACCGCTCTTTGTCAGAAAAAGCATGAAAATCTTCCATTGTCGTTTGCAAACGTATTTTACGTTAACGAAGATCAAATTAATGCTTAGTAACCTAAATGTTGGAAACTGACCATTTGCAAGATATTTTTCTAAATGAGACCTTAACAATATGAAAGAATTCCCTTAAACTTTCGCGATTCACAGTCATACTAATAACATTTCGGGACTTAATCACTACAACGACAAATGATGTCCTGAGAAATCCGACAATCACGACTACATAAAAAGACCCCATCATCACAGTATTTCCACACAGACACACATTTAAAATCGATACACATATCGATCATGAATCAGCATCGATCATTCGGATGCGCGGGCGCCGCGGAAGCCAGTAACGCCCACTGGCGGCGGCTTTGAGCCTCTACTTAGACTACGCTTAAGCTGTGCTAACGAGCATTGATGTATCAATTAGGAACCTTCCGCCCCACAGGTTTGCTATTTCCCATGGGAATATACTTGTAGGATACAATGCAGAATTCAGCTGATGCATGAATTTTGAAGGAGTTCTCTGGGAGTTTTCCCATTTTGGCCAAATAATCTAAGTGATCTGTTTGGGACGAACACCGGACACGTTTTTCGGGTAGCAGTATCTAGCTAGGCTAGAGCAACGACCAAGACCAATACTTACTAGCTTAGATACCTCTAGAACCACTAGAACCTCAAAAAAACTTCAGGTCAACTCAACCAAAGGTCACACAGTACAGCTTTTGGTCTTGTAATGCGACCCAGAAACCCACGGAAACATTTCTGGTTGATGGTTGCTTCTAAATTAACTACGCACCGCTAATTAGTAAGAGTTTTGCTTCCCACGAAAACAATAGGGTTTTAGTTCACAAACTGGCCAGTGTGCCATAGCTTGAAGTATTTCATTAATAACAAGTTTCTCATGTAAATGACTGCCCTTAAAAGGTACAGCAAGGTGTACACTCGATAGAAGACAATTATGTTATGTACAACATGATGATGAATGATGTTGTAGACTTAGTTTCTAAAGTTAGCTTTAGACAAGAGATTTCAAATAAAAGGAACCTCGAAAGACACCGGAACTCATGGTCAAATATACGTCAGCACTATTTTATTGATAAAGTCTCTACTCACAGTTAACTACGAGTAGAAAAATCGTGCTTTAGCCTGAACCTGATACAAGTCATAATCATTTAAGTAACTAGAAATTTTTGTTAAAGGTTAATGAGGAACTCATCGTCATCATCAGTAGGAAGACGTTCCCTGCTGGACACAGGCCCTCCCTAAGGATCTCCACGGCGATTGATCTTGTGCTACCCGCAGCCAATGGCTTTCATCTTTACCAGACCGTCCGTCCATCTTGCGGGAGGCCTACCAACACTTCGCTTTCCGGTACGCGGTTACCACTCTAGAACCTTATGGCCCCAAAGGATAATTCTACGAGCAATGTACCCCGCCTGCTGCCACTTAAGGCGAACAATTTGCTGAAATAGGGAACTACTTAGGTTTGAATCGGCGACCCTCTGCTTGAGCAACAGCACATCAAACCTCCCAAGCACATTTTTACAATCACAATAAAAAGAAAGACCCCGAAAGATGCCACAATAAGTCGTCAAACCATAAAAAATCATCTTTCTTCGCTGTCCAAGGTCAGTACATAAAAGTCTTCACAATAGTTACTGGAGCACGAACAATACGCAGGCTCCCACGGTGCTCGGAGTTTACTCCAAAACCGCGGCCGCTACGTCCACAATAACCTCGATTCATAAATGACGTTTCAATGGGAAAGTCGTGTCACTGTCGAGTCACTGGTGAGTTGATTAGACCAACCTTTAGGAGCAGACTATTTAAACATGACAAGGGTTACCTATTTGATAATTAGGCCACTTTCTCTTGGCTCTTTTTTTTTAATAATTTCATCCCATCAAGGACAGGTAGCCATTTGATTAACTTACATCGGAGTCTGTATGTCTCCGTGTGTGGTTTTTTATCCCAAGACAAGGATTGTATAACTTGGAAACGATCACATATCTGCTACTCGTAACTTTGCATTCGTGTAGCAAATTTAATTAAAACCATAAAATGAACTAGCAGTCGTGAAACTACCGTTCGTTCCGTCCTGTACAGTACATCCTGCATTTAAAACTGTAAACGATATTTTGTATTTGCATGTACAGATTTACAGTTAACTTAATAGAAAGCTTTGAGGACTAATGACCGAATAAAGGTCGAAATTTACCAGTAATTCATGAAATGATATAAATGAAATACATGAATGTATTATTATTTCAGATGTGAATACGAGTCTATTACCCATGTTACGAGCTTAGCCATGAACTAAAGTTAGTACAAAAAGTTTGTACTAACTTTAGTGTATGGGTAAGCTCGAGGATCCTGGTTCGATTCACGTGGTTAGTCATATTTTTCTGTTCAACTATTTGTGTTTTAGTGAGTCTTTAAAGCTTAATAATACATTTTAGCAGGATTATCGCAATAATAAAAAGTTATAGGAAAAAAATACAAGATAGGTACGAGGGCTGCCTTTTAAGTTCTGTCGTTTGCAAACCTCCCGTGATTATTAAAAAAAAAACTAGTATCATCATAAAATATTTGAATTTAGAATTCGAAAACAAAATAATCACTCGAGATCGGCCGAACCGTTACAGTACAGCGTCGGTTCAAAGTTGACAAGTCAGTTGTGAAAGTGGAAATTTCGAAACATAATTTACGTGCGATAATTTTTTACAACTTCAAAAGGGGTTTAACGCGTCTTCAGTGCTTTGATAATAATAAAGCACCATGCATCCGGACTGTGGAACGCTGGTATTTAGAATTCCTACGTGGTTGCTCTAGTCTTAGTGATAGGCACCGTGAAGGCCGACCAAAAACAGCCGTGACGCAGGAGAACATTGATGCTATACGGCAACTGATCGTCGAAGATCGCCATGCGACATACCGTGAGATAGAAGCTTCATTAAGCATTTCAGAGACCAGTGTTCAAAATATTATGCATGATCACTTGGGCGTAAAAAAATTGATCTCGCGCTGGATACCACATTTACTTAGTGAAGACCAATAAATGGCTCGCGTTAGATGGTGTCGCAAAACTCTGCGGCAATTCAACCGAGGAGACTCTAAACACGTTTAGGACATTATCAGTGGTGACGAATCTTGGATATATGCCTACGATCCAGATTCTAAACAGCAGTCGACTGTTTGGGTGTTCCAAGATGAGCCAAAACCGATCAAAGTAATACGCTCACAGAGCGCTTCGAAAAAAATGGTCGCCACGTTTGTAGCGAAAAATGGCCACGTTGCCACCATCGTGCTCGAAGACCGTAAAACAGTTAATGCTGACTGGTATACCACTGTTTGTTTACCTGAAGTTATCGGCGAGTTCCGAAAAAATAACCCAAGACGTCGTATAGTACTGCACCACGATAATGCGAGCTCGCACATCGCCCGGCAAACAATTGCGTTTTTAAAGACCAAAACGTCGAAAATCTGGAACACCCGCCGTACAGCCCAGACTTGAGCCCTAATGATTTCTTCACTTTTCCAAAAATCAAGCAACGACTTCATGGTCAACGGTACCGGACGCCTGAAGAAGCGGTTAAGGCATACAAAACCGCCATTTTGGAGACCCCGACTTCGGACTGGAATAAAGGTTTCGAAAACTAGTTCGATCGAATGAAAAAGTTTATTTCGGTGATTGACGGTTATTATCACGGTGATTAATTTGAAAAACAATAAATACCATTTACCTCTTAAATTGTCTTTAGTTTTTCCAAACGACAAAACTTAAAAGGCAGCCCTCGTATTCCATTGAGATCATGGATGGAAGACAGAAAGACAGAGTTACTTTCGCATTTATAATATTAGTTAGGATTCGTATTTTTTAAGGAACATAATACCCAACCCAGCAGAATAAACCATGCATTGAAAAACACTATAGTGTGAGCATAAAATACCTATGCAAGTAGACACCTACTTTTTGCATAACTATATCAACAGGTCGGTCTGTTGACACAATCTGCGCGCGCACAATGGCGGCCTTGCCTCCTTCCGCGCCTGCGCAGGACAACCCTTTACATTCACAATTCCCGCTCCAATAGTTTAGCGCGTAAGGTCCAAATTGAAACAGTTATAGTGTGTGAGATAAGCCCTTTTGAAAAGAGAAGAAATTTAATATAAACATGTATAATTTTTTCTTTTATTTGACTTCGGGTATGGTTTTGTCCTGGGATATTAGTCATATTTTAAATTAGTTTCAACTTAATCAATTTCTCATTTAAGAACCTTAAGTTTGACTACATCTTTGAAGGTAAGTAGATAAAAGTATCAGGGATGGTTTAGACTTCAAAAAAAAGAGGTGGTTCTCAATTCAACTGTATGTTGTTGTTTTTGTATATTTGTTACGCGATTAGTTGCATAAAACAGGACACCAGTAGTGCTGCTGTGGCCGAACACTCAATGGACTCCGATTCAATGCTTTTGATAGGAGAATAGGTTTGATAAGGTGTCCGCGTCCTGGCGTGAGAAAAGTTTTTCATTCCGCGAAAAGTAAGTGAAGCCTCTGCATTCAGTCGTCATCTCAATTTCAACCGTGATAGTGGATGGTCAGTGCCCCCGAGTGGGAAAACAGTTTCAAATACTGCGTCAACAGTAAGTGTGATACAGCCTTTACAGTGTGATGTGACTAGTGTAGCGTGCACTTTAAACTTAAAACTCGGCTACCAGAAAAAACGACCGAGGTAACTCGCACTATCATCTGTACATCTGTGTAGGTATCTATTGTGTCCCTGTGGTTACAATTCTCTAGAATTCTAGAGCAAAGTTAACTTTTTCCTATTGCAGGGCGTGCAGATCGTATCGAGACACGAGGTCGCGAAGTCTGATGCCCGGGGAATAGAAAGCAGGTCCTTTGCATACGCTCAACGCCGCGCCGCATGCATTTACTGGAACGCGGAGATCAGAGCCAACTATAACGTCATACGGAGAACGTAGTCGACATAGAATGCAATATCGTACATGTTGAATGAATTATAAATCCAGCAAGTGGGTCACTTGGTGGTAAGTGATCACAACTGTCCAGAGACACCCGCTACCCGGAGGGATAAGACGGAATACATCTTGTGCTCGTAATTTCCGCGGTTGTCTTAATCTCCACACCGGAGCACAACAGTGCAAGCAATGCTGCTCAGCGGAATGATTAGCTAGTAGACCGTTTCCGATTCTATGTTACACTTTAATTAATACACGAACATTATCAGGCATGTATGCAACAGCACTCTTTGAACCTAACCTAACTAAATCGCATGCAAACTTTCTCTCGATACTAGTAGATTCCACGGTGCAGGAGTTCTTGGTGGTCGTGAGGTCAGCTGATACGAGATCTCCCTCCGTCTCCCCCCCCCTTCCCCCCTCAGCCCCCCTAAAGGTTATCGGAAGAAAGCACCAGCACGACTTAACAAAGTGGAGCCTTGGCAGACATCAGGTGGCCCGAATTTTGCCTAGTGGTTTAACAGCTCGTACAATTCAACCGATCGATCCCTGGTCCGGGCAGATGTTTGTATGATGAATACGAATGTTTGTTCTCGGGTCTTGGATGTTTAATATGTATATAAAGTACGTGTATTTATCTATATATAAGTATGTTTATCCATTGTCTAGTACAAGTACAAGGCTTTGCTTATGTTGGGTCTACTAGTTTAATAGACCTAACATGTACGAATGTTGTATGTTGTTGTTGTAAATGTTAATAGGTATGTTAGAAGAACGGATTGTTAAGTAATAGTAATTTATGCAACTGCTACATAATGAGGGTCCTTAAAACACGAGTGTGTTTTTATGAAACGAGGCGAAGCTGAGTTTCATAATAGGATCACACGAGTGTTTTAAGGCCTAATTATGTGGAGTTGCATACATTACTTTATCTACACACATATTACAAGTACTCTAAGATGGGTTCAGAAGCCGAAGGCATATATCATACCCATACCTGTCACGAAATTTGACTGTTTTTTTTAATCATAGAGAAACATACCGAGCTGACGTTTCGTAAACTGTTTTTTTTTATTGTAAAAAAAATATATATCACATTATTATTTATACATGTCGGACTGAACTCGACTTATATACGTGAGTGATCCGTTTTATTTCACTATGATTGTAAATTACGTTGGTTTTCAAATTTGAGACATTGAATTCGATATCGAAAAGTCATTACGATATCGAATTCGATGTCGTAATGACTATTACTTTACTGCTGGTGATGGTGGGTGGTGCTGGGGCTGGCGCTGTCGGCGAGAAGGCGACGGCGTACTGAAATGCTGGTCATTTTCTACGGTTTCTGAACTCATTATAGAGGATTTATGATATGTGTGTAGATAAAAGATGTGACTGTTCAAATTGAGTACCTTTATTGCAGTAAATTACACAAGTATAAAGTAAACAGCGTGACGTCACAGCGGGTGCAGCGTCAGCTTACATATTGAGCAAGTATCAATGTCGAGCGTGCTCGTACTGCTTACTTTGGGACTAGGTCAATTGGTGTAAATTGTCCCATGATATTATTATTAATATTATAAAAAAAGTATTTTTTTTTACCGTTGGCTTGATTTAGAGCAGAAGACTCTAGTAATAAGTTCGTAGAGAGCTTGAAACACGTCAGCGTATAGTGCGGTGATGGTGATACAACTCTCACAATCGCACTATTCGCAACCAACGGTCCAAGATAACATAAAGACAGACGAAGGTTTTGTAGACAAATTTTATTTAAATTTAGAGTTACCAAACACAGCCAAAGTGATGACGTTCTGCAACGGCAGGTGCAACAAAAAATTACAAAACTTTACCAACTCGTTAAGCAATCATAGATTCAGATCACTGACGAGAATAAGAATGTAAAATCAGATGAGCCACGTATTCCTTGCAAGTTCAAGGTCGCTCGCAATGAGGTCGTGAAATTACCGCAGACCTCTGATTAATGTTATCACACTTAGTGCAAATCTCGAGAGATACATCATCTCATGGCTAATTGAGGATCCGAGGCATGATTATGCTAAGATGGCCGTAGATCTAGCAGATAACGAGGAGATATCAGGAGACGTTGCTAAGTGGAAAAGTACGGGTACTTCACTTGGCCGTATCCGGCTAATGTTTGTTATTCCATCTCAGTCCTTCAAGTGAAACGGAAGAGAGGCGACACAAATATTTGTCAAATAGGGCCAGTAAATGCCATCTAAAACTTAGGTATAGGATTTGTCTCTAAAAGTCATCGTCTGACTGACGAATGGAATGACAGAGACAAAATTTCTTAGTAAAATGATAACTTTGCGCGTGTTTAACGGTATCATCTTAGAGGTTGATGCTCTTATAGCATAACTACCGCAAGACAAGATAAAATGTTATTTATGATAACAACAAAATCTTGCATCAAGCGACGCAGTATGTAACTCAATTGAACCGACCGTTGCAACTAGTTTTTCTATAAAAGCAACACCATCTTTGTTTCTTTGTTGACTTGTAATTGTGAAATCTAAAGACCTAAGGTTAGGGGTGGGATCGCTTTCGTAGCCTGGTTCTTGACTTTTATGGCTAATCCAAGCGAGCACGTGAATCTAACCCGTTCAAGACCGGTCCCGACAATCTCAGACTCCTTTTCAAGATAATCATTTTGGCATGCAGCGCAGACGCAGAGCCTAAGCAAATTATCTTCCTGAATGTTGACAATCGCAAGCCTCCGAGTCGTACACGGCGCACGCATTAGCCTTTGTGCCGGCCGACAAAACGCTAACTGTACACGCACATCGTCGACGTAAACAGGCGTATGTGGACACGTTCCGCCCGCACATACGCCCTTTTAACACACACGTGACACTTGGTATTCCGCCCACCGCCGCATCAGACGACTCGTAAATTAACGCTTATCTCCAGCCGCGGAATAACGGGCGATGCCGACGACCCGGATTACATAAACAGCATCTATTAGCAGTCGATCCCCGCCCGCGACCTGCCCCAATATGGGTCACTGCCAGCGCCGTACGATTTCACGATAATCGCGAAACACCCATTGGCAAAACTTCAAGATCCTGCAGCGTCTGTAGTAAGTCTGACAAAGGCGCTGAAGTCCATAAATCGTGAATCATGCGCTATGGAAGCTCGCCCATTGTGCTGATGACTCCCGCTGAGCCCACTCCTGGCGCGACTCCCGTACGCAAAACGCGGTGTTAATCCTCTCGCACAAAGATTAGTTTCCTTTCGCTCTCCAGCGGATCATTTCGTCTGGAGTCTGGACGCTGTGTGATATAAATTTAGAACAACGGAAACAGTAGCACGCCGGCGCTGGCGGCGGCGTTTTGTTGCGTTTCTCGCATCATTTTATTTCTCGGCCTTCGCATGAATGGGATGCCGGGCGCGCGGGCCGGCCAACGATCCGGCGCGCCCGGTAATAAAGGATTTATTGCTCATTAGGTGGTGAGCGGATCTTTCCGTAATAGGTTAGATAAATAAACAATTTAGGTTCGTCGGCCGCGACCCAGAATAAACGTGGCTGAATAAGGAAAGTGAAAGCGACAAATCCCCGGCACGTGTCGCCGCGTGTAACCCGAGCGGCCGGAATGCGCCGCGCCGCCCGGGAAGCCCTGCAAGACTCCGGCCAACACGGCCCTGTGCCCCAAAAAAACCTCTTTAATCACACGTGACTGTACAGTCCATAGGCGTTTAGAACAGGATTCGGGTTTGGGTGAATTCGTATTGACATCTCTTTGGAATATGAAGCGTCATTAACAGCCGAAGTATTTCTAAACCCCGAATCCTATTCTAAAATGCTCCAAGACTGTACAATTACCAGTTATTCGGTACCTGTTAAGAGTAATGCCATTCGAGAATACTATGCTTGTGTTTAGTATCGAATATTACATGCACTTGGCTAGAGTAGACTGACATATAGGGTGTGGCCCACAAACTCCGAAAGTTATTACATGCATTAGGGTTACCAGAATACCAAGTACGTAACAAATACGGAAGGAATAGCACTCGAAATGATTCTTAAAGGCCCACTTTACTTTTCCCTCGCTCTTATCCCACGTGAGAGTTTAAGAACTTCGTCTTTTATGTCTCGCATCCACCCACTGCTGGGAATAAGCTAACGTGCTCCAGCAGAGTTAATGCCGTCAATCACGAGAGAATAATGGGAAAATCCACCTCGTCATCAGCTCACAGCAGTCCACTGATGGACTTCTTCCGTTGCGCGCCAAAATACTCTGTCTTCGGCCCTTCGCATCCATTCGCAGCCAGCAACCCTCTTAAGATCGTCCGTCTACCGTGCTTCAGGACGCCCTGCTACGTTTCCCCGTCCGTGGTCTCCATTGAAAGACTCGTCTGCTCCACCGTTTATCGTTCCTGCGACATACGTGGCCAGCCGAACGTCACTTCAGCGAACTAATTCTTTGAGCAACGTCGGTGACTTTCGTTCTTTGTCGGATAATGTGATTGCACATTTTGTTCTTCAAATAAACCCTCAGCAATGCTCTCTCCATAGCTCGCTGAGTGAGCCTGAATTTACCCAATTCCTACTTAATCATAATGACGATTTATAAAGTTGAAGTAGTTTGACACTCCAGTAATAACTATACGCCCCGCCGCTAGTTTCAAATATGCTCAGATGTTAGCAATTTAATAGTCAAATAAATTACATTACTTTTGAGAGAAACCTTACTAAATCCGTTTGGACAAAGAAACATTAGCCTTTTCCATGATTTCTGCAATTAGTTCGCGGTACGCGGCCGTTAAAACAATATATTTATTGCACACCGGGAGCGTAAGAACTAAGAACTTGTTAGAATGGATCGTTAAGCATTTGATTTTATTCTAATGCTGTGTAGCCTGCGATTTTATCTGAATGGTTATTACCGCCCTTTCTATGGTTGGTGTTGAGTAAAGGGCGTATTTCACATCGGTGCGTGTTGTCGTATTTCAAAGGCATATACCATAGTGGATATTTACGGTGAATTACCGACGAAAAGGAATATGAGAAGTTGTCAAGATGGAATTTGAAGTAGTCAATACATTAGGTGTTAAAAGACATTCAATTCAACATTGTATAAAATAATATTCATTAATTGGACTATATGTTCTCGAGCTGTGTTATTTTGTTCGTAAATTCCCATCCCATTTTAATAAACCAACTGTCAACAACAGATTAAGAGAAAGACACGATTCTATATTACTGATGCCTACATGTAGGACATCACTGTACAAGTAAAACTGCTATATTATGAGTATTGTTGTGTATAACAAAATCCCAAATGAAATACGAAAACTATCAGACCAATTATTTATGACTAGATTAAGAAAATGGCTTATTGAAAAATGTTTTTATACTATTACTGAATTTTTAGACTTCAGAGAAGAATTTATATGTTAGACATTTACGCTTAATTTTCTGTATTAATTTTAAACACATAATTTATTATACATAATTTTTGCATGCCACTGTTGGCTGAATTTGTGAACCTACCTCCTTATGTAACACTGTCACCTGTCTGTACCTACCATGTTTAAGCAAATAAAGTATTCTATTATATTCTAATATTACCTATTTATTTTTGGGGGTATACAGGATTAAATGATATTAATAATTGATGAAATAAACATTAGCCAGTTGACCTGTAAAGATCGTTTGACTTCAGTTTCAGTATTACCGATGTATTTAGTTTCCAATACGTAGTATATATATTATTTATTGGTATTTGCCATTTTTACCGTACCTAGCTGGATATATAGGTATGCATATAGGTGAGTGTTTAATGGATTAAATACTGAACATATTTGCCCATCTCTATCATCACGTTATTTCTGGCGATAGATTATAAACACTCATTCAACGGAGATTACAGATTACACTAGGAAGTGTTTCAAGCCATCAATAAAATTGGGCAAAAAATAAGAATCGATTGGCAACGAGCGATTAGAGTCAGTTTGCCAGCGTTCTCTTGGCCTTAAGAGGACTTCCAGTTTTTTTTTTAAATCGGAGTCTAATTGACTGGTCTCGGGTCCACCCACACCGCACGTGAGTCAGCCGAGGTCGACAATCCGACTGTAAACAATGCTTGCGACGCGCGAATCTAGTTCCGGATTTGAATCTAACAATGTTATTCGATAAGAACGACTATATGTATAGTTACAAAAAGTGGCCAGACTTTTCATGGTATTGATAAATGTATCATGTCTTAGGAAGGACTTGGAAGGGTCCAATTTATCAAACATGGGTATGGGTAGTCCTAAGTACCTGCCTGAATTTTGACACTAAAGAAATGACACCCCGTTTGACCTAGTAACCACACTTTGAAATTTTAAGAACACCTTTCAGATCCTGCTGCAAAAGACTACATAGTCTTTATTATTTTCTATTTGCAAAATACTTGGGTAATCATCTAAAACTGTTCCAAAATTGCAAGTCGATATAGCATTAGAAGTTCCTAAGATAACCAGTTGTGACGGAAAGAGACCGAATCAGACCATAAGGGTTACTATTTACTATGTTACGACCGGATGGCCTAGTAGACGACCGGATGGCCTAGTGGTTAGCGACCCTGACTATGAAACTTGAGATCCCGGGTTCGAATCCCGGTCGGGGCAGATGTTTGTATGATGAATACCAATGTTTGTTCTCGGGTCTTGGATGTTTAATATGTATATAAGTATGTATTTATCTATAAGTATAAGCATGTTTATCCGTTGTCTAGTACCCATAGTACAGGCTTTGCCTAGTTTGGGACTAGGTCAATTGGTGTCAATTTGTCCCATGATATTATTATTATTATTATCATTATTTTGGTTCGGATCGGAACCGTATAACGACAAATCAAATAAAACGTATAATATACATGTTCGTTTGCCTTCCCCGTTGTATAAAAAAAAAAATGTTTCTCTCAAACCAGACAGACGTATATGGGCTAGATATTTTGTTCCATTTAGATAAACTAATAGGATGTAATATAAAGAACATTGATTTATCTACCATTAGATCTCAAAGTAATGAGATTATTTAAATGTCAGTAGATCAATCCTTGTTCGGGATATTTAACATTCGAAATTATGGATTGGATGTAGGAAATAATCATGTTAGCATAAAGTCACACTTATCATTTTAAAACTCGTTCCAAATGTTGACCTAAAAGAGGAGTTTTTTTTTAGGAAGGAACCTATCGTTTGATCGAGAAAAATATGCTTACTTCCAATTTTGCCGTAAAAATTTTGCCTATTGCACAGCATTTTATTAATTATATTTATTAATTATAACATTTATTATTTCAAGTCAAAAATGGCACAGAATCGTGTCTTTGCATGTCTACTATTTACGGTCACTTTGTAAAAGAAACTACTGAAGCCAATTCAACAAGTTACGCTCCTTAATCCGAGATAAAATAATTACAATGCCCAGTAATTCGTAAGCTTACCATACAAAGTGAACGCATAAATAAACTTTTTGCGAAGCGACACGTGAATAGAACATGACTAATCTTCAGGTGACGACCTTTACCCACCAGCCGCTTCAAACTAATGTGTTCTTCAATAAAATCACTCAAATACTGCTCAATTGTTTACCTGCAACAAAAAAAGAGAAGAATTAGTACTCTGAATGCTAAAAGAGAAGAATTAGTACGCTGAATGCTAAAAGAGAAGAATTAGTACGCTGAATGCTAAAAGAGAAGAATAAGTACGCTGGATGCTAAAAGAGAAGAATTAGTACGCTGAATGCTAAAAGAGAAGAATTAGTACGCTGAATGCCAAAAGTATGATGCTTAGAGCAGGAAAGGAATGGAGATGAATGATGTATTTTAGGCATTCGTGTGACAGTTTTGTTTTAGTGTGCGTTTGTAGGTACGTAACAAATTTTTACAGGAGCGTAGACGTGTGCTGTACGTGTGTTCCTCGTCCCCTCAAAAAGTGGCAGAAAAATTGTAGTGCATAGATAAGCCAAACGCGCCTCCCGTCTGTCTGCTTAGTGGCATGATGAAAAAGCTGTGTTAGCTTAGAATAACCACGAATAACGAAGGCCTATTAGGTGGCCGATAAAGCGATAAATCAAAAGTGGTGTGGGACGATTTAAAAGAAGTCTGCGAATGAATTGATAAAGGGTTCCGTGTTGCATCATAATCGTAGTTTATGCAACTGTTAATACATAATGAGTGTTTTAAGGCTTAATTATGTAGAGTTGCACACATTACTTTATCTACACACATATTATAAGTAATCTAAGATGGGTTAAGAAGCCGAAGGCATATCATACCCATACCTGTCACGAGTTTGACTGTTTTTTTAGATCATAGACAGATATACCGAGCTGACGTTTCGTATCCACTGTTTTTTTTTTTATTGTAAATTATGCTAGTTTTTTTTAAGATGTTTTAAGTTTGAAACTATTAACGACATCGAACTCGATAGAAAAGTAATGAAAAGCTGGTCATTTTCTACGGTTTCCGAACGCATTAGGTATAGAGGACTTATGTGTGTAGATAAAAGCCTTTTGTAGCTTAAGATCTTAGTCACTCTTCGAAATTAAAAAGAATATCAAAAGCTGACGACAGAAAAACATGAACGGTGAACATTTATGCGGACACGAATTTGTTCATGATTCGGTCTCGAAATCGTGTTGATATTCATGAGTGCGTCGATCAGCACAGAACAAAGTATGTTAGGCATACAAAATACAATATTTTACTTCTTTTCTATTGTATGGTAACTTTCTGTGAACACGAAGACACAAAAAATACAAAAATGAAGACCGGATTTAGCATTTTACCTTTTTGTCGCACAAAGTAAACTTTTCTTAAATGACTTCAAAAAAAGAAGGAGGTTCTCAATTCGTCGGAATGTTTTTTGTATTAAATATATTTTTCGGAACCTCGTTTATGTATTTGTAAAGTTACATACCTATGCATCGTTTAGATGCAGGTATAGTCTATCCAATTAAAGGGATGGTATACACATATAGGTAATAGACAAACAGTCCCAAAACGGTTCTATTGCTTACTTTGTGCAACCCTAAATGGCAATGTTTTCAATGTCCAGTGTTGCCCACCTCCACGGTTCTGTTTGCGCTTCAACGATGCAGTAATGGATTGTAAAAATAGTTGCCAGCGTCGTTAATACGTGTCGCAATGGCAACACCGGGCGTGGGCAGCGGTCACTACACCGCGCCCACACCTAACCCATCAAACCTAACCTAACCATCGATATTTTGATAACTTTTTAAGGCGCTAACAACTGGCTGGCAAGTCTGTTGACAGTTAAAAATAATCGCGGAAATGGAATTCGAAATATGAGTTATGGCAGTTGTTCTTTTGTTTTGTTTTAAAATGTCAGCCATGATTAAGATTTTTAATGTGCGTTTACGTCCAATAAATTATCTTTTTAATTAAAAAACACATGCAGCTTGCGTGCTAGTGTGTCCACGTGATAAATAAACGTAAAAGCATCATCGATGATTATAAAAAACACAAGAATACCCTTGGCACTAAATGTGCAATGATTTTCTCGTTAGCATCCGATAGAACGTGGGCATGTTTCGTCATCGCGATGACGAAAGATAATCATGGCGATTGTGACATGCCATGTTTACAGAAATTACTGTAATGACAGCCCTGTAATTGGGATCGGCTGTCAACCGAGGCCGGCGGTAATTTGACAGTAGGCAAAGATCAACGCTCTGGGAAAATATCAATTTACGATTTGTAAAGTCAGCGACGTTAATATGCAATTGAACAGCATGATGTTTGACCTATGGCATCTCAAACAGAGGATCATACCTCCGGCTCGCACCTCGTGAGTTGTTCTTAATTTATGTGCGAAAAGGCGACTGTTTGGCACGAGTGGCTATGGATTGTGAGTGCCAAGAGTACAACGAAAAAAAAAGATGGGATGAAGACATACGTGTGACAAACATTAACACGACTAGCCTCACAGTCCATGACAACTACGTCAAACGGCGGGCGGGTTAAATCAAATATTCATTATTAATACCAACTGTACACATTAAAAAAGTATTAAATAACCAGAACGCCTACACCGAAATGTAAAGGCATGTAATTATCAAAGTTTACGAAACATGATGCGAATATGTTCAAATCATAGATATTTCCCACGATAAGAACGTCATCGTCGTCGAATTGATTAATGATTGCAATCATTTACCTACCGCGGTAAACGGACAAACTAGGGACGAGTGATTTCGCTTTTCAACGAACTTAACATTGTATGAGAGAATTCAACGTTAGAAATGTGAGTTTAAAAATCTTTTATGAATCAATACAGAACAAATTGGTCCATTTTCAATTCGCTGAAAGAACTTTTTAAACTTGGGATATTGTTCATTGTTGAACCCGAATCAGGTTAATGTCATTTAATTCTTAATACACGTTTACTGTAATGTAACACGCGACACAACTAATGAATATGTAGATTTTTAAATCATGACCACTAGAATACGTCCGCCTTGACGCGACAATAGCAAATATGGAAATCTATGCAAAGGCCACTTTTTCTAATAGGAAATCGTCACATCTCATAAATATCCGTAAGTGAGTTGCCGAGAGAGCGGTCAATAACGGCAACAGAGTCAATTACAAAGTTATCTTATGCATCTTCAAAAATTTTAGTCAAGCATCTGCCTCTGCGCTGTAGTTTCGTGGGTGCAAAGTTAAATTTGCAGTCACCACCGCGTTTGGCATGGCAATAGTTTATATTAACATGCGCAGACGCGACGCCGAGAGGTCGGAGGTGCGCATAAATTGTGCGCGGACGCAAACGGGCTGGACTTCCGAGCCAACTCAGGAGTTTCTGGGAACCTCCAGGATGTTTACAACGGGCTTGGGTGTCGGAAATAGTTGGAAAATGCTGGTATATTAATGGTGTTATGGCTACGGTTAGAATGTATTGTCGGAACAAAGCAACAGGCTTATTACTAGAAAGCGGTTCCTATTTATTACGAATAAGTTATGAGACATCTGCAAGACATCGTAGTAAAGTAAACATGATATGAATATCAGGATTCTGGACCAGTGGCACGTGTGGGGCAATTCGACCTATCATCATAGAGCAGAGTGCCTAGTGTAATCGACGACGAACAAATGACGTCTCGATCGCGTTCGGGCTTCGCGTCAGCGTGTCAAATACGAGAATGGTACGAGAATATGAATATGAGAATAGTACGTTGCCAATAGTTGCTAGGGGCGCTACCGACTTGCCCATACCTAAGTGATTGAGACGTAAAGCGAACGCGATAGAAACGTTTTCTTGTGTCAAATAATACATTAGAGGTTCTGTGCGTAAGTCATAAAATGTCATAAATATGGTTAGCTCAACCGACTCAGCCCCACTTAAAGGGTTGCTACTCATAGAGTCACATTTTAAGAGCTCTTACATACGAGAGCTGTTAAAGAGGGGCTGTCAATTGGCTCCCCCACACCCCACTGGTTCAGATCCCTCACATCATAGCTACTTACTTTACTTCACAATAAGGCACATCCTCTAACTAAAGACATCAGTTTCATGACCTAGTTCAAATAACGGATACACGGAAAGAACTGTCTAGTCCTTAGCAACTTTTTGAGTTATTGCGATTTGAAAGTTTGGAATTATTCAGATAATTTTCGCGTACATCTTTTTTTAAAGTGATAAAAAAAGACAGTTACATAAATATTTGTATCTGTAACTGAGTGGTAACTTATAGTCTATTGAATGCTCTAAATTTTGATGGTAAAAACTTGTTTTTTTTTTTTAAATGACTAGACATATTCTTTCCGTGTACTTACCCTTCAAAAATTAAGTCGGTGCTTCAACCGCTTCATTCAAAGTACATTCCGACCGCATCGCACCGACTTCATATTTGTGCTTATATTTGTTTCTTTTAAATACTAAATGATAACAAAATTGACACTGAGAAGTTAGAAACAGCCGTACGTGAATAACCTAGGAGAATAATACCGCTGCAAGTTAAGTCTACGAACTCAAACGTCTATTTTCAATTGGTCTGAATTACCTATTCCCTTTATTGTCTCAGCCGGTGGTCGTCTAGACAGGGTCGTAGACTAGGAAATTCAATACGAATAATATCTATAAAATATATCAGATACAGACATGAATTTTAAGCGGGTTTTTAGGGTGGACGGACGGTCGCGATCGCGGGAAGCCATTGGCTGTGGGCAGCACAAGACCGGTCGTCGTGGAGATCCTTGGGGAAGGCCGCCGTCCAGCAGTGGACGTCTTCCGGTTGATATGATGATGATGATTTAGTAGCAGCAATAGCCATCAGATTACATGTAAATACAACATTGTTTTTATTTTAGAGACCCTGACTATGAAGCTTGAGGTCCCGGGTTCAAATCCCGGTCGGGGCAGATGTTTGTATGATGAATATGAATGTTTGTTCTCGGGTCTTGGATGTTTAATATGTATATAAGTATGTGTTTATCTATATATGTATGTTTATCCGTTGTCTAGTACCCATAGTACAGGCTTTGCCTAGTTTGGGACTAGGTCAATTGGCGTCAAATTGTCCCATGGTATATATTTATTTATTAAGCAAACCTGTCTATCCAAATAAAAAAAAACCAAATGGATATGACGATACTGGCATCCGTTTTTTTTCATTTTAGGTAGAACAGGCCATTAATTCATAAAAAACACACCGTTGTTGACGCCATCTTGCAATAAGGCTGTATTAGGCGATATCCACCGGCTGCGCGGGCGCAGCGGATATGGAAATAGAAGCGCGTCGCTTCCAATTATATTTATTGATGGCAATAAATAAGTTTAGTGCTGCGACACAGTTGAGACTTTTTTACCGATAGAGAAGAGTCTATTGTAACTTGTTCTTAGAAAGAAAAAAAAACTTTTTTGCCAAGTTTCTTGCGGAACATTTTTAGCAATCAAGGTCTTTCCCAAAGCGCTACTTACTTACTGAATAAAATTTTGATTTTGATTGATTGGAAAGTGTTAAACATGCGAAGAAAAGATCGGTCGTGTAGCAAGAAGAACGTTAGCTGGTTCCCAACAAAACGTGCGTGAAGATATGCAACAAATGTTAGACAGCGAAACAGTCGATAGTTCTCGAAACGACGCACAGTTAATCCGTAATAAAATAATAATGTAACCGCATACTTCGATCGTTAAACTTATTAACAGTGTCCCAAGAGAAATGGAATCACTCGACATGAAACGCATAAAACAGAACAAGATACTAAGGTGTTACCTCAGAATACAGAATAAACCAGAAGCCGCGCTCTGTCATAATCGCACGCCGCGGAGTGAGTCCACTTTTTATTGATTTCGCTACCCGTTTACTTGAAATGTAATCACATTCTGTGTTTTATAAGCCCAACTGCATTTCTGTGTGTAAGAAAGTCACGAGAAGGGATTAATTAGTATTGTCATTCGTACAACACGTCACGGCACGCTGCGTGCTCGGAGATGACTATCATCATCATCAGCCGAAAGACATCCACTGCTGGACATAGGCCTCCCCCAAGGCTCTCCACTCAGACCGGTCTTGTGCTTTCCGCATCCACCGCAATCCCGCGATCTTTACCAGGTCGTCACTCCATCTTGTTAGAGGCCTGCCGACAGCTCGTCTCCCGGTCCGTGGACGCCATTCGAGAACCTTCTAAACCCATCGGCCATCAGTTCTGCGAGCTATATGCCGCGTCCACTGCCACTCGAGTTTTGCAGTTCTTCGGGAGATGACTATGCCAAGTGCCAAACTAAACTACTCTATTTAAGAATAGTTTCAGTTGGCGCACTTTTAGGCGCACTCGCGTGTTCTGGTTTGTTCTGTATTCTGAGGGTGTTACTAAGGTACTAAGCTACAGTAAGGTGCTAAGGTAAGGACATGGACCAGTCGGCAACTCTGCGCAGCTCTAAGAAGCCATGAAACCATAAAGAGTGTGTGCCATCAACACTTAAACTCGCACCTCTTAAGGTTCCGATGCAGCGTGAATCCAAAGTGGACGATCTTAGGACATAATTACTCTGTAATTTATAGCTTGGAAATTAACGACGCGAGTTATCTCGGCGTATTTAGTCATTAAATGCCGATTAATTAAGCGCAAGGATTGTGGGGGTTGGTCTATAAGTGCAGTAGTGCTGTTTAAGGTGTTACAAACTTTTATGGTGAAAACAGTAATTTAAATAATCAACGTGAAGTTAGATTGTGCTTTATTTTGTTGAATAACAATCATGTTGAATGAAAATAATTTTAATCAAGAGTAAACTCTACAATATTAGTGAAATTACTTTTTCCAACCATGAACTAAATGGGCACCTTTTCGTGCTTAACTTTTAAAACAAACTCGCATCGAATTAAAATCTCCATTTTTGGTCACACACAGTATTTGTTCAACAACAACTTCTTTAAGACCATTTTAAAAGGAAAATTTTAAGGACAGAGATACAGAGGTCGACCTAGGCGAAGCTACATCGACCAGATAAAGGAGAAGGCCGGTGTCGTGTCGCATCAGGAGGTCAAAGAACTGGCTCATAGGAGAGATGACTGGAGTAAACTCCACCGACAAGAGAGACACTCTTACTTAACCTTGCACATGCGCCGTTCAACGTGCAACATCTTATACCTACATCTTTGTCTAACCGAAACAACGCGCGTCTGTCCATGGTTGTGAATGGGCCGCCCATTCATTGGCAAAGGGGGCCATTCACCGGCCCACACAGATCGAATGTCACCGGGCAGGGAGAAACTGTGCCCCATTGATCATTGAAAAACAAAGTCCAGTACGAGACGGCTCAATGAGGACTGTTACATAGTTGGATAGCTTAATTAATACATATAAAACTACATCATTAATATTAGGTACAATGTCAAGTAACGGGCATCTACATGGAAATACATCAGCAACAGGCCTCGTCAACTAGCTTAACCTAAATTACAAAACATCATCAGCAACATGCTTTGTTAAAAAACCCTAACCTAAAACCCCCCACCCCGCATCGTACCCGGCTCAAAGGTCCCCATAATACCAGCAGCATTACCCCGCTGAATGGCAATGGAGACCTGTTGCACCAAATACGTTAGCTTAATTGAGATGGTTACCTTTAAAATGCCTAACACTGTATGCGTGAAACGAAAGTCAGATCGTAATGTAAGCGCACAAATTTTATTTACCTTATATATATGGCTTTACTAGACCCTAAAAAACAAAGTGCGCTAATAACCCCATTGACAATAAGGGATTGACAATACATGTTACTAGACGAAACAAAGAAACGCTTGCACATACTGTTTATTTTAACCGACTTCAAAAAAAGGACTGTATGTATTCGACTGTATGTTTTTTATCATCATTATGTTCTCCATTGATGTACCTAAATAGCAACCAAGTTTAAATTTGATCAAGACAGTTCACTAAATTTGAAAACAACGAAAATTCGACCGGACATTTTTAAGCCGACGTTATTTTTACACAATGACGTTGAACTAGTACATGCAATTTCTCGGTCAAACGGTGAGGTATCAGGCCAATACTTTCTCAGTGTGAACATAAGCCGTAGCCTAAAGTCTAATAATTGTTTTCCTATCCGGCAGTCGTGCGGCAATCTCAGCCGGTTAAAATGGCGTGAACTCAATTGGAGCATCGAGGCGTGAGAAAGACAAACAAACAGCCGGCGATTACACGAGGAATACCGGCCGCAGCCGAATTGAGGGACCCAGTCGCAGTCAGAGAAATTATGTGAAGAAACTGGTATTCTTTTTTTTTATACGAAAAAGAAGGCAAACGAGCAACTGAGGGGGTTTGCAGATGCTTTGCCAACCTACAGAGCTAAAACGAAATATCTCTTGTGCCCGTAATTACACCGGCTATCTTACTCTCCACACCGGAACACAACAGTGCAAGCACTGCTGCAAGGTCCTACCACCCGTAAAAACTCTGTACTCTGTAGGAAGTTTAGAGTGATACAGTGACAAAGTACCTACTATATTTTATGTAAAACGTATGATGCGCTCATCTTGGTTTGAATTATGAATATTTTAAGGAAGTAAAGATACGAGATTTAAAAAAAATTAAAATAATGGGTCATAAACCGTAGAAGGCGAAATGAGTTCACCGAAGTTCAGACCAAATTCTAAACACAACGAACCCTTTGGACTAAGAGGATCGGAAACCACTTTATTTTTATCCTTCAATAAAGACGCAAAAACATTTTCTAGAAAGTGCATCGTCACGTCGGACGCGGAGACGGCCTCGTCTGCAGCCAAGGGTCCCGCCATGCAACCTTCAAGACAACCTCAAAACCATTGTTCTTTACGACCTAACCGATTGACCAAAAGCCAAATGGCGCTGAGGCCGTTCCCAAAAAGTTTAAGGCCACTCATAATGTGAATTAAAAAGAATTTGCGGTTAATAAACCGAGAAGGAAATCGAGCAAATGTTTATGTACTCGCGAGGTGTTAATTTTCTTTGTTCGGAGATTTTTTGCGTACACATCTTTGTTTGATGGCGCGTTAATAATTACCAGGATCTGCTTTTTATCTTGTAAATATACAAAGAGTGGCGTATGACCTCGAATCTGGTAAAGAGAGCAACTGAATTGCCGGAAAAATAATGGAGACTGTGCTAAGTGCTTATGAACTTTAAGATAAAAGTTGCTAACAACTAGAAAGCGGCCTATTGAGTTTTCACTAAGGTATTTGCCCTAGAACCTCTGACCCCCTGAGAGCAACTGTTCAATCTTCTATACCCATAAAACAGTACCGTGACTGACTGATAGACAACGCACAGCCTAAACCACTGGACCTAGAGACTTGAAATTTGGCAAACATAACTTGAGTATCCTAGAGGTGCACCAAGACGGGATTTTTCGAAATGCCCACGGGATAGGGAACTAGCCCATTTTAAAATATATCACGGGGACAAAGCCGCGGGACATACGCTAGTTTAGAATAAAACCAATAACAGTAAGTAAAGTAAAACCGTTGCTTACCAAAGTCTTTTCAATTTGGCTTGTGTACCAGTTGAGGGCAAAGATAGCTGACGCCTCCCATAGCAATGAGAAAGAAATTCAGGGAACGACTGCCTTTAAAAATAAATTTTACTTATTTCCGACCACCTCATCCGCTGGTGACCGCCTATCGTCACCTAGATCGCTGACGCAACGTCGCGCACGCACGAGCGCCGCTGTCACAACAGCCTTCACCTTGCCCGGGCGTCGACCCCCGACGTGACCGAGGGTGCTTCCTGCAGGGCTGCGCGGTGAACCGGAACGGGGGGTCCATTTTACGGTGCTGGCTGGCTAATCTGCTAGTTTTAGGACGACCGAATAGCCTAGTGGTTAGAGACCCTGACTATGAAGCTTGAGATCCCGGGTTCGATCACCAGTCGGGGCAGATGTTTGTATGATGAATACGAATGTTTGTTCTCGGGTCTTGAATGTTATTATGTATGTGTATAATTATGTTTATCCCTTGTCCAGTAGCTTTGCCTAGTTTGGGACTGTGTCAATTGGTGTCAAATCGTCCCGTGATATTTATGATTATTTTTAACTGAGTTGCAGCGGACCACATCGATAAAATCCACAGAACTATAATGGGATCGTAGAAAGAGTGTATTGTACCTCGCGTGCCGAAAAGAAGGGTGAGAATCTCATTACGCATTCCAGCTCCCGACCCGCAGGTTTAAACAACACAACACCTAAGTTCACGATTCAAACACCACGACAAAAGTTGAAGCTGGACAATTGCTTCGTCAAAATTATTATTATCAGTCTGGTCTGTCCCACTGCTGAGCAAAGGCCTCCTCCCAATACTTCCACTGCTTCCGGTCTTTAGCAATTAGCGGCCAGTCCTTCAAGAAGGAGTCCAGTTCATCCCGCTATTACTATCTAGGTCTGCCAAGTCGCCTCTTCGAGTTTGTGGGACTCCACTCGGTAACTAACTTGGCCCATAACTCGTCCGGCAAACTACCTACGCAAAATGTTACACTTTCGGTTCCCATACAAATACTCCTCTTCCCTTCTATCTCCTTCTTCCATCCTACTCTTTCCTTTAACCCTGATATAGTTCTGTGGTAAAACCCAAGCGGGTATCATTTTTGCGCAAAAACTCTGAAATTCGGGAAGGCCTCAATAACAACAGTCCATGCACGACTGAATCGTGATTACTGGACAGAGACCTCTCAGATCGCACACAAATTATCCCGTTGTTGTGCTACTTTCAAGATAGGCAAACGTATATCCGCGAAAGTGCTTCAAAAACATTAAAACCTCTATTCAGCACTCGCACAAAATCATTGTAAACCGCATAGCAATGCAATAGAGCAAATTCAAAGCGACAAATGAAATATCAGCTTAAGACCCGTCAGTGACAACTTAATACATAATGGATTAGTCATAATGGCGCCTTATTGAATGCCTGGAGTCCTGAGTATGTACATGATAATATATAAAGGATTTTAATATGGATTGCACTGTGTCATAAATTGATGTAAATGTCGGCTTCCGCGATGCAATTTGTAAACACTGGGGTCTGTATTTTTATTCAACAAAGTTGGTATTCGAATCACGACGTGTAAAAGCTTAACTAAAGGCCTCCAACCTCTAGTTGTCAACACTATTAACCTGTACATAGCTATGTAAAACCTTCTAGATAAAGCTTTATCAATAGACGCGGACTCCAGACCAAAGGAAGATAGACTATTGGCAAATAAAACAACTAAAATCAAGAGCCAATGACAAATCTTATACCTAGACGACAATGACCAAACCAAATATGTAGTTCCTCCCATTCCGTGTAAGGATATTAAACTCGTAAATACACATATCAAATAACATACTGTCAAGTTCAAAGACCTTCAGCAAAACAGACAAAACTATCAAATGTAAATCATGTTCATGTCAATCACGTTTGTGATCACAAGAAACAACTGCTAATGTGTCGTGTCGATAAAAATGAGGTACTTATTTATCATTGCATTTAGAGTATATTAGAAAAGGGTTAAAAGAATCAAGCGCGACTTTATTTTGATCACAATCAAACTGGCTTTGCTTCACCTCTGTTGTCACACGCGCAATACTCTTTTTGTATAGTTTAGGAAAGATTTATAGTTCGCAACGGATTCAGTACTATTTTGAAAACTGACCATTCTATCCACAGACGAGTAATTGCGTGCTTGTGCGTAGCAACGGCCATTTTTTACCGATTACTTAGTCTTTTTATAATTGTCCTAAGAACAGCTAACGGCACATACCAGTAACAGATACCCGACATTCGCAGACAGTGGCACATGTGCCCATAGCAATGTGGACGCAAACCGCAGAACTATTGCAAAACACACGACCATAATACCACCAACATTTATAACAGTGTGTGGCGACCAACATCGACACTAATTCTGCCACACGCTACACATCTTTGTTGCAACAAAACGCAATGTCAACAGTACAGATTATACCGTCAATACATATATCAATATTACCGACGCACCGGCTAAAACTGACATCTGTTTCACCAAATACAATTTCATGTATTTGTTGGATCGTAGAAACAGCATACGTATTGGCAATATTAGCGATAAATACGTCAATACGTTACAAACTTAACTAAGACGCCGGTCAACATTACCACAAAATTTTGCTACGTACTAATTCCACGCCAATGAAAGACCATACCATAGTGACATTGAACATGAGCGGTAAGTAAATGTAACTTGGTAAGTGTTAATATTTGTTTAGCGCGAATATGTACCGGGGTTAAACAAGCCATGGACGTCTCTGCAGCGGTAGAAAGCCATTCTAATTGCTGTTTAAGGAATAATATGCTTAGGCGTCAGTGGTGCAAGAAGCTGCGGATGTGTTAGTGGAGCAATGAATGCCTTTAGAGGACGCTCGTAAGACTGGTAGAGACGCTATAGTTCAGGCGAGTAGAGACTGCCTTACAGGCGATACCTACAATAAAACTGCAGGACATACTCGGAAAGTAATCAACAAAAACCTCGCTACATAATCTCAGAGAAGGCAATAGCGGAAGAGCGCAAATTCGGCAAATTGTTTGCATCTTACTTCATGTTGCTAAGTTCCTAAGACGAAACCAACAGTTTGTACAACAGCATATTACTCAAATGTCTACCAATTGGTAAAGGAAATACAATCGTAATTGATTTTGTCAGACCTAAGTAGTCAATTTGTAGTACAGATATGAATCATTGCTCAACGCGAAGCAATATCGAGCGATATTACGAAACACGATAATCTCATTCATCTGGGATCGCATCGGAAGTTGGGACATCCCTGTGCCTCTAATCTAATGCAGGAGTTATAATGCACTCAGGGTTGTCACTGTGAGGTTAAGTCGTTATGCTACTGTGGGGACAAATCGTTGATTAACTTTGTAACTGAGTTTTGAGGACCTATTACTTTAGTAGTGCCGCGGTTTCAAATATTAGTTTTTAGAGCCCAAAGATTTCACTTAAATAACTGAATGTATGATATTTATGCGGTTATTGGCATAATTGAAATATTAATAAAAAACGCATAAAGCTTAGGCCCACTCCAGAACGCAAATGCATTTTTTATGTCGTCTACATTTGGTAGTTTCCTAAATTGGAAGAGATCGTAAACTTTCGGCACGAATCCAAACGAGGGTATGACAGGGATCAAAAACCTTTGGGTTTAGTTTATAGCTTAGCCACGCCGTCCAGGCCAAATTTGACCACCGTGACCGAATACGGGGCGAACCCTAATTTAAAAAAATCTTTTTCGTCTTATTTTCTAACCTCAAGTACCTATAGTATACTCGCTAATAAAGTGTAACTTGACTAAAACATTTGAAGACCTTGAAGCTCACCATTTTTTAACCGACTTCAAAAAAAGGAGGAAGTTCTCAATTCGTCGGAATACTTATTATTTTTTTTTTTATGTATGTTCCCCGATTAATTGACTGGTTAGGCTAACCGATATACCTTCTTGCCTCTTTTGTACAGTGCTTAATTTTATAATTATCCCACTTCCAAATGTGCAAAAACAAACCTTTGGTTAATATGGTCTGTTGGGCTCTTGCTTGATGCAAATATTGAACTAAATACTTAAATTGGTAGTTGACATATTATCGAAAACCGACGAATAAAACGATTGTTGATAATAATCAAGCTGACCTACATGTTTAAAGTTGTTATATAATTATATTCTGAGAAAATTATATTACTTTATAACTATGTGTGAAAAACTTTAGGCTATGTGTTTAAAATATTCTAAAATTCTATTCTAATATTGAAGAAACTTTTAGTTTGTATAAATATGAATATTACTTAGTGTGTAAAACAAATAAGAGATTATGGAAAAAAACACTTTATTTATAGCTTTTACAAATTATGTACTTCGACGCAGCCAGAAAGAGAGAAAGCATATAGACATAATTCTTATTTTATCAAATTATTAAATGTTGCCAATTTATACGTTCAGTGTTGTACTGAACAATTAGCTATAAAGCCAAATGTTTATATTAATATTATATTGCGACGCCATTGCCGGATTTGCAGGGTAGTACCCAAATTAAACCAAAATATTGTACGTTTTGCGGATTTTACAATATGCGTTGTGCACATTTTGCGACTTGTATATTTTCAGCCGAAGGGATTTTATCTACTTACTGAGCAATAAAATACATAGATAAATGAAAAATATAGAGCTTGAAAATTTTGCTCTAAATCTATCTATAATGGCCTAGTGATTTAAGGGTTTATCCTGAGTCGACCCGCGTGTTAGTCTGTTCAGTCTTAATTGCTGTTTAGAGCATTAATATTGTATGAGCGACGCTGGCGCCTGCGCCTGCGCGGCGCGATCCGCCGTCGCCGGCACCGGAGCGGCGTAAGATACAGACCTATTCAGTGCCCTTAGTGTAATAAACAAGCACAAAATTCGTCTCGATTGCGTTTGCGTTAAAGTGTCAAATAGTATGATAATTGTTAAACGCGAACGCGATCGAGACGTATTTCTTGGCCTGGTCGGCGATTACACTAGGCGCTCTGGCCCACATTTCACCAACTTTACAATTGTCAGTTGTCAATGACAATTCGGTGTCGGTGACAATATGAAGCGCGCTAAAACAGAAGTTTTAGCGCGCTTCATATTGTCAAAGAAATGTAGTTCGAATTGTCATATAAAACTGACAATTGTAAAGATGATGAAATAGGGGAATGGCATACTTATCTGAAGTGATAGATATGGGTAGTGATTGGAAATGTTTTGCAAAAGGGATTGTTTTTGAGATATTAATCGTTACACTAGACCTGTCATTAAAAATACAGCAAAGAAGAATCTTACATGGGGATCTTGGTTCACATAGATACGAGTATGTGTTTAGATTTAGAAATTATTTTTAATTAATCGGGATGAAAAATGACATTTCTGTTTAGACTAGTGCAGTTTTACATGTATCCTATCGCAAGTTGACATTTTTGTTAAAAGCACAGTTTCAATTTGTAATTATAACTTATTTAATGTGAAACCAAGATCAAGGCGAGACCAAATTTGACCACCGTGACCGAATATAGGGCGAACCCTAATTTAAAAAAAACCTTTTTCGCCTTATTTTCACATTAAATTTAAATTTAAGATACGAGTATATCTACGACCTGTCTCGAAAGTCTCGAAACATTAATAAGAGTTACACACTGTATTAAAGGACTGATAAACTGATCACTGTTTGAATACTAGAAACCAACCACCCGCTTCCAGCCAGTGCTTTGTCCACTCGCCAGAGTTTACGAGCTATCGGATGCGTGCGCGCATATATCACGATCACTCCCCACGTGTCATTAACATGTTTACATATCGGACGCCCGCCTTAATTTACCGTCCACAACACTTTTGATTTTTTTTTTTCACATACCCCGTTGATTCATTAGGCCGATGATCGGATTAAACGCTACTTTTAGAGCGCACAAAAAAACTGATCCCAATGACGGTTTAGAAGTTAAACAAAACAAGGTTAGTTTTAATGAAGCGAGCACCCCTGTGGAGTTTTTTTTTTTGATAAATAGAAATAATAAAAAACTCCCATACAATTTATCAACCAGGCAATGGACGTATACGGGAACATGTTTTTTTTTTCAAAATTAAATTTGATTGGGTGTTAATCTAAAACCCTGTATAATAATCGATTAAATGTATAAATTTGCAGTTACAGAGATAACTACTTCAGCAGTCTCTAATTCCTAATAGTGCACCAAAGTGCAGCAAGTAACATATTTTCAGTAGAATTTATTTCATAATTTGAATAGATACTTGTCAATATTGTCAGCTCGTGTCTCTACAAAGTTTTAAGAACAGGTTATAACCTAATCAATCACTCAAGACTCTCAAGAGTACCTCCTATAAAATGTTCAACCGCAATGACAAGCTGTCATCCGAACACGTCCGCCATCTTGTATTCACGTTCAAATCCGCATCAATTCGTCAACGGAAATATAAACGTCAATCGATTCCAATTTCGAATACGAACCACACCATAGACCGCGCGTTTACTTTTTTATAGCAATCATTTGTTTAGAACACCCGCGTGGTTTTCGTGGTTCATGCCCAAAGCAATTATGCCAGGAGATGGTAACGCGAGTTAAGCCAAGCCAAGCCAAAAAAATTGTCAGACAACCATATTTTGTCATGGGAAATTTTTAGCTGTGACAATTTCGTTTAGGTTTTTAATTCGTAGAAGCATCACAAAAGACGTTAGTGTAGATGTGTGTTGTACGTTTATACCTACCTTGTCCCCAAACCAAACCACTCCAACGCGGGCCCAATGCAGATTGGTAACTTCACACACACCATTGAATTGCTTCGCAGGAGTGTGCCGATTCCCTCACGATGTTTTCCTTCACCGAAAAGCTCGTGATCAATTACAAATGTAATTCGCCTATAAATTCCGAAACTTCAGAGGTGCGAGCCGAGTTTCTATCCCATAACCCTCTGCTTGAGAGACTAAGCTAATACGGTCCCAAAAAAAATTCAGAAAAAAGTGGGGTCAACATAAGCTTAAGCCAACTTTCGTCATAAGTGGTCTGTGGGTTCATCACGTGAAAAGCAACCGCGTTTTGCACCTGGCCAGTATTTTTTGCAGTTAAGTGTCCGTGGCGGTCATGAACCTGGTTCGCGGGTTAACGACCCGCGGCTTCAGCCCGAAAAACGGCTATAATATTGCACGCGTCATTTTTGTATCCAGTGGGCGTGAAGCGGCGTTTTTCTAAGTAATGCTTAATGTGAGATTGAGTTTGCTGTAATGAGGCGATACGGGGGCTGTGTACAGTTGCGCCTTGGCGTAATTGCAAGCGATATTTGAAAGGTGGTTCGTCATACAGTTCGTGTTTACACGATAGTTTTCGAAACGACCCATAAAGCAGACAGACGGGAAGCGCCTTTGGCTTATCTATGCACTAAAATTTTTCTGCCACTTTCTGAGGGGCACGAGGAACACACACATACAGCACACGTCTGCGCTCATGTCAAAATTTGTTACGTTCCTACAAAGTCACACTAAAACAAAACTGTCACACAAATGCCAAAAGCACGCACACAATCAACAGACCCTGACCATTTTGGTCAGACTAAATATTAGAGTTTTGGCACAGGGGAAATCGCGCGTTAACATTTCCATTCCTTTGCTGCTCTAAGAAACGACCATATAGATTCTAACCCTATTCTGTTCCTAAGACAGAAAAAGCGGGTGGTAGGACCTTGTGCGAGGTCCGTCCGGATCGCTACCACCATCTTACTCACTAACCCTGCCGCTAAGCAGCAGTGCTTGCACAGTTGTGTTCCAGTGTGGAGAGTAAGACAGCCAAGGAAATCACTGGCGCAAGAGGCATTTCATCTTAGCCCTCTAGGTTAGCAACGCACCTGAAAACCCCTCGGGGTTGCGGGTGTTTATGGGCAGTCGTGATCACTTGCAATCAAGTGACCTACTTGTTCGTTTGCTTTCCTTATAGTAGGTATAAAAAAGCAAAACATTATTGATTGCCGAGAGGAACACAAGTGTTAAAAAAACTGTTGCTTTTCCAGTCTAGTCCATGCATTTTTTATAACGCTGGTAACAGTTTGCTGTTAACTTTAGCGATCCCTCGACACCGACGACGCTTAGATAAAAATTTTGCTAGGTATATTGAACTGAAAGGGCCAATCCATACTTCCATCCATACTAATCCATACTAGCAAAATATATTAGGCATTATTCGTAATGACTTTCCAAGTAAATTAAAGAAGATGCGGTGTCCAGAGGGTGGTTGCCGGTTGGTCCGTCTTTACTGCTCTCGGCCGTCACGGTCTCACGGTGTTGCCATAAAAACAATTATATTACGTAATGCTGGCCTTTCCGATTAGTTCTGCCATTCTGCGGTCATCCACCAATTGCTAGAGGAATGTTTTCTTCGGCACGCACGAAACAATCAATTGCCCAGCTAACAATAATAACATATAGAATCTAGCGGCGAGTTATTACTCAGAAATCTGAGAAGTTATTTTGAGACGTGACGAGGAAAAGTGGAAATATAACCTAACCAACTTAGAAAAGTTCAAAAACCCGCGACATTGTCATTTCAAAGTTTAATATTTCAAAAACGGGTGAGCCGATTTTAATGAAACTTAGCTAAGAACCATCTCGATTAAATTAGCTTTCGAATAAATAAAACCGCATCGAAATCGGTAAATCCGCTTGCGAGCTACGATGCCACAGACAGATACACAGATATACAGACACACAGATACACAGGTCAAACTATTCACGGCACTTGGCACTCACAAACGTACATTTAAACAACATTGTCATTCGTCTTTCTTTCTCTTTTTTACTGTTTACAGTTTTTCTTGCTGTTTTGTATTCTCTGTTTGTATTTGTATTTGTGTGTGTACTTGTGTTTGTATTTGTATTTTTGTATACCAAATGTACCTAATTGCACTGTTTTATACATGTTTGTGTTTCCTGTGTTGTGAAAAATAAAGACTTTATCTATCTTATCTATCTAAACTTATAACACCCCTTTTTTCGACGGGGGTTAAAAATTGGTTAGAGCTCTACTCCGAAGTTCGAAATTCGAAGTTCGAATCCAACCGTCCCTCTCGCTCTCGTGTTAACCTGTGTTGGCGTGAGCGTGACGGTCGGATACGAACTTCGAATTTCAGACTTCGTTGTGGCCCCTCAGTTCAGTTGTCATTCGAAATGGCAGATATGAAAATTTGGAGCAAAAAAATTACAAGGAATGTTACGGTTGGAAACCCCTGATCTACTTATAACGTGTTATATATAACCTATAAGGCCCCCCTCACGTCTAGCGTTTATCGAACGTCAGCGTCTCATTGCGCCTGATTAGCGCTCGCGCAGCGTCGTACGCGGCGAAAGTCCCAAAAGCTAACTCTTCCGCCAAAAAGCAGCGTAAACCAAATACGCTGCGACGCGAACGCGTGCTTCTGCGCAAGTTCATCGCCGCGCGCCGACCAGCCAATTGGAGCGCGGCGGAATAACAATTTACAAACGCAACCAGAGCCTCTAATGTAATCGAGAGCCAAAAAATGCGTCTCGAACACGTTTGCGTTAAAGTGTCAAAACAGGATGACAAAATTGCTTGTTGTCTATACGTGCCACTAGTGGCGCTGCTAATGTGCCCATAGTAATTCAGACGTAAACGCGAACGCGATCGAGACGGTTTTTTTTGCCGTTGATTACACTAATAGACGCTCGAATAATTTCGTGTATGACTTTAAAGTCTCGATAAGCCGTGAAAGAAGCCGTGATAGCCTAGTGGTTTGACCTATGGCCTCTCAAGCAGAGTGTCGTGGGTTCGAATTCCGGCTCGCACCTCTGAGTTTTTCGGAATTTATGTGCGGAATTACATTTGTTATTTATCATGAGCTTTTCGGTGAAGAAAAACATCGTGAGGAAACCTGCATACACCTGCGAAGCAATTCAACGATGTGTGAAGTTCCCAATGCGCACTGGGCCCGCGTGGGAACTATAGCCCAAGCCCTCTCATTCTGAGAGGAGGCCTCTCATTCTGTGGGACGTAAAAAAAAGCTAGTGATGATGATGACGATGATGATGATGATGACTTTAAAGTGGTAATATTTTTTGTTAAATAACTTGGGTTATCCGTTAGCGACGCCATAAAAAAACATTATATCTATGTAGGCAGGTAATGAAATACAGGTTCGAAGCCACTGTGCTAAGTGGTGGTAGGTTTTGAAATTCACAACTGAGAATTTAAAACATACCGACGACAACGAAACATAAAAAACATCGATTGTATGTACCTAGGTACATACATTGCATTACAATGAGTACTTTACTGCGAAAATAATTATAAGTACATAATATGCGCATATACCTACCAGGAAATAATATATATATGCGGGAATACCTTTGCAATAGGCAAGATACAGACACAATTAATGCGTACATAATGAGGAAGATATCACTACAATATAGTTGAAAAATATATAAAAACCTCAGATTTACTAGCACAAGCACCGTGAGAACCCGCCATTAAAACCAACACAAACACACATAACATTAATCTTCTAACGACTACCAGAAAAAGGGTCAGTGAAAAGGCGTTTTTTCGCTGACCCAAAACTTTAACCGAACCGTTAATACGCATTCAATAAATTAATAAAAAAGTCAAACTGAAAAATGACTCCTACACCCACGAAGGAAGAAGTGGTTGCCAACCTTTTGGTTTTAATTATAACAGACGTCAAACCAATTTTAATCTAGACGGATGGGCTGATCATTAGGCCCCAAAATAAGAATACAAAGGTAGGTACACCAAATGAAACAGTTAAAATTTAAAATATTTACAATAAAGTGCAAAAACATGGATGCATTTTTTTATATATACGACTAAAACGGCAAACGAGCAAGTAGGTCACCAGGATGGTAAAGGTAAGTGATCACCACTGCCCATAGACACCCGCAACCCCGGGGGGTTGAGAGCAGAGCTAGAGAGCTAAGATGAAATACTCAAAAATATGTTCTATGGCAATTAAAGTTGTGGTATTGTTGTACATTTTGCACTTGACCGTACGTTAGAAAAATATAGAAACTTTAAAAATGTTGGATAAAAAGATCACCAGTTGTGTACCACTGGTTTTGAAAAACGAGAATGGGATACGGCGGCGTTAATAAAACGTATGAATAACGTTTGGTCAAGATAGAGTTCAATTCACACTATTCAAAGATTTAATTTAAACTGAAAAATCAAAGGTAACTAGAATTAATCGTTAGTTCCTTTATTTTATTTACAAAATCTGAGCGCCATCTCCAATTTAAAGCAATTAACTAAATGATCGATAACAATTTAAGTAACGACCACCAAAAGTCAGCGAGAGGAAAATTCAGGCCAAAATAATTAAGTTATATAAAAGACACAATATTACTCACAAACGAAAACAAAATGATTACACAACAAAATTATATTACGAATTGTGATGTCATGACTGTTAAAAACCTTTTTTTAAACGTTACTTTTTAAAAATTTGTTACGGATCACCAATACTGGCTATCGACAGACCGCCTGCGGCGCTCGACAATAGAGTAGAAAAAAAAATTCAAAAATGGAATCGATATAAAGCTGACACATTGGCGGACAAAAGCGGAATGGATTATAGAAAAAGACAAACTTATCCGAAAAGTCCAAAACGGCGCTGTCATCTAACAACAAGCTAAAATTTTCTAATGCTTTACGTTAGTTTCAGTTTTTTCCACCGGTTTAAACAACGTTGTGCTGTACATGTTTATGAGATGGACCAAAGATAATTTATTCAGAGACACGTGCTGGAAATGTATGAGAGCATGAGAAAGGTAATGGTCGTATAAATATTGTCAGAGGCGCGTATACGGTGAAAGTTTAGATACGACACGATGTAAGGGCCACTATAAACATTAGTAAACCAACTTTGCAACGGCCATATCGATTTACAATCAATATTACTACCAAGAAAATGTCACGTAGAATTTGTCTTCTTGATTGGTTGACATTGACAGTCGATCGACCGCTGACCTAAAAATGTGTGCCAAATTAAAGTCTATCATTAGAATTGGTCCACAACTTACACAACCCTTCTGAACATCGATATGTTTTGGTCTGTCAAAGCCAAAACAAATAAATGAAAACATCAATCAGAAGCCATAGATAAGACAGATAAGTAACGAAACTGACGAACCAAACAATCAAAACAAAGAGGAACGTCCTAAACCGTTACAAATCACTTCTGCAGACAGAAAAGGACAACTGCTTCTCAACCCATTGTGTTAATTGTGGCAGACGGGCAAACAAAAAACTGGCCGAATTTAAATTACAAGCCGCAGGAGAATAAAAGAAAAATAAAATGCTAAGACAATGGACCCTACGCCGCGGCTTATTATATATGATAAACATAATATTGGTTACCCTTCCCTCTGTTGTACAGCAAAAAGGAGGGATTTGGGAGTCTGAAGTTAAAATTGTAAAGATTACTTTAGAATTAAAAGTCCATATGGGATACTTAAGTAAAGCATAAGTAAAGTACAATTTAATATAATACAAACTATTTCGTAGGCGGAGAATCCTGTTATCGCTATCCCTCGAAAACTATGCAATTTTCCAGGACAAAATTCATCAAAATTATTTCAGCTGTTTGGGCGTGAAAGCGTAAAAAACAAACAAATCACTTTCGCATTTAAAATAATTGCTCGAACGAACCCCAAAAAAGGCTCAAAATGTTTAAAGAGCTTTGTCTTACAAACGCGGCTTCACTACCCTCGTATCTCACGTTGACACCAGAGAGCGCTTCGGTCGCATTTGTCACGGTTGTTGTATGATAATGTGGCAGGCGAAGTCGGGAGCGGGAGCTAGTGTGGGTGAGGAGGCGGCTCGGCTTATGAATGTCTGACAGTTACATGTTAATATTGGATAGAATTGTGACACTGACGATCATTAAAAAACAGCTAGATTTGTATCAAGCACAAGCTTTGGTACCTATTGACCGTTTGTGTCAAGAGGTGTCAAACAACACATCTATAGTTCATCTATAACATTTAGCTTGACAACTAATAATGTTGGAACTTTATTTTTAGTTATTCTGGTGTGGTGTGATAAATTTATCTAGTAAGTGAATGGCAAAGTGCTCCATAAGAGTGAATGGATCTTAAAACCTAAACTGTTTTTCAAAAACATAGTTATATAAGGTAAAATTACTAACCATCTATGGACATGTGTTCGCAATAAATGATTTATTATTATTATTATTATAAAAAAACAGTTTCACTTCTGAGTAGGTGTAGGTGCTTGCCGTAACTTTTGAGTCGACAAGGAACATGCAGATCCAAATAATAAAATCCAAAATAAACACAAAAACCGTTGCACCTTCATTCGTCACTCGCCTAAAAAACTGATTCAAAACAATTAAAACCAGCCAACAAAAAGCCACTAATCACTCTAATTTAACACTAACACTCAGAGACAAAGAACTAAACCGGCCGCTACACACATAATTGTTAGTTAATGAGCCGAGCTAATCACGCCGCTGGCGACCGCAAGGACAGACAGACAAAGGCTTACATCACTTGTTACAACCAGTTACATGTATTATGTTGGGACGAAGCGGAAATCTTCGCATCAGGTTTCGCCAAACGGAAGAATTTAAAAAGTACACAGGCCACTGTCCTACAATGGAACACTGCTACAGGACCTTCGAATCCCCACTATGATAATCAAGTTATCAGCATCACCATCTGCTGGGCACAGGCCTCTTCTCAATATGAGAAAGCTTGGGCTACAGTCCCCACGCGAGCCCACTTCGGATTGGAAACTCCACACACTTCACTGCAAGAGTGTGCAGGCGACGAATTGACGATGTTTTCCTTCACCGAAGCTCACGATAAATTACAAATGTAACTTCGAATAAAACTTGAGATAGCCTGGGCTCGAACCCACGGCCTTCTGCTCGAGAGGACGTAGGTCAAACCACTAGACTACCACACCTTTTTTTTTTTTTTTTTTTCAAAGTATATCTGAGCCAAATTTAAGCTCCAGTGATTTAGGCTATGCGTTGCCTGTCAGCCAATCAGTCACGATATTATTTTATAGATATAGTTAAAGATACACTCAAGGTATATAGTGTACGGTACCTGCCAGCTACAAGCCACAACGATTATAACTACGACTTATAGATTGGTATACGTTTGCAGCGATGTATACGAACAATAAAATCTCGCTACAAATCGGTAGCTTTGTTTTATCTTTGTTGTGTCTATAGTTCACGATGTAGCTTTATCTGTGATGTTCTTAGAGTTAAAAAAATTGTCGTTGACATCGGCTGTTAATAATCTTCCTTTTATCAAAAGTAACATAGCTCGAAATATAGTTCCAGTCACTTCGAAAGAAATAAGTATAGTTATTGTTATTGCTAAGAAAACTATACAGTTTAAATCTATAGATAAATAGAATACAAATACACGTCTCAATTTAGCAAACGAAATCGCAAACAAGACTGACGCTAAAATATTACAGACTGAAGTAATTGCAACAAGAGTCGTATCTATAAATGATGAGTGGCATATTGATCATAATAACACTAGAAAACCATAAATCGTTGGCACTGATTAACCATCAGGGAAGCACATTAAAGACGCTTTCGAACATGTTAAGATTGTTAAGTTACGTGAAACTGACATGGAACTATAAGTGTCGTATCATCGTAAAGGTCAGTCATTTTAATTAAGTTTTATGTTCGGGCAATAACTTAGCGCAGTCGCAAGCAATTTCTCGAGGATTTATTTCAATACTCGCGTTACATGAAGACGCGAGATGCGTCTTATAGTTAGTATAGTAAGCTAGAAATAAAACGGCGTGAAACAAACTCGGATCAAATTGATTTCAGGGTAAAATATATGCTTGAGTTTGATTAGTACTTAAGGTAAAATGTCCAATGAACAAAAATTACCATAAGGTAGGACGACCAGGATGCAAAACAGCTGCAGATTCAGAAATTTAGTAGAAATTATTCAAAGCAAATTGTTATTAATGAAAACTAGGTAGGTATCATGCCATGATGAGACTCTACTCGCTAACAGCCGTTACCAATATTCTATGTCTTGTTTTGATCTACAATTTGCTATACTGTACATGGCCTTTATCCTGCCATCGACAGATAGCAAGCAGAGAATGAATTGCCTATCGACAGAAAGTTTATTGAGATGGTAAAATCGAACTAAAACAAAACAAGAGATAGATAAAATATCGAATATGTTTTCATACTTGCTTGATTACATGGTTAAAGCATATTGTATAACAACATCACACACTGACGCATCCGTTAAAACATCTCATCTCCCTGCAAAACAATACCGCGTGATGGATGTGACAGTTAAGCCCGAGGATGGCCGAGCGGACACGATGATTGCCGATCGTTAATGCCCTTAAACGACGCATTAATTATGCAGATCGACGTCTGATTATAATGCAATAAATATTTTTCCGTGCCGATATCAGTTAATCGTTGGTCGGAAATGATCGTTATCGTCATGTTGTTTGTTTCCCATCGGGGTTAATTGTCGAGTAACGCAGTAAAATACCAGTCACCGATCGGCAACTCATTGACGCCATGCAAATTATTGCGGGTTATCCGCAGAGTTAAAATTTAAAAGAAATACTGCATATGGAAACATTTTACTTCGTCGTTGCTCTTTGAAACAATTTGTCAAGATAATGAAGTTGCGATATTTTGACACGTCAATTATCTTTTTACTGACAAGAATTAACAAAATATACTTTCTCTCAACCTCAACCATATAAGTGTCCGTCTTTTCCCACACGTCGTTCGCCGGGCAATGATCACGCGCAAGCTCTTAACCAACAATGGCGTCGGGCACTTCACTACGAGTAGCGATTTTCGCTTGTGTCATGTCATGTCATGCCATGTCTTTATGCTGGCTGAATGGTCGTGCTTTTACGTACAGTGGCTGTCAGGGTTGCAGAACTATATCGAGACAAAGTTCAAAAACAGGTGAACTGATTTTAATGAAACTTAGCTAAGAACCATCTCGATTAAACTAGCTTTCGAAGAAAAAAAATGGTGGTGTGTAAACATTTAATGATTGAGCAACAAGGCATTTCGTTTTTAATATTTAACGTGGCACATGGAAAGAAGTCCTTCATTTTGGTTCGCGATGTACATACATACACGCGTTCCTTCTATCCCGATATCGATAATATAATTCTGTGGGGTTGCTCTTGTGTAGAGTTTAATATCGATACACGGGTTGTGATTTGGGTTTTAAACATCAAACTTTCGCAAAAGATTAAAAGTCACAGGACATGCGACATGCGTTTGCGCCAGCAAGATTATAGAAAAAAGCATTCCAAGCCTACTGTGAAACATCGTACATGATCACTCGGCTGTCATAACCACGAAATTACTAAAAATAAATAAACCAGTCTACAATCCGTGAGTACAAAAGATTGCTATGCATGTTCTACACCTCATTAGGGTCATCGCGCACGAGATCGTCCCATGATCGATGCGTGTAACGGGCACCTTCCGGTGTTAATGCCGCGTTCGATACGCCAACTATTTTTGATATAGCAACACCGAGCACGTCTAACTGACAGCTCAAAGAGCTGGTGTCCGTAAACCATCGTGTTTTGACAATCGACGATCTGTGTATTGTGCATTTGACGAGCTGTTATTACAAGGTCAATGACCTTTATTTTTTCCGTCTACGCATTTCGATGGGCGATTAAACGCCGTTATTTACAAACAAGCAGAGTAATTTAAAATGACCATGCAATTATAAGGCATGTGCGCAAAGTTAAACACTCAAAATGAATATATGAAATACGAGAAATAAGCCCGTTTCTCATTGGTAATTGCCGAGGGGTAAAACGCTTGAACAGCGTACATGAATGCTGCTTGTGATTGGTCGAGAGGTACTGGTGAGCAATTAGTAATCTAACGTCTTCCGAGACTGATTTGATTGTTGTTGCCGGGTCCGCACCAACCACAAAGACGCCAGCCTGAGAGGAAGCCTTGCGACGGCGTTTCTTACATTAATCCGAGGACAGGACGTTAGCTGTTTTGTCCCAAGTCACTGTGTCCTTTTGTGGCTAAACCAATAGTAAAGGAACGCATTCAGCTACAAGCGCGAAAATCAACTAAGAATCTGGGATAATTCGTATTTCACAGTTATAAAACTACTTTGTCCATGCCAGCTCTAAATGGACGCGGAACATCTCTGAATGGGGGATAAAACAAGTCAATAGCGCATTTTCTATGGAGGCTACATCCATAAATTGCGTCGCAATCAATGGCCGGGAATAAGAATGGGTTATTGTACATTTGTGCACACTATAGACAATCAAAGACATTTTTAACTTTATAAATTCCATCGTGTGTATATTATACTGGTATGGATTGCGAGATGTCATTGGCTGCGGGTAACACAAGACCGATCGTCATGGAGATCCTTGGGGAAGGCCTAGGTCTAGCAGAGACATGATGATCATATATTATACCTATACATCCCTTTCTATGACTGTCATCTTCTTTCAGTTCCAACTTTAACGGTCAGTCAAGTATCTGACTATACAGTCCAAATGTTAACAAAACGCCTGCAACCCTTATCCGAACGGTTAGAGCGAACGAGCGAACCCAGCAATTAGCAACCGACTCCGATTGTAATGGCCGACAAATTTGACGAACGAAAATTAACCTGCCAACGCCTTTTACCACTCGTCAAAGTCTCGGCTAAATTCCCTGTTCGTTGCCTGATCGAAATGCTTTCCGAACACGGATAAACTCACAGCACACGCAATGTATACGTGATTTAGGAGTTGATTCACGCCACGCCGTGGTTCGCGTATATTTGTGGTCGGTGGGGCTTCGGTTGATCGCCGAACGAAATTCGTAAATTTGCGGCTAGCGTGCACGCGTTCCGTGAAGCGCCCGCGGCGCTCCCACGCCGGGGTAACAGGATCGAGGGTTATAACGAATCAATCATTCCGATGATGCTATGATGAGATAGTGATACGGAGAGTTGGAGTGGTCCTTGGGGGTTGGATTGAAATATTAAAAAACAAATACCGATCAGTAATAAAATGAAATAAAAAGAAATCAGTTATTATCTGCACACATATCATAAGTCCTCTATAATGCGTTCAGAAACTGTAGAAAATGACCAGCATTGCAGCACGACGACGATTTCGCCGACAGCGCCCCCCAACCACCACCCCAGCAGTAAAGTAATAGTCATTACAACATCGAATTCGATGTCGTAATGACTTTTCGATATCGAATTCGATGTTTCAAATTTGAAAACCAACGCAATTTACAATCCTAGTGAAATAAAACGGATCACTCACGTATATAAGTCATGTTCGGCCCGACATGTATAAATAATAATGTGATATATTTTTTTACAATAACAAAAAAACAGTTTACGAAGCGTCAGCTCGGTATGCTTGTCTATGATTAAAAAATACAGTCAAATTCGTGACAGATATGGGTATGATATATGCCTTCGGCTTCTGAACCCATCTTAGAGTAAGTACTTATAATATGTGTATAGATAAAGTAATGTATGCAACTCCACATAATTAGGCCTTAAAACACTCGTGTGATCCTATTATGAAACTCAGCTTCGCCTTGTTTCATAAAAACACACTCGTGTTTTAAGGACCCTCATTATGTAGCAGTTGCATAAACTACTATTGCCTATCACGTGTTACATAATCGTTATCTAAATTACGTGGGTTTAAGTTAAGTGGCAGCACTAACAGTACTTTTATTTTATGCATATGAAACTTAGGACTTTTTCAAAGTTGCGTGAAAATAAAAATACTCTGACCAAACGTTTAAAGGCAGCTTTTTCGAACTGTACAGAAATCAACTATGGAGTTTATGCTTTTCATTCCTCCAAAGAGCCCTTTACTATTCAATTTGTGTAACATCAAGCGTGAGAAGCTGCGCACGCGCGTGTGAGTCGTTGCGCAGACGCAGCCGTCAGAACTGACAGACGAATGAAATTTATACTACATACAAACACATTCCCCAATCTTTAATGGCCTATCGCCTGCCATTAAAGGCGTTAACATACATTTATAAAAACAAATATTTACGACATAAATTAAAAAACGTACACCTAACGATTTTGTTTTGCAACTCTGGCGAGAGATCGCATTGGCTGCAACATCATTAGTATAATGATCTATGCCAATCGAACGGCTCAAATTTAAGCGAACATCTTCGAGGTTAATGGATTGGCGAACTAGATTGAATAAAAGTATTCCTTATTGAGATATATTGCAGTTTAAGCACTAAACCGAACACGATATCTCGAACGGATATTGATATAGCTTAGAAACTTAAATGACGTAGGGTTGAGATTGTTAATGAGTATTAATTTAATTAACCCACTTTTAGACACACTAGCGTTAGGAACATTTGTGTTTTTACTGATAAAGTGACCATTGAGGGTCTTTAATTGACATTTTTTGACATTTAATTGACGTATACATAATAAATAACCTAATCAACTTAGAAAAGTAGAAAAACCCACGACATTTTCTTTTCAGCGTTCAATATCTCAAAAACGGGCTCAGCCGATTTTTATGAAACTTAGGAACCACCGCTAGAAAACCTGCTTTCAAATAAAAAAAATCCGCATCCAAATCGGTTCACCTGTTTAAGACCTACAGTGTCACGGACAGACAGAGAAACATAGCGGTCAAACTTTAACTTAAATCACGCAATTGTAAACAGGTTATAAGTCCATTTTGTCTTTGTTCAAACTTGTCTCTTTTAAAGCCGCCATGCCAATATAGAGCAAACATTACAATAGTGTCATGTCAGCCCCTTGTCAACCCTGCTCTGCAATTATCGGCCAGAGAATTGTGCAATTTATTAGAAAGCGTGAAAACGGGACGTGTTACGTAACACTTTCAATTTTACCCGTTCGTCGCATTCCTGGCCGTTTTAGGCATCACTTTTAAGAAGAAAAAAAATGGGTGTTCGAGATCGTTTTTTTGCGCGATTTCGAATCGTAGCGCTTGTTTTGTTTTTTAAAATGCTTATGCAATTCAGTGACTCGGTACTGGCCACTAATTCGTTTTAATTCTTAATCTGTTCGGTTGTTATCTACGTGCGCCGTAGGAAGAGTTGAATCGACGGTGTTTGCGCATTCGCTAGAAGCGACAGCGGGAGCGGATCAGCTGATTGGGCCGCCGCCCGCGCCGTCCGGCCACTTGCCGACAGACACCGAGCGTATAGGACGTTTTTTGATTTAATGTACCTACTTGATCTGTCTTTTTTTTTTTACTATATTTCATTCAAAGCAAGTCGCATTTTATTCTCCAAAGTAATATCTGCAACAGACGGAAATATTGCTATTGCATCTAACGAAAGCAATTTAGGTACTCTATAATAAACCAGTAGTTGGTTCCCTTGGTTCATTCATTAGTGAAACCACAACACAGCTACACAAATACTAGCAACTTAAAATATTTATGTACTGATTATGTTTGTGTTTAAAAAAAACACTTTGACAATGGCGTCAAAATGCGAACAAAGGCGTTCTTAAGTAAGATTTGGTTGTACGCAGTAGTAATGCTATTGTAACCAAATCACTACATTTCACGAAAAAATAAGCAGATTACACAACAACGCGTAACAATGACCATTCATCAAAGATAATGCACTCTAGACGTATCTTTTGGGGTCAAGTTTTAACATAAATTTGCATGGAATCAACAGACGGAGAAACTGAGTTTGTGTTTGCTAATTGTGTACGAGAGATATGAGGATTTATTGGAGATTTTAAGCGGAAAATGTTGCTTGTGTATGCATAAAATAACGAAGAAGATTATAGAGTAATTTCACTCTTCGCATGATATAGTATTTTGCGTGCGCTATAAACAATATGAAGTCGGTTAAAAAGCTTTTTAGTCTGTCACGTCTGGGATAGCTATAGAGCTACAAATAGTTGTTTCACCAAGGTAGTAGGGATACACGTTGCGAGGTCGATAAATTATGAAATAAATAGTGTCCACTATCTAATATATAAAGAACGGAATAAAAGAAACGAGACAGAGCGAGATGGCGCTCTACAAGACCACTTTGACACGTTTCTCCCAAACAACGCATTATTTCTACTGATTTTTAAAGCAATTCGATTCTTTGATCTTGGGAATCGCGAAAAACTTGAGAAAATATGATATTGGGTGTGTAAGTTTTGTATATTAAGCAAAATAAAATCGCGAGTTCGAATTTCGAGCCAAAAGCGAGTGATCTATTATCAATGCCAGTGTTGCCGTTCAGGGATAAAGAAAGCCATTCATTATCCTGCATTGCAGTCCACGGAAATTTTAAATTTTATCTATCTAAATTTTTATTGATAACAAAGCAAAAAATACGTGTCGGACTAATAGTCTGACGGACTAATTAGATATGTTACTTTTTTAGGGTCTCCCCAAACCAGTCGACGCGGAGTCGGCTTTCGCCGAGTGTTTTACACCACACTATTCGCATTTAGCCGATCGACCGTCTCCGCGGTTGGACACCTGCGTTTAGCAGTCTAATGCCCGTTTTCACCAACGACTCCTAAAATTTGAGGGATCCCTTAGCTCTTTTAGGGGACACCTAAGATCAATTTCCGTTTCACCAACGCTTAAGTAACACCTAACTGCTTAGGGGGTCCCGTAAGTTTAGGGGGTCGAATATTGACCCCCTAGCGCTAAGTGACAGTTCGCGCAGTCGCAGATGCATTTTAATTTTTATAGGTTATCGTGCATTTGTTATGCAATAATTAACTTGATTGATAATATTTATATAAAATGGAAGGCTTTTTAAATGGTTTTGTAGAGTTTGGAAGCTGTTGAATAAATAGATTTAATATTCACATCAAAGTTATTTAGATCAGACTGAAGATCAGATGATTTATCAAAGTATGATAGGTACTAAAGATTTTTCATAAGATATACCAAGATATACCTACTCGCAGAATGTCGAAAGAAAACGTGCTTTTCATACTTGAAAAAATTTAACATTAGAGGTATTTGGAATATAAGAATAACCCAAAACAGAAGAAGAATAGTTCTGTATAAAGGAAGGCCTCATCGAAGTTGGACGAATGCCTAATACTAATTATCCATCATCAGTCTATTCTTGACCCTCAGAATACAAAACAAACCAGAAGCCGAGTTCAATCATAACGCCGCGCACTGTGTCAATTTATTATTGATTTCGCTATCCGTTTACACTTAAAATAACAATCCTATTCTGTTTTTTTATAAACCCAACGGCATTTCTGCATGTAGGAACCACATGAGAAGCGATTAATTAACATGCGCACTCGCGGGTTCTGGTCTGTTCTGTATTATACGGGTTTCAAAGAAATCGAATAACACAATACTTTGAAAATATGTACAGTTCATGAATAAATTATCAGATAACTAATCATTCCAGTTTCAGTCAATGAATGCTCGCTAATAAACTACAATCATCGCACCGAAAGTTCGAAAAAAATTTGATAGTTATAAACTGTTCTGATTTTTCTGGATGGCAAAGATAATGCCAAACAGCCTAGTCAACATTTAAAAATTAGAAATAAGACGTCAATTTAGTATTAATTATATATCTGTATAGTTTTTCTATGTTTTTATAATGTTGGTTTAATTTTTTACAGACGATTTTTGAAGTTATTTCTCTTAAAAAAAATTATCGATACAAAACCGGTTTTAGAAATCACTATAGCTAAAACAAACCGTCACTTAGTTAAGTAACCCCTATTAAGGCGTTACCGAAGATGGTGAAAACGAAATTAGGTTAGGGAGAGATATAAGGGGCCACTTAGGATAGGGGTCCCCTGACTAGGTGATGACTTAAGTGTCGTTGGTGAAAACGGGCATCATCCTCCTTGCGGCCGCAGAGACGCCCGATCGCCTGCGACTTGCTATCGCAACAGTTGTAAAGCGACTGTCGGCTCTCCCGTGCTCCGTCCTGCCGTCAAGACGACAGACAGCACACGTACAGCCGTTGAGTCCGACGAACAGATGTAGGACAGCGGGTGATCGGCAATCGTAAATCTCATTTTTGGAGACTGGTTGTTAGTAACAACCTGAGTTTGAACACTTATATTTACCGACTAATATTATTAAATGTTCCTCCGTCATTATTACTTCCGTGTTGTCAGATCTATTGCAGATTTTAATGTGGGTAATAATTCAAATGAACAAATACAAACGCATCAGTAGCTACTTCGGCCGTCATCGGCTCTGTTCGGCCGTCATCGGCTCTGTTCGGCCGTCATCGGCTCTGTTCGGCCGTCGTCAGCTATGTTCGGCCGTCGAAGACGCTGAACGGCTTCCGCCAGCTCTGACCGGTCTTTATCGTAGGTACTCGGCCGTGATCGGAGCCGTTCAACTCTTTGCGGCACCGTACGGCGGTATAAGGAGATTTATGAATGCGAACGTGTGCGGTAGGCTGCAAACAGCGTCGTACGAATGCGAACAGCTTTACGGCAAAACGCCGTTTTCCCGTCGAAAGACGTCGTTTCGCGTGGGCCGAGCCGATTTACGACTTATTCGATCTTATTGCGTTGTTACAAAGCTTTTTCCGTACGCGAACTGCCGAAACGGCGTCGACTAGTTTGGGGAGACCCTTACACAGAGGACACATTCCAATTGCTACAGAGATTCCTAATATTCCACGCGGGCGGAGCCGCGGGTGCTCTCTAGTTAGCTATAAAATTCCAAGTCCGTATGGAACAAGTAAACAAACCAATCACCAGGACTCGACAATCAATGTCCCGAATCATTTATTTCAATCGCACGTTACGAGTACCAACTATCCAATAGATAAGATATATCCATACCACAATAACGTCCAAAGTTCAATCCTCTTGCCCATTAAAACCGAACCTTATAAGAAATAAACAAAGTTAAGTTTGGATTGTTCGGAGCATGAGTCTTACAACTTATTTACTTTTACCAGGGATGTTGCTAATTAAGATACGTCAGAGCGGAGGCCCCGGCAAAAAACGATGGTAATGAAAGACGCGTGGTCAAAACAATTGCCGGCTGAGTCATGCGTACGCGCACAAGGCTCAGTTTTGATAGAAAACATGACAAAACTCGACAAGGACTGAACCAAAGTACGCGAAAGCTATGGTGAATGGTGTCTCTAAGTCTTTTTTTTTTTTCAGGCTCATACATAGTCTTGAAAATCATCAAAAAACGGTCGGAAACCGAGAAGCGGGTCAAATTTAACTTGCATAATTTGACCTTAACAAACAAATAAACAATGCAAGTTAAATAAAAGCTTGTATAAAGAATTAATTTTCTTTTCGCAAGTACGACGGAAGTCCTTGGCCTTTTCTAAAATATGATAAAGTTTAAAGATTTGTAGTTGTGGGGCATTTAGTGAAGTCAGTGTAAAGTTAAGTTTGGCTGTAACAACCGACTTGCAATGAGCTTTATGGTCAAATGTGATAATATTTAATCACTAATCCTGCACGACGGCACCAAAATCAAGCATGCCAGCCATAATGACAACATAACGTATTCGAATTAGTATTTAAATTTGGTAAGAGCAAATTCCACGAATATACTCCAGACAGATCATCCTTTTCCATTCTTTTTTAAAAGTAGGAGGTTCACAATTCGACTGTAAGTTGTTTTTTTTTTTTCGTTATTATCAAAATGTGGGTCATCGGGCAGCAAGACCGACCACTTTCCCACTGATTGGCCGCCAATTAGCATCGACCGATATAAGTATGGAAGAGCGGTCGCGATTTAAAATGTCAATGAACCGCGAAGATCAAGGATTGATATATTGGCATACTTAAAATTGGACCAGCTAAAATCATATGGTGGGTTACATTACAGTGCTATACAACAATAAATATGAGATGTGAACAAAAGAGGTTTTGCCTATAATTTATGTTCTTCACGGTGAAAATTTCACTACCCATACCATTATAGCTAGATAATACGTATTTGAGTATAAACTGCTCTCAGATGATTGTAATATCAATATACTTAGCCATCGTTTACCACCCAACACATTCAAAGGGTTATTGAAGTAGGTATAAAGACGTTTATGGCAAATGTTGCCATCATACTATCTGTTTATAGTCAAGCGCATGGATTATCGTAATAATTGATAGTAATTTTAGTTTATAGACTTGGTAACCGCAGGAAACAACATTGTTGCAGGAATTGCAAGCGTGGCTTCAAGATTAGACATTTATAATAACAGCGTTGCGGTTGAGTTTAAATTTATGTAGCTCACTCGAACGCGCCCTTGTTTTATTTTCTATGGCCGCTAGCGTCTTGTTTTGACAGATGTCGACCGGATATTTTTTAATTCATCTATCCCTCTACAGAGAGGTTAAGGAAATGTACCCATACAGCCAATCGGAGTATTTCAATTTTTTCCCCTTCAGTCATTTTATCGGTCTTTTGGGAGCGTTTTATGAAATTTTATACCTTTACCCAGAATAGGTACTTTTATTGTTTTATCTTTTGCACTGGACATGTGAGATTTAGATACATGGCAAGAAGTCTATGAAATTCGCCTATAATTTCTCGATAGGTAGTATCAAACCCACGGCTACAGCTTCGTACAATAGTACCTGCGCGCAGCGGGGCGCCTGCGCCATTGTTCGGCATTAGGGCCCATTGTCTCGCGCACGCGCAGGGAAGAGCAGGTGCGCGGTCAAGGATGATCCCCTATCCGCGCATTGTTCCCATTCAGCCGATTGTTAAGGAGAAATGAATTGGGAATTAATTTGAGATAGAAGAGATATAAATCAGAATATATGTTATTACTGCTTGCCAGTAGTGCCGATCTAAAGGCGACAAAACCGTTTCGGACAGCAGGGTAATTGCATAACAATTTGGCACGCATCATCGGATTGAAATGACAGTATGACTGTGACAGCTAACTGTTTCCGATACCAATTGTCAGCCCATACAAAATCCGTATAAATGAACACGATGGCGATTGGTAGCGAGTTAGCCTGTAGAGTCTATCGAAATACGGTATGGGAGATAGCCACAAATGTATCAACAAGTGGAACGTTACCTTGGCAACCATGGTTAGTAGTTGATGTATTACCTGTGAAGAAAAAAACAAACAATTAGTACTGATTTAGAAGTGTTTAAACACGCATCAAAGGCGTGGTAGCAGGTGAATGTAAAAAGAAGCATGGGTTTTCAATTTATAAATCAAGGAAATTTGAATGATTTTTTTTGTAAGCAGTGTGTAGCTGCTGTAAGATGGTGAGGCACTGGAATACAGGTGGAGTATTGGGTCGAATGAACACGCTAGTTAGATTTTTTAAGCACCGACCCAAAAGGAGGGTTGTCAAAGTTTGACGTTTGCATCTGTGTGTCTGTTCGTGGCATCCTAGCTCCTGAACGGTTACACCGATTTGGACGCGGCGGAGTTTTAAAATATTTAACTTTGAAATGGACATGGCGGAGGTTTTTCAACTTTTTCAAGTCAAATAGGTTGTTAAGAATTAAAATTCGTCCAGTTGCAGATTTATGGCCTGTTTCGATTAATGGGTTGTCTTATCCTATCTATACCTATAAAACAGTACCGTGACTGACTGACTGATTGACTGACAGACAACGCACGCCTGAACCTAGAGACTTGAAATTCGGTAAACATATACCTTAAGTATCCTAGAGATGCACTAAGGGATTTTTCGGAATTCCCACGGGGTATAGAACTAGCCCATTTTGAAATATTTCACGGGGGCAAAGCCGCAAAGCCGCGGGGCATAAACTAGTTATGGATAAATGTGAAACCCAACAAATTAAGTATACTACCTAAGACTAAAGCAAACATGAGAGAATCAAAGAAGTTTTAAGTGGACCAATAAAGCTGCAGCGAAACGAAAGAGTGTTGAAATACAATGTATCATACACTAGTACAATTTACTGTTATTGTACCAGGAAGGGACCACAGGGGGCGACTGAGCATAGCAAACAGGTGACATGTATATCAACGACAGGGCTGTCGATTGTCAGGGCGCACTAGCAGAGTATAACGTCTCGCCATTATAGATGAATTAGCGAGAGCTTGAAATTGCATTTGCAGTGGTTGTACGGTTCGCATGAAAAGGAGAACCAGCCGTTAAAATATACGCACCACGTAAATAGTATTTTGAATTTGACACTGACATTATTTTGGAATTTTCTTCTTCAGTAAAATTATTACAAACCTCTTTTTATACTGATAGTACGTGAAAAGGGCAATTTCAAATACAGAATGCCTATCAACACACAATACCACTACTTATGCAATTCCACGGTTTCGGTAATTTATCTATAACAGCCGTTTCCGTTATTCAATCCATCTCTTGTTTTGATACAATACAATACATACAATAACTCTTTGAACAACACATAACAAGCAAAACAGAAAAAAGGCACAAAGAAAATACGACCGAGCGATCTCTACCAGGCAACTGTAATGGAATAAAGGTAAGAACGGAATAGAACAGAGGTGGTTGATCAACTGACGATGACAATAAAAACAACTACATAGCTTTGCCGTCTTACAGCCGTTCCCAAAAATTCGATCTGTCTCTTGTTTCGATCTCCTGACGAATTTTTTGACCAAAATGACGAATAATTTGCTATCTGTAAATGGCCCACCTATCTATCACACTATTCTTTCATCGACAGATAGCAAGCAAAGATTGGATTGCCTTAGCGACAGCATGTGCAACACATTATCATGATACTCGGGACTTAATCGCGTAAAAAATAAATTTAAATTTAAACACCTCGACGTTTCGGACGCGACGTTGCGTCCATGGTTTCGAAGGGACACGCGATTAAGTCCCGAGTATCATGATAATGTGTGAAAATGGCGAAAGTTTAAATCAGTACATACTATGTGGAACGTGAATTGGGGTTAATCGTTAAACTGTCATTGTCACTGTCACTGAACTATCAAACGTCATTAACAACTGTCAAGTTACCAGTCCAAATCGAACTTAGCAGCATCAAACGCGGGTAAATAATGATTAATTCTTGCACGCCAATAAAGTATGATTCGGACCGCTATGTCATAGTTGTCAATGGCTGTGAAGGGCAAATGAAGGTCATTGCTTATTCTGTATATATTAAAATAATTACATCATATTAAAATAAAAAAAATACCGGAAGCAATTCAAGAAGCATTAATCTCGAAACGGTTTTCGATTTACAATATATTGCAAAAAACTAGACAACCCCAATTGGCCAGTGAAGATTGAGCCCTTCGTAGACACCAGGAGGCAACCCTACCAAGCCCTATGGAGCGCCCGCGCACGTGTGGTCCTCCCTAGTTTCAACCGCCCATGTTTGAAGAAAAAGCAAAGCGCCGAGCGGCACGCGCGCAGCCACGTGGCGGAAGCGGCGAGTGGGTTTATACGAATGGTGGTGGAAGCGTGGCTAGAAGAGACTTCAAAGTATTACCCCCTGTTTCATAAAAAGTTACACATCTCAAAGCTACGAGTTTTTTTTATCACGCTTGCATGTAACGAGGGACGCAACATGCAAGCTAAGTTGGCTGTTACGCTCAAAATAAAGCCCTCGGACCTATTCTATTTTCATAACGCCCAAAAGCTGTTGATCTAAAGAAATTTTTCGCGGTTAATATGTTTCGCGGATGATCTAAAGATATTTTTCGCCGTAAATTCTCTTTCTGATTGTGATTCTCTACAGCGCGATATAAACGCTGTGCTGGACTGGAGTCTGGAAAACAGACTCCCGTCTAATGTGTCTAAATGTAAGATAATCACTTTCACCAGGGCCAAAACTCTTATAGAAGGAGCCTTTCATCTGGGTGATCAATCGATTGACCGTGTCCAGGCCATTCGTGACCTGGGTTTGAACTTGGACCCCAGACTTGACTTTCATGACCACATAGGCGCAGTGGTCAAAAGCGCGAGCAAGACGCTTGGGTTCATAATGCGGACGGCGTCACAATTTGAGGGTACTACTGTTCCCATCGTTTTGTTCAATGCGTTTGTGCGAAGCAAGCTGGAGTTCAACTCGATCATCTGGGATCCTTCGGAATCAGCTTACCAGCTACCAATAGAAAGAGTCCAAAGAAAGTTTGCCAGGTATTTGTATAAGCGGGAATTCGGGTACTACCCATACTTATATCCGTCTTTGTTTGTGTCGGGAATGGTCGGGCTGGAGACGTTATGGTTTCGGCGGAAAATGCACCTGCTGGTACATTACTCTCTCCTGCTGCAAGCGGAGCGAAGTCGACAATCCGGAGGCTCTAGAGCGCATGCGTTTATTCGTCCCGGAGCAGTGCCCTAAGCACGACTTGTCGAATCCTGAGTCACGTAAAATCGAATAGTCAACTATAACCAGTTTGTATGACGTTTGGAACAGCGCCCGCCCGTGAGCGTATTTGGAACTAAAATTTAGTATGAGATTTCTCGATCTCGATACGATAACCGTAACGTAACGCAGGATTCGACAAGTCGTGCTTAGGGCACAGTACACGCGCGCGGGGCGCCGCCGCCGGCAGCTGCTCGCGGCGCCGGCGGCGGCGTGCACGCGCCGTGCCCGCAACGCGCCGAGTGCGCGCGCGGTGTCGCTGCTCAATCACTTTATGGCACAGATCCAGGATGCTGATGTTTTTGCAGACAGTTGGCATTCTTTATTGCAAAAAATATGTCACCATTGCAATTCTTATTGTTAACCTTAATTTAAAATTTTGTGATCCTTCTTTTCTATATGCTTATGTATGTAATGTATGTTCTTTTTAGCATTACAGGAGCTTTGGTTTTTACTGTAAGCCTGTAAATGCAAATTGTGTGAATAAATAAATAAAAGTTGTAACGGCGTGCACGTTTGTCAGCCTAATTAATAATGTACATCCATGCAAAATTACAGCCGTGGAAAGACAGACAGAAGACAGACGTACGGACATGACGAAACTGTAAGGGTTTTTGTCATTTTGGCTACGGAACCCTAAAAACGAAATGGGTAATTAAAATTCCGATTCAGAGGAAAACAACAGACGACCGAATATGGCAGGAGCGTATGCGCCTGAGTCACACGGGTATTATGATGTAAGCGCAAAAACATTCGTACCCATTATTCATACCAGATGGTAGGTAAAACCGGCCAAGTGCGAGTCGGACTCGCGCACGAAGGGTTCCGCAGCGTCCTAACTAATATCATATTATAATATTATCTCTCTGTCTCTCTCTCTGTCTGTTTGTTACATCTTCACGGGAAAACCGCTGCACCAATCTAGATGAAATTTGGTAAGAAGATAGTTTGAATATTCAAGAATAACATAGGCTACTTTTTATTCGGGATAATTATATAGTTCCCGCGGGATAGCGATAACCGAAATCTACGCGGACGAAGTCGCGGGCAACAGCTAGTTATCTATAAAAACGGCAAAAAAACCTTGCCTGTTGTATGGGAGCCCCACTTAAATATTTATTTTAAACTGTTTTTAGTATTTATTATAATTTTTATATTTCTTATCTGTAATGCTTCCCCCAGCCTCGAGTCATCATCATCATCATCAGCCTATTCACATCCCACTGCTGGACACAGACCTCTTCTCAGTATAAGAGAGCTTGGGCCTTACTCCCACGCGGGCCCAGAGCGGATTGGAAACTTCACACACACCATTGAATTGAAAGCGTGGTGGATTACCTCACGATGACCGACAGTCATGTTCTGAGAAGATTCATTACAAGCTTTTATTTAATTAACTTGTATGTTTGTATGTTTGTACAGTCAGCAGCAATAGTTGCCAAGCAACAGAAGCGCTCACAATGATCTAAGCACGGCTCTATTGTTATAGACATAAGAGCTTGTGCAGATCATTGTGAGCGCTTCGGTTGCCTAGCAACTATTGCTGCTGACTGTATGATATTCCGGTCAAATCTTGCAAGTTAAATTTAACCCAGTTCGGTGACAATGCAATAATCTGGTAGTGAAATTCTGATGATGCGGTCAGGGTCGTCTCCGCAGGAGGGAACTCTTAAACGGTTAATGGCATCGACTTGAAACTTGGCATGGCTATGTAAGTTGGATGACAATAGACGTACAGTACAGATAACAAAAAGCAAAATCGCCAAAAAAAGCTACTTTCATCCGGTTTCAGGCAAAGGCCATATATCGACCACATTCTGCCTGTCAAAGATGAGTCTTAATTTGCATGACAAGTTGACAAGACTGACATTATACTGTCATTTTTCAACTGTCGGCCTGGAAAAAGGTTAAAAATTAACTTATTATGGTTGGGTTATTTATTTCATAATTCCATAAGATAGGTGGTGATAAACTTGAGACATGACTTGCCACTGCATTAAACAAACTGTTTATCTGACTCTCGTCTCAATCAAAACAGCCTTTCACCTCGCTAACTAACTTCACACTAAGATAACTCATCACTTTACTGCCGACTCGAACAATTAACTTTTACCACAATTTCCTAATTTATCACCGCATTAGCCGAATGGATGCGCCGGCGCGTTGCGTTTTCCCTCGAATGCACGAACGCGCTTTCTCGTCAATGTTTGAACGGTTCACGTTATCACACGCCAGCGAAAGTGAACTATATGATTCTGATAGGATGTGTCTTAAAAGGATACCGACCCGAGTTGACGACCGAATAGCCTAGTGGTTAGAGACCCTGACTATGAAGCTTGAGGTCCCTGGTTCAAATCCCGGTCGGGGCAAATGTTTGTATGATGAATACGAATGTTTGATCTTGGGTCTTGGATGTTTAATTTAAGATGTACATGTACATGAGTATGTATTTATCTATATAAGTATCTTTATCCGTTGTCTAGTACCCATAGTACAGGCTTTACCTAGTTTGGGGCTAGGTCAATTGGTGTCAATTTGTCCGAAAATCTAGGACGAGACGTAGATTTTGTTTTAATTTCTCGATTGAGGCAAGTAAGATGCTGTTTGATGATGATGATGATGTGTTCCTGTAATCCGTCAGCAGGGACATAGGGCTAGCAGAGGGTCGAGCACGACTTGTCGAATCTTGCGTAACGTTACGGTTACCGTATCGAGATCGAGAAACCTCATACAAAATTTTTGTTCCAAATACGCTCACGGGCGGGCGCTGTTCCAAACGTCATACAAACTCGACAACGTTTACTGTTCGATTTTACGTTACGCAGCATTCGTAAAGTCGTGCTCGACCCTCAGTAGGGACTTCCATGCATCACGATGCTGTTTGATAGAAGGAAGAAATTGTAATCGCTTCAAGTTTTAAATTTAATGTGATTTGAATATGTATTTCTTTCAAAGTTCTTATGTGCTGGTAGTTTTCCCATCTTGTTGGTTTGACGCACTCATCATCACCAGCCTTTTGTACGTCCCACTGCTGGGCACAGGCCTCCTCTCAGAATGAGAGGGCTTGGGCTATAAGTTCCCACGCAGGCCCAGTGCGGATTGGGAACTTCACACACATCATTGAATTGCTTCGCAGATGTGTGCAGGTTTCCTCACGATGTTTTCCTTCACCGAAAAGCTCATGATAAATTACAAATGTAATTCCGCACATAAATTCCGAAAAACTCAAGAGGTGCGAGCCGGGGTTTGAACAAACGACACTCTCCTTGAGAGGCCATAGGTCAAACCACTAGGCTATCACGGCTTTGACGTACTGAAGGTTCCAAATTTGAATAACAAAAGAAAAGTAGGGTGTCATAATCATAAATCATGATTTTGCATGGTGGCTCTATTTTCAAAAACAATCGAACAGTTTCCAAGTCGAGAAAATCAATTCCTGACCCACCATAGTTTCATAGTAAACTTAATAACGATTTTCCTTGTCAAGGTATGCGATGTCACTATGAAATTTACTGTGAAAAGGTTCCATGGTGGGTCAAGAATTAATTTCCCCGACCTTACCTAAGCCGCACGCGTATATATAGTAACGCCTAGAAGTTCTAAAGTTATGTATCTATGTTCTCTCACTATGTTATTTAACCGCTCCAATTTGTCACAGGAACTCGTGAAAATGAGTAATGGTTTCGCTGCATGAGCTTTCTTTCTCAGGGCGTGTCGCGAAGATGACAAATAGAGCAATATTTTTAACCTCCCAAGTGAGAGAAAACTGTGAATTATAGAGGCTATTACCGCTTCCGCGATTGGATGGAGTTTTTGGCTAGATGCTTAGGTATAACGGAATCGCCGACGTCCATTTCGCAAGTTTAGCCGAGACTGTCAAAGGATGACAACGTGAACAACGTGGGCAAGACGTGGCAATCCACGTTTTAGCCCAAAGACTTAAATAATGTCTTCTTTCCTTTGACAATCTCGGCTAAACTTGCGAAATGGACGGCGGCGATTCGGGCATGCTGTGTTTAAATCCCGTTAAGTACAATTACTTAATGGGATTTAAACACAGCCACAGCCAATCTACTGTGAATAAACTTCAATAATTTAACTAAAAAATCTTAGTCAAATCTGCTACTTTCGTTGAAATGTCAAAACGATTTGATCGGATCCGTTAGTATGAAGTTTGTATTGAATTACAGAACTATGGCGTCATCATTTTCAGTGACCAAACTGACTCCCTTTATTAGTTTTTGTTAAATTAAAAATCGTTTCAGTTGCAGTAATAAGTGAGGCATCGGTTTTTTATGAGTATTTTCGAAAGGTTAATAAATGAAAATGCAAAATGATTTGATTTTGATATCAGTCAACAACCCTATTTACGGGCACAAGGTATAAGATGCTCAATTCAGTGTTGACATTCCGTAACTGTATCTACTTCATTAAAATTAATAGGTACATCGTAGATATCAGCTTCTTAGAGAACACTAAAATAATAATATCAATTGAATATCATAAGTATCATAACCACCGGGCTTAACGAGTTACGAAACAATTATTATCATATTTATTAAATTCTCACACTGAATATTAACACAGGTTTACGTTACATGCATGCCTATTAAAAATAATAACAATCACATTTACATATACGACTATTGCTGTGAATGTACGCATATTTTATTACACGCACCTAAAAATACTGCATATGCGTTAAATAAATACTGCATATGCGTTTAATAAATACTGCATATGCGTTTAATAAATACTGCATATGAGTTTAATAAATACTGCATATGCGTTTAGTAAATACTGCATATGCGTTTAATAAATTCCAACATACACTGCACACATACACGATATTAACTTTTTAATTTAATTTGACTTGATATGATCGCAGTAACTTACTAATATTCACATTCGTATTTTACCTTCAATTAAATAATTATAATAGTAACGGTAGGTATACGTATTTAACAATTTAACTGTATTGCTACTTAATGTTTCTTTGATTGTAAATTACAATGTAGGTACATATTACATAACCTAACCAGCTTAGAAAAGTTGAAAATTCCCCGACATTTTCATTTCAAAGTTCAATATGAAACTCAGCTAAGAACCATCTCGAATCAAATAGCTTTTGATTAAAAAAAGACGCTTCCAAATTCGTTCATCCGTTTAGGAGCTATGACGCCACTGACAAACGCACACAAGAGTACAAACTTATAACACCGCTCTTTTTGTGTCGGCGGTTAAAAAAAAATACTTGTTCAAGTTTCAAGATTTATCCTAGACTCTCCCAGTCTCCCAAAATGTATCGAAATGTCGATAATCGATTTTCAATAACGACCTGTACAGTCAGCAGCCAAAGTAGTTAAGCACGTCTCTATTGTCATGGGCATAAGAGCTAGTGCAGATCATTGTGAGATAAGCTAGTTATGTTGCTGACCGTAAAAGTCAAGACTACTTCCACGCAACCAAAACGCATACGAAAAGTACCAACACACCCACATTCCTTTCTTTATGCATATTGATAATAAACATTAACTTAATTCGTCTATTTACTTAACGTACTGATATGTGAGCACTTAAATGATATGAATTGGACCGGTTAGTACAGCCGATGTAAACACGGTTTCTATTTAGGTGCTTATTACTGAAGTAAGAAAATTGCTATACTCGTAAATATGTGACTGTGATGTAGGTATCAATTCTATCCTTGGCCTTCCCCTTCCTCTCTTTCCTTCTATATTATAAGTAGGTACAGTCAGCGTCACTTTGGATGTCACCATATATATGACGCTGACTGTACTATCGAACTAACTGAATCGTGATCCACTGTGGAACCTTTCCGTTGAAAACGTCATGGTGACATCGCAAGGAATAGTTATTTGTTATACAAGGGTGCAAAGTTGTATTTTATCCGCGAGTGTGGAATTGAAACACAAGCAAGCGAAAGGATGCTATAGTTGAACCACGAGCGAAGCGAGTGGTTCTAAAATAGAATCCTGAGCGTAGCGAGTGTTTCAACACACGAGAAGTAAAATACATTTGCACCCGTATGTAACACAAAACTTTTCACCTCACTGTAGCGAGGAAAGCGCAACATGCAAAAAAACAGCTCATAAAAATAAATCGCCATCACTGGAATCACTATTTTTTTAACGACATTATAACAGAAAACTCTGGAAGTTGTGTATTTTTACGTGAGTCGGAGCAGGTGAGAAAAAAATTCTTGACAATGTTGACATTTCTGACGATACGTTTAGAAATTGCATCGACTCATAAAAAACAAATGTTTCTTATAGAATTTTAAGAATATAGCAAAATTTGGTATTTTTCATAAAATTTTCAAACCATTTATAATTTATTTAATGATAATGAATATCGAACGAACCATTATTATGAGCGTTTTACGATTTGTTATCTGTCAAAAGCTACTTAAACACGCTCCGCTCCAAGGTCAAATTACTTTCCCCACTAGTGGATAAAACACGATTTTACCCGCTTGTATTAAAGGATAAAAGACGGCTTTCCGAGGTAATGAGGGGAATAATAATTATGACACTGTGAGAACGTCCTATGGTGGATGAGGAATCCAATGGTTCGATGGATGTTATTTTAAATTTTCAGGTCGTGAGTGAGAGGCCATCCAAAACCTAGACCAGACCTTCATATTTAACTACACAATAACTTCGCACGACAAAAGGCAATTCGTCATACCCTGTCATAACCTGCAATATTAATTATTAACCGCGCCCGAACATTAGCACAGAAACACAGGCAATTTTAGCCTCAGCGATTGTACTAAATTGGCGAATAATGGCATGCATTTTAACAATTACATGCAAGACATGACATAATGTGCAGTGCAGTGACAAATTGTCTACATTGATATCTTGTGCTTGATAAACATTAGCTGGTACTATTTCATGTTAAAGGTGGTACTATTTGGTTCACAATTCTACGGTAAACCCAATGCATGAGACTCTAACCCCGGTTAACGTAACGTAACGGTCGGTGCAACTCTTTTTTAACGACTTCGAAAAAAGAAGGAGGTTCTCAATGCGTCGGAATCTTTTTTTATACCTTTCTTTGGATTTTGTGTCTTTTCGAGCTTTTGTTTTGTAAATATTGTCTCGTATGTCGTTGTCAGTAGAAGAGAACAGTTTGTTTGTTCTTATATTACACATATCTCGTATTAAAAGTGTTTTTATATCTCGTTTTCATCGTTAATTCCATCGCTCATGTTTTACAGTGTTGTGTTTCTTCACTATATTCTACAGGTAATATCAACTCTATATTACTTCCCCGAAGTTAAAATAAATACTCAGCTAATTCGATTACTGCAAATCCCCCAAGATACATCATATGCTTTACCCACAAAACATGTATCCGCAAGACCTCTGCCTTTTCTCATAATAATTCAGTTTTTGCAAAAAAAAATCATAACGTAAATAACAGCACAGATCGTTATCTCAAACTAAAGGGGATTGGATACCGAAGGCCAACTTTAAGTCACGATTAGAAAAACACCCAACTACCGCCTCGCCGTATCATAAAGCCACAGACAAACATACAAACATTACTAGGAATGAGAGCACCATTGGCCGCGACTTTGTTTGTCGCGCGAGATTATACAAGTGACAGAAAAGGACGGGTTGTTGTTCTCGCGCGAGATAGAAGTCGCACTACGGGTTGTACTGGAACTACTGGTGTTCGAATGTCTCACGACGTTTTCCTCCACCGAAAGGCTTATCTTAAAATTACAAATGTAATTTCGAAAAACTCATAGTTGCGAGCCGGGTGTCGAACCCACGACCCTCTGCTTGAGAGGCCACAGGGTTAAACCACTAGGCTTACGCGGATGCTTTTCTCAAGGAAATTTATATGCAGCTAAAGCATGCTCGTCATAGCCTGGAAACGTACTTTATCTACACACATATCATAAGTTCTCTATAATACGCCCAGAAACCGTAGAAAATGACCAGTATTTCGACAGCAGTAGGTAAAGCAACTTGACTAAGACACTTCGACATCGAACTCGATGACGCTATGAGTCTCAAATATGAAACATCTGTCAAAAACCAACACAATTTAAAACAGTCTATACGAAACGTCAGCTCTGTATGTTTGTCTATCAATGATAACAAAAACTAAAGGCAAATTCGTGGATATGCCTTCGGTTTCTGAACCCATCTTAGAGTAGGTACTTATAATATGTGTGTAGATAAAGTATGTATGCAACTCTACATAATTATGCCTTAAAACACTCGTGTGACCCTATTGTGAAACTAGTGTTTTAAGAACCCTCATTATGTAACAGTTGCATGAACTACTATTTTAGTGGCATGTCTACATGTAGCTTAATTCTAGAATCGCCGGTACATGGTACAGTAGGTACAAGGTCTGGGCGTGACTGGAGAACCAAAGGTGAGGGGTCAGCATTTCGCAGTTTGACAGTTAGATGAATGTCACAGAGCAAATTGCTATGATATTGCAGATTAAGAAGGTATTTAGAGCAGATATTTAGACTGACTATGACATCACAGGCCCATATTTCGCCAACTTTACGATTGTCAGTTTTCAATGACAATTCGGTGTCAACTGCTGACTTGAAGAGCTTTTGTTTTAGCGCGCTTCATATTGTTAAAGAAATGTAGTTCGAATTGTCATGTAAAATTGACAATTGTATTGTAAAGATGGTGAAATTGGGGCCAGGGACTCAAGAAAAGAGTGTAAGGTTATTAAAGGCCGACAACGGCCCAGCAACTCTCTTGAAGTTGCTGGTCGTCATGGGTGGCGGAGGCTTACCATTAGGTGGCCCGCTTGCTCGTTTGCGTAAAATAATTAAAGAAAAGATCTGGGCAAGAGCAGCCCCTACTACGAAGTGCAAAATTCGAACTTCGTGTCGCGCCGTTCCGCTCACGTCAATATTATTTAATACGAGAGGAAGCTACGATACGAACTTCGATTTTCGAATTTCGTAGGAGGGAGGCGGGCTGATATGTAAAACATGTTGACACAACTTGTTTCTTAGAACTTTCAGTGATGCTAATGTTTCTGGCGACACAAAAAAAAAAGGTTGCCATAACATGATGGTAACTTTTAGACTCCACGGTCCGATGATTTCACTAATCGATATTTATTAAATTATTGTTAAGTTTTTAATGACGTGTATAGCACAACACACCATCTCAGGTTGACTCAAATTCTAAAATTCTGAAACTTGCATGGTTATTACAAAAACACACACACATCATGCGTATAAATTTCCTTGCGATATTTTGTTATTGCACATTCAACAGTGAACTGCATGTGTTCGAATGGTTGTAGAAACATCGGCGCGGGCGCAACGAATCGATTCATTTTACGCGCGCTGTTAACATCGATCTTAACGGATTCATGAAACAGCTGATTGCGAGAAACGTTGAAAAAATCGAATATTTATCGTTGCCATCAATCAATAATTTTGTGTCGAATGTTAACGTTAATTAAGGAACACAGACTCAGTTGGATGTAGAGACTAGTATCACACCAACGGTAAAGCTAGGAGAATAGGAGTAACATAGATAGATAAATTAGATACATTCCTTTATTTCTTATTGAAAATTACGAGTATATTACATTTTTAACCGACTTCAAAAAAAGGAGGAGGTTCTACGTTCGATTAGTCGGTGCGGTGCGAGCGGAATATTCTTTGAATGAAGCACCGACTTCATATATCTGCTGCTTAGTGCTAGGCCATAAGAAATTCACAAAAAAGATCACCAAGAAAAACGAATATACAATGAAAATTAATGCAAGATACAGTAAAATAAAATGTTATGTCAGTAAAATAATTTAAATTAATCTAAAATATTAAACTCACAGCAAGTGAAAATGTCATAAAAATAAAAGCAATAACAAATAAAATAAAATAAAACAATATGGTACGTAAAAGGTACAGAAAATAAATACTGAATAGGAATCATCATTAATGTCACTTTTCCTTTTTCAAGCAATATAGTAACGAGATTAATTATTATGTCCTTTTCACACACATTGACCCTAATAAATATTGCGAACTACCTATAGTCCAGTCGACGTTAACTTAAAACAGTATATGTATAAACAAAAAAAAAACACCAAAATAATCACACCATTTAGACGCAAGCGCATACGGTTCACGAAGACCAAATTATGATTATTTCAAAGCAGTCTTCATATCATGGTATAGAGTTAATTTTACAGTAATTCTTCAGAATTAAATTCGTGGTAAGCACAAGTCGTTATGCCCCGGAAACGCAACTAGCAAGAATCATACAAATTTGATGGTCACGCGCATCCTAACGATGGCATTGTCTGATCGTCACTGAGGCTGTTATATTATTATGTACTTACAAGGCCCCATAGTATACTTTAGTATATCTAAATGAAACGATTCATTGATTATCCCATAAAGTAGATTAGTAGGTATTGTGATAACTTTTCTAATGATTTTGTTTGATACAACAAGTATAACTCGTCATCATTCTTTAACCCCCAACGTAATAAAATAATGATAAATAAATAAAATAAAATTATCCTCCAACTCCTAACCGTTAAGGAGTTGTACCTTCCATCATCAGCTCATAAACATAAGATGATGACTACCGGACGCAAATACTTGAATAGCCTTAGAAAATATATGAAACACATGATACGTGCCTATAAAATTTGAGGGTTGCCCTCGATTTCCCTGAGCTCCCATCATCAGATCATGACTTGGTGACAGTGGGACCACCTCAGGAGTATACCCTTTCGAATAATGATTTAACATTTTCAGAACTCGTATATTTTCTATTCTAAAAGCCGGACAGTTGGCTTTTAAAATAGAAAATATACGAGTACAACCCAAACCAAAAGAAATACTTAGCTGCCAAATTTTCCATTTCTTAATGGATGAATACTCAATGCAATACCTACATACCAAAGAGCGTAAGTACCAATTCTACAACAAAGCCACAAAAACAGCGCCAGGTCAATGAACTTGAGCTCATTCGAGTTATTAACGAGGCATTATCGGCGCAGGCGCAACACGTGGCGCGGAAGAGGAGCATCAAAATCGAATTAGCTTTTTTGCATATCGACGCGGTTTCCGTTCGACTTCGACAGCCAAATGAGATAACTTACTCAAAATTATTAAGTACAAGTTAAGGAGAACTGACGACCATATACCCAAATAGGCTTTGCAATGGCGCCTGCCTGGAGTGAGAAGACGAGGTCGGCCCAAGACAACATGGCAGCGCTCCTTTGAAAGGGAGATCCAATCCCTGGGTATGAGCTGGCAAGTGCCGGAGGTCGCAGCGCAGGATCGTTCCAAATGGAGGAAAATGCTGAGAGCCCTACGTCCTTGATTAGGGATAACAGGACGTGATGATGATGATGAATGTTATTGAACCTTCACCTACCTAGATACCTAACTGGAAAAGTTGAAAAACCTCCGACATTTTCATTTCAAAGTTCAATATCTAAAAACGGCTGAACCGATTTTTATGAAACTTGGCAAAGAACCATCTCGATTAAACTAGCTTTCGATTTAAAAAAAGCCACTTCCAAGTCCGTTTATGAGGCCCGAGTACGAACATTCGAAGCCTGCGTCACGTAAAATCGAATAGTAAACGTTATCGAGTTTGTATGACGTTTGGAACAGCGCCCGCCCGTGAGCGTATTTGGAACTAAAATTTAGTATGAGGTTTTTCGATCTCGATACGATAACCGTAACGTTACGCAGGATTCGAAAAGTCGTCCTCGACCCTTTGTAGTCCGTTTACCCATGTACAGATCAACCTTATAACACCAGTCTCTTTGAGTTGGGGGTTAAAAAACTCCTCCCATACGCACACAGCGACTAAAAAGCGCAATAACTAAATAATTATGCGCAACGAATGGCCATAATTAAATGAGCTAATGTAATATTTCGTAATCGGCTGGAAGATTTCCTTACATAACTTTTTGCGTTCATCAAAGCAAGACCGTAATCCGTAAAGCGATTTAGCTAATTGTGCAATCACCATGGCTCTTTCGATCATTAAGTTTACGAATGCTATCGAGAAAATGAACGAATTTGAAATTTTACCACAAAATACGCTCACGGGAGGCGCTGTTCCAAAGGTCATCAGATCGGTTAAGGACAGCAATTGACAACATTTCATATTCTGAGACTATAATTTGATTAATTGTCTGCAATCAACTTTGAAAGAGGAGCAAACCTACGATTTAAATTTTCATTAGGATTTGTAATTAATTTATTATTAATTTATTAAAGGTACTTATTCCAAAAGGACGTAACTCCGAAACTACGCTAGGATAGATCAATTGCCTTTGTCTTGTCACAATAAAAAAAAAAAAACCCAAGATGTCAAATCTGACATTGTCAAACATAATACGTCTCATGTCAAATTACTGTTGCGCTTGTGGTTTGTTTGAAAAAGGCAAAGGTATTACACCCATTCTTGCGTAGTTTTGGTAGAATTGGTCATTTTGTTTTATTCTCTTGTATTTAAAAAAATAAGTAATATTAAATTTTTATAAACATAGTGGTGTGTTCAGGAGGCAAAGCCCTTTCGATACCTATATTAATTTCCATGCGTGAAAAATATGAAATGTTGTCAATTGTGATGATAAGTTTGTTTTCACGGTAAAAAATATACATCAAATCATTGTTGCAAAGTGTGATTTCAGCATCAGCGCGTTGCTTTGAAACGATTTATCAGGTTTTTTCGGACTATTGTCCACTATTAAGACGACACCCAAAGAGAAGCTAGCCTTTCTTTTTTTAATTTTTTTCCTATAAGTATTCTACGCGGCAACGATTGAAGTCTTACTTACATCAATGCTACGAAGGCGGTATTAACGCGTTAGATGGGCGGTCTCCTTTATGCCCCATTAACTCCCCGTGACTCATTAAATCAGTGCCTTTTTCACACAACACTTTGGACCATTTAGGCGGTTATTCAAGCCGAAAGTTTTTATTCTCATTACAGGCAGACGGGTCTAACGAGCGGGAACAAGAGACGTCATTAACACGGGAAGGGGGGAAGCGGACCGAGAGTTATGGCAATGCAGTGTGATTATCATCCTGTAGGTACAATACAAATACAATACTACATAGTTATTTATGCAACGGCGTAGGCAAGCACGAGTATCTAAATGGCTAATTATGATTAGTTGCATACATAACTTTTTATACGTGCTAGCTCAGAAATAAAACTAAATGTATACTGAATAAAACGAGCGGGAACAACCAACGAGCGCCATGAAACAAAACAAAATCGAACATTTCCTTTATCTGTCATGATAAAAATAGGACAAAGGCTGCGGCGGCCATACAACCACGTTGCAGTATTCAAATAAAACCTTGAACATGATAAATTATTACGAGATTTAACATATTTTAATTATAAAACAGTGTTTTATTAATTATTATCAATGTAATTCAAAAATTAAGGGGAGCTGAGTTTGTCATCTGACAACGTCGACATTGTTAACAACACGGTTGCTACTTATATGTTGACTAGCTTATGCCCCGCGGCTTTGCCCCCATAAAATATTTCAAAATTGCCTAGGTCCCAATCTCATGGGAATTTCAAAAATCCCTTCTTAATGCATCTCTAGGATACTCAAGGTACATGTTTGCCAAATTTCAAGTCTCCAGGCTGTCCAGTACTTTAGGCTGTGCGTTGTCTATCAGTTGGTCAGTCAGTCAGTCAGTCAGTCAGTCAGTCAATCAGTCAGTCAGTCACAGTGCTGCTTTATAGGTATAGATAGTATGCGAGAGACGTGACAGCACGACAATTCGGCCACCGCCCCCTATATACACACAGCACAATAATTATAATTACCGCAAGCTCACTAACGCTTCGGCGCAAGCGGCGGTTCGCACGCTCCACATTGCGCCCGCGCACCGCGTGCCACATACGCACGTCAGTACTATATTGATTTGAAATAATTGCTGAAAAGGTTTCATACGAGACGTCATGACAGATGAAAGGCACACAGAGAAACTGGAAGAGACTTCAGCGAGCTAAGAGTCGAAATAACCCTTAAAATACCTGGTGCAGTGCATAAAGCTACGAGAAACTTCTGTCTTTATAAAATTTTTGACGCTAAGACAAATGTCAAAGCACTCAGTCACACGCCAAACCGTTTTCTTGCAAGAAACCAAATGCTATCCTTGTTATGACCCATATAACAAGAAGTAAGCCGTGATAGCCTAGTGGTTTGACCTATGGCTTCTCAAGCAGAGGGTCGTGGGTTCAAACCCTGGCTCGCACCTCTGAGTTTTTCGGAATTTATGTGCGGAATTACATTTGTAATTTATCATGAGCTTTTCGGTGAAGGAAAACATCGTGAGGAAACCTGCACACTCCTGCGAAGCAATTCAATGATGTGTGTGAAGTTCCCAATCCGCACTGGGCCCGCGTAAGCCCTCTCATTCTGAGAGGAGGCCTGTGCCCAGCAGTGGGACGTAAAAAAGGCTGGTGATGACCAGCTAGGTCAAAGTAATTTTCAGTATTTTTAGATATCCGCTTAGCCTTAAGCCGTGTTGAATCGTCAACTTCAAGATCTACCAAGGTGTCATTCACTCGCTTCAATTACCCATTCAAAACTGGGTGAATGTAATCAGTAATCACAGTGATCTGAGGCGCGGGCGCATGTGTGAATTTCCCACGTGTTCGCCATTTATATCGATCGCATGCCATCGACACCGCTTTTTGCTGCGTAAGCGCATTGCCCTATATTTATGTAGATGATATCGTATCACCTATTAATGATTTACCTTTGCAAATGTGATACCTACAAATTATTAGGTTTTCTTTTGTTTAAATACTTTTAACAGTAATCAATGCATGTGCTGGCTATTGCGAGCATTTTGCCGGAATATGAATTGTCTATTTTTGTTTTATTAATGTTCGTTTCTGGACAAGAGTGATTTGACAGGGACGTTTGGTTTGAGGTTCGAGGCAGTGCGTCCTATCATTGCCATCTAAGGTACTTAAACAAAACTAAAACACAGGTCGTTTTTTGACGACTTTATAAACGGATAAAGACAGTCAGAAAATGGGAAGCTCACGACTGACTTCGGTATGGGCGATTACGTCGCGACGATTACAGCGACATCTGAAGGCCGTCGGTGGCAGCGGAACACGACTGTACTAATTGACAAAACATTTAGTACAAAAACGGTATGATAAAAGGCTGGCCACACTAGACACATTATCATCATTATCATTATCATCATCATCATAACACCGACCGAATAGCGTAGTGGTTAGAGACCCTGACCATGAAGCTTATGGTAATGGGTTCGATCCCCCGATCGGGGCAGATGTGTGTATGATGTATACGAATGTTTGTTCTGGGGTCTTGAATGTATAGTATGTATATACTTGTGTATTTATCTACTTAAGTATGTTTATCCGTTGTCTAGTACCCATAGTACAGGCTTTGCCTAGTTTGGGACTAGGTCAATTGGTGTCAATGGTCCCATGATATTTATTTATCATCATCAGCCCACAGCTGGACATAGACCTCTTCCATGGCGCACCAGGCCCCTATTTTACCAACTTTACAATTGTCAGTTTTAAGTGACAATGCGGTGTCAACTGCTAACTTGAAGAGCTCTTGTTTTAGCGCGCTTCATATTGTCAAATAAATGTACTTAGGAAAGGAATTTGGCGGGAAACCGATGAGAGTGGATCGTATCGTTATTAGAATTTTAGTTTCTGTGCTAAATGTTGTTTGGTGGATAATGAAGATAGTGTATTATACAACAAAATAACGTGAAAGTGCCCAGCAAATGAAGAATTCAAGTGAAAACGCGTATTCCCTCTTTTTGTGACCCCCAAGTGTCCGCAGGCTGCTGCTCGCCGTAGCTCGCCGTAAAGTACACTATCGCTTTACGGAAGGCATGAGCAGCTGACAGGACGTGACTAGGACAGACTGACAACTCTGACGGTGACAGGACTTTAATATACAGAAATTTACAAAAGACATCAGACGTGGCTGTATGGACTCAGTTCCTTTGCCTATCCCTTATGAGATGAATTAAAAGAAAATGTACTTAGTTCGAATTGTCATATAAAACTGGCAATTGTAAAGATGGTGAAACAGGGGCCTGGAAGAAGCATAGTACCTACTGAGTTCGCAAGTAGGACAGCGATAATATTCGTAGCGATTACCGATATATGTCTGTGTGCACAGCACACTTCACTACTTACGTTTTCCAGTCATATGGCTCATATGTGTTTATTTTGATCAAGGCATGTAAACAACTTACATACATAGAGTCGCGCCTGTTTCCCGGAGGGGTAGGCAGAGACCACGGACCTCCACTTGCTACGATCCTGACATACAACCTTTGCTTCCCTTACCCTCATAACATTGTTCACACAATGTGAGCACGCTTAGAATTAAAGTGACTCAATTCTAAATACACGATAAATCTAAATTAAGCTTTGTGGGCTTAGATTTTAAGTTCAATTTTGAAATTTGTCATATTAAGAATTGAGTCACTTTAGTTCTAAGCGTGCGACATGCTCTCATGTTTTGGGTACTCGTAAACAACTTGCCTATATTTTTTTAAGTATTTTTAGTACGTAAAATAGCCCATTCAGAGGTTTAACAATTCAAGCCGTTCATATTTCATTGTTACAATTGTTCTAGAAAACGCTACTGTTGCGAATAATTTATATGCCGTTTAGACTTTAGACAAAACAATACAACGTCATAAGGTTTTATTCATAAACCTCACTCAAGCCTCCATTAGCTAAAATAGGTTTTGTCTTCTTCTTACTAACGGAAATGTCAATGTGACAAAAAAGGACAAACGAACTTCAACGGCATATTACTACTTTTAACATAAAACTACCGTGAGACTCAATCATAGTGAAATAAACCGATCACTCACGACCACCACCACCGGCGTGGCGTGTGCTCCCAGAGGAAGGACTACGGATTAGTCCGAAACATGTCCAGCTATACTCGACTGACATACGTGAGTGATCCGTTTATTTCACTATGGCATATTATTAGTTAAAATAGGTTTATGAATAACAGGGTTAGTATATTGACGTCAGCAACACACTAATTATACTTTCAATGAACAGCACCTACAAGGAGACGTGTTTATTTTTATTTTATTTTAAAGACGAGCTCGTGGGTCACCTGATGGTAAGTGATCACCACTGCCCAAACGTCGGTACAACTGGTACAAGCAGACGCACAGATCCGCAGACTAAGAGTCGCCAAACTAAGATAAAATGCTTCCTGTGTGCGTAGTGCCCGCAAATAAAATAAAATCTAAGCTACAAATAGGTGGTTGCCTGGTAGAGACCTCTCTGTAACGATAAGACCGCCCATTGCTACCTTTTATTTTCTTTGTACCACTTCCTATTACCTCTGTTATGTGGTGTTCCAATAGAGTGATTTTTGTTGTGATATTAATTATCAATTAATTAACGAACGAAACAGGGTTAATTAATAAAATGCGACGACACTACGGTTTTCCTGTTTACCAGCAAGCATTACATGTACAGAATGTTCCTAATCCAAATGGCAAAAGAGGTTTGACACAGCGGCTAGACTTACTATATAGAGAAAGTTCCAAAAACCAACGCAAAAAGTAAGAGGGCTGATAGCTATGATTGAACCAATTTTACCTCGATGAAAATTTCATAGTTTTGTTTTGACGTTGGTCTTCGGGACGGCCTGTATGTAGTGACATGAATTTAATTACTATTTGTAACTACGTGTGTGTCCAGGCAGGAAAATACTTAAAACACCCGTCGACTCTTCTGAGAATGCAATATGATAATGATAAATATGCTTACATTCGAATAGAACAAGATCTATAATTTATTTCTCTGCTACGAAAACACCGCCATTCTTCTGAGAGTCGTATAAATAAAAAACTGTTTTCTATTCTTCTAGAGCAAACTAGACTACAGTCTAAGATTCATTATTATTGTCACACCGAAAACTATAATAAATCTCACGAAATCACCGAAATCACCAAATCACCGAAAACTATAGTAAAATTTTAGAAATGCTTCTGTTGCACAAAACCTTTATGGCCTTATTCATAAACGTCACGCAAGCCTCCAATTAGCTAAAACAGCATTTTGTCTTCTTCTTACTAATGAAAATGTCAATGTGACAAAAAAGGACAAACGAACGTTAACGGCATTTTAGTTAAAATAATACGTTTATGAATAACAGGGTTATTCTTTACTACACTGGTAAAGTTTAAGGCAGTGTTCACGCCACGCCTAATTAGAAAATGCTCGCTCTCTCCGAGAAATGGTTACCACAATTAAACCATTAAGGGTACAAAATTATACTATTAAAAATACATAATTAAATTAATTATACTATTACACCTGAGTAAATGTCACAAGTCTCCACTAGCCACCGACAATAAGCCATTTATTTAATTAAAAGGCTTGTTGATACTTTAATTACTTTCAAGAAGTGATTCAATTCCTGTTTCGTATCAAATTGACCTTTAGTAGACTTGTTACTAAATGGATGTACGGTTTATACTTTAATGTTTTTCTGTAATAAACTATAATAAAATAAAGTAGAGATTGTGATAACTGTAATAAAATAAAATTTTAATAGTACAGCATCCGATATATTCCATTCAAGCTTTACAGTATCGTCAAATTTGTCAAAGGCCTCCGTGACTCCAATATAATGACAAAATGAACTGGAAGGGTTTCAGCAAGAGAAAACTAGTGGTTCTTAAACTTCGTTTACTTAAGCATTAAAAAGATGGTATAACATAATATAATATTTTTAAGGCGCTGTGTGTAGCCAAAGTGTCATTTTAGAAATTATAGATAAAATACTTACTCAATTATCTGAACAGTGATTTTTTTTATATGTATATCTTCAGTTCATTAGCTAGTTTTTTGTTAACGCGAAAACACGATTACTAAAAAAAATCTCGATAGATTTTATTTTTGAAAAACATGCTAGTTGTTTTTTATTTTCCAAATATCTCAAAATCCAGTTGAAACATTGAAACAAATGTTATTTGGTTACATAGCTTTTTAGTAAGTCTAGTTTTGTGTATAACACTTTTTCAATACGTTCAATGCTGTGGTAGCATTTTTTTTTCCTAAAATCGGCTATCGCGCGGCGTCGCATCATAGCGCCCGCCCTTCTGTTGGCCGTTCAGTTCAGTACGCCAGCGACCACTGTCAACGACGGTTCTGTGTTTCTTTTGCTGGCGCGCAAAAAATATTTTAGATAACAAATAAAATGGGTAACCGCAGTGGAAAAAAGTTCATAGAAAAAGGCAACGCTTGCGTGAACTACGGGAACACATCTGAAAGATAAGATCACGAAAACGGCGAGTAACTACCATACCTACCTACCTCAGAATTAATTCTGAAATACGGACACCTTTACAGAACGAATGTAGTGCGTCGAATCCGAGCCTAATGAATTTTCTGTATTGAATTTTAGTAATTATGTCTTGAGTCTCATTCTCATCTCACGCTCGCAAATCTCAGTTTTATACATTATATCAATATTTTTGTTGTTTCTTATAATATACAGCAAACAGATATTACAGTGTCATTGCAAGTTAATTAAAAGCTTGTAAAATCTACTCACTATGCCCAAAGTCAGCGTTATGTCCGAAGGTATAGGTATAATCAAATATAACTCGGAGACTGGGACCGGGACGAGACATCGCACACACCAGCGGACCTGGTTTGCTAGCTAGCTGTGTCAGGATGAAATGGGTTTTACACGTAGTAGAGCTTGGTCATGAGCTTTACTCATCCTCAAGGTCGATTGAGGTGGTAGAAATAACTGCAGACACATCATGTTTCACTTCTAGGCCAGTCTTTATTTGATTAAGGCCTACATCAATGACTCTACCGCACGGTTCGGAAATAACCTCTATTGAGAAGATACCGGCAAGAAACTCAATGAGGTATAATCTTTTCAATAATAACACCATACGAGGTCTAAATTAGTTACAATTGATATCACAGTTAACTCGTTACTATTAACGCGAAATGCAAGTACCATATTGGAAACGTTGGAGAGTTCTGTGCTTGCGCCCATTCACGTGATCTATTGCCAAGATATCATTTAAGACTCAAAATAAGACTCTGTACTTGGGGCACAGGCACTTAGTTCATTAAATCACTAACAATTCTCATTAAAACTCAAAGCACCAAGCCGATGCAAACGGATTACATTACCCACTTGTGATCAGTCCGACCCCCCGATCAAGAATGCCCTTTTCTTTTCAAAGTTACTAAATGTCATTTCGACCTTATACAAACTACCCACAAATGAACCAAGCACAGACCACTCCCAAGCAGTATTTATTTGACAGCTGTCACCGCTTGACGTTTCGTTAAAATCATAACAAATGAAGGTAATTTATAACTTTAGACTATGATCAACACCGACTAGTGTATCGATTCTCCGACATATATATTATAGACTAGGGGTTACCTGTAGGTATACACCGTAAAATTTTAGTGATTGTTTTCCCGCGGCATGGTGATTTAGTCTCGATTGTTCTATTATTTTTTATTAATAACCATTCTGACTAGAGTCAAAAATCGGTAGATTTTACAATTGAGAAAAACGAGACTATGATATCCAAGGTAGTCTGTCAAATTTCAAGTCTTGATCTCCAGTGGTTTAAGCTGTGCGTTTAATTTAATTGTATGTGTATGTGTCGAATTAGTGTCTATCAAATATATTTTTCTTTCTTTTCTTTCTAATAGAGGACAATTAACCTCTGACATCTTTTTATTGAAAAACTCTTTTTAAAAATAACAGCAAGTAACTAAAAATTAAATAACAATGACATTTTATAATACATATTATTATGGTTTTATACGTAACGGTTATTTATTTTTAAAAGAAACTAAGTATAGCTAATTTTTATCAAAATTGAGACATTAAATTTTGAAATGTAAATACCGGAGATTTTTCCACTTTTCTAAGTTGGCTAGGTTATGTCTGCGAATACGACGGCTGAAACCCTATAGTTTTTTTTTATTATTTGGCAAAGGGCGTAGAGCCTTACAGCTAAAATCCCTATAGAGTAACCGTCGCGAGCCGCGACCAAGCCGACCCATACACGCATTGCCTCACACAACTTATCGCACGACGGCATTTGGCGTTGTGAGTCGTGACTGTAAAATGACAAGTCTTGGCATTCCCAGAGTATTTTTCACCTTTGCGTTAGCAGTCGTGATCGGTAACAGGCAACAATCGTTCCAGGGGCGAATGGCGATCTAATCGAAATAGGTCGAGCTATGAACACGAAGTATATTGGCTGTGAACTCAGACGAAGGTGAGTAATATCGCTACTAATTAAGCCAAAAGAGCCGTGATAGCCTAAGTGCCCTAGTGGTTCGACTTATAGCCTCGCAAGCAGAGGGCCGTGGCTTCGAACTCCAGCTCGCACTTCTGTCTATTTCGGAATTTATGTGCGAAATTACATTTGTAATTTATCGCGAGCTTTTCGGCGAAGGAAAACATCTGCACGCTCCAGCGAAGCAATTCAACGGTGTGTGTGAAGTTACCAATTAGTCCAAGCCCTCTCATTCTGTGAAGAAGCCTGTGCCCAGCACTGGGGCGTAAAAAAGGCTGGATGGAGGAACAGTAGGAACTTGTTTTTCCGTTAGAAATTATTATAAAATTTCTGTGTTACGGAATGTCAAGGTATCGGGTTTGTTTCTCGGGCTAAGCTTCTTTTCTGGTTTTTGATGTATTCTTGTTACAATTGAAAAATGGATATGAGGATGGTTTTTGTTCCACTCTCGCTAAAAAGTATCCTGTTGTACTCTACTGTCAATCGCTTGATACTCGGCATTTAAATTAAGGGTAAGCACTTACTTACGTTAAGTTACTTTTTTTAAAGATATTTTAATCCCATAATGCAGAGCACTCAATAGTCTATAAGTTACCGCTCAATTACAGGTACAAATATTTATGTCACTTGTCCTTTCTTATCACTTTAAAAAAAGATGTTTAAGAAAATTATACGGATAATTACATCATTCCAAACTTTCAAACCGCGATAACTCTAAAAGTCGCTAAGACGACTAGAAATGTTCTTTCCGTGTACCCTTCAAATGGTCTAGTCAAAATAAAAATCTAAAGGTAAAGTACCAGGTTTCCCATACTATCACTTTGCTGGGATTTCTGAGCGCGCAAGCGCACCGCCCCGGGCGTTTTGCAACGATCACAGAACGTTGGATTTATTGGAAATCTCCCGACCTATTATTCAAGTGTGTTCACTGTTACCTCGCGCTCCAGTTCGCCGTAATGGGCTGGATGATACCGTCACGAGTTCTATGCGCATGCCCAAGACGGTTATACCTATAAGTTAGGATTAAGTTTAGTTAAGTCTCTGCCGAATGCATCCGGATCGCTGGATCAGAATTACTACCGACTGGGTCCCATGCAATGGATACCGGAGAAGAGGCAGACCAAGAAGGAGATGGCGGGACGATCTGGAGCGTTTTTGGCGGGACTGGCGAAATTTGGCCGAAACCAGAGACATGTGGAAGGAGAAAGGGGTGGCCTTTGTCCAGCAGTGGGACACAGTATAGGGTACTGAAAAAAAAAAGTATTCCAGTCAGGGCTGACTGCCAATATCATATGGCTACAAAGTTCAAAACTGCTAACTGTTTTAAGAGAGAGGGTTGATTTCTAAGCTAGCCCAAATGTCTTAAGAATAGAGTATTTTTGTTTTTGAAAGAATTCGTTCCCTTTTCGTATAAAACCATCAAGGGAAAGACTTCCAATAGAAAGATCTCACTCAGCCAGGCAGATCCCTGGCTGGCTGCCTTATGCCTGGGGACCGAAGTCCGAAGGAACAGAGTTGGAAGTTGGATTTATGCATCCGACTTGAGAAACTTCGTTAGCGCGATGTTGAACAGTGATGACGTCACTCGCGTGTGGCGCTAAGGTCGCTACAACTTTAGTAAACATGAAAATCAGTACATTAACAGATAATTGATTGGCAAAAGCTCGTAGTTTCACCACGATCGAGCAAATCAGCAACTATCACATCCACCATGCTCATAAGGGACAACTATTTCCTAAACGAAAGCGTTACGAAACGTGTCTAGCACTAAATCGATGTCAAAGCGCAGGCTAAAGGCGCATGCGCACACGAGTCCCGCTCACGCGCAGCAAAGGTTAAGTAATTCATCCCGTCGAATGTGGCAATTTACCAAGTTTCCGCGGACACGACAAAGGGGCGTGTTGCACAACAACAGGCCACTATTTTACCAACATTACCAATGTCAGTGTACTTTACAATGACAATAAGGGCTTTTAACATGAAACTACCGTGAGATTCAATCGTAGTGAAATAAACGGATCACTCACGTATGCCAGTCGAGTATAGTCTGACATGTTTCGGACAAATCCGTAGTCCTTCCTCTGGGAGCACACGCTACGAAGGTGGCGAGACGTAAGCTGCGCGCCGCGGCTCTGCTCGCGCGGCTGCTCGCCAACAATAAAAATGACGATGAAAACGAGGGTAGTTGTGAGCCGCCGTCAGCTGCGCCGAGCAGCCGCGCGAGCAGAGCCGCGGCGCGCAGTTTACGTCTCGCCATCGGCAAAGCGTGTGCTCCCAGAGGAAGTACTACGGATTAGTCTGAAACATTTCGGGCTATACTCGACTGACATACGTGAAGTGATCCGTTTATATCACTACAATAAGGGCTATCGCGAGTCAAAGAATCCGCTAGGTTCGCTAGTGTTGTAGTGTCGAGTGAGGTCTATCTGTCATTCTCCACCAATGACGATCGATTGGTCTAGTGGTAACAGTTAGAGACCCTGACTACAAAGCTTGAGGTCCAAATTCAATTCAAATTCAAATTCAAAATTTTATTCAGCAAATAGGCAGTTGAATGCTCTTTTACACGTCATTTTTTTGAGTCTACCAGCGCTTTCGGAAAGACCATGATTGCCAAGAAGAATGCGCGGCAAGAAACTTGGCACAAAGTCATTTTTTCTAAAAACAAGTTACATTAGCTCTTACAATACGTAACCACAGATAAATTACACAAAGAAACCTCACTCTGTCATTAAAAAAATAAGAGAGAAAATAAATCCCGTATTTTAGAAACAAGTGTAAAAAGTAATTTATCTACACACATATCATAAATTCTCTATAATGCGTTCAGAAACCGTACAAAATGACCAGCATTGCAGCACGACGAGGACTTCTCGCCGACAACGCCAGCACCAGCACCTCCTCCACCACCAAGCAGTAAAGTAATAATCTATAATAGTAATAATAGAATTCGATGTATCGAATTTGACAACCAACGCAATTCACAGTCATAGTGAAATAAAACGGATCACTCACGAATATAAGTCGAGTTCAGTCCGACATGTATAAATAATAATGTGACATTTTCTTGTTAAAAAAACAGTTCACGAAACGTCAGCTCGGTATGTTTGTCTATGATTAAAAAAAAACAGCCAAATTCGTGACAGATATGGGTATGATATATGCCTTCGGCTTCTGAACCCATCTTAGCGTACTTATAATATGTGTGTAGATAAAGTAATGTATGCAACTCCACATAATTAGGCCTTAAAACACTCGTGTGATCCTATTATGAAACTCAGCTTCGCCTTGTTTCATAAAAACACACTCGTGTTTTAAGGACCATCATTATGTAGCAGTTGCATAATAGTACATTGTACATGAAGGGCGGTAAGAAGGGTATTACTAACGAAAGTCTATTTAGAAGGCCGATGCCGAAGGCGGAGGGCTTTTAATGACTTGAGTTTGTAACACCCTTACTGCCCGTGATACACACAATGTTTTTCATCACATTTGCGAGGAAATAAATACATACAACAAAAGGCAAAAAATCTATTTATTAAAAGTTTGGTCTTCACATACAGGAGACATATTTTACTAAGTACAGGCAGTACCTCCGTAAATATTCGATTAAGTATATACGATTATAAATATAAACTCAGCAGTCGGCAACAAATAATAGTTTTGAGATTGTCAACTTCTTTCAATGGAGACTTCAGGCTTCCAGTACTTCCACAGATAATGATAAAAAACGTGTTTAGAAACTGGAAAGACGAAAGCCCATCCATACAGCCAGTTTTTATAGTTTCAAAATAAAATTCACTGAAATAATTGCAAAGTAAACTCAAATAGTTTTAAAACACAATAATAACGTTTAAATTAAGTAATACTTATTTGTAGAAAACATAAAAAACCACGTTTGATTTAAGACCTCCTTAGTGTGGAATGACATATACCTACTAACCTACGAGTGAACGCCATATTTTTTAAAACTAAACTCATTACTCCCTTGGGAAAATTACAAATTACCTATTACTCCCGTAGGAATAATTTAGGCCGTTGTCCTTCAGTATGCCTGCGTACAATACGACGCTTTACGAGCAAGTGTGATGAAAACTACTATATTAGAACAGCAAAACCAGAACACTTTACTTTACTGGCACGTTTTAATTGAGCAGGAGATGTATAGTCCCGCGGGGCCGATTCCCGGTCGGGGCAGATATTTGTGTGACGATACGAATGTTTGTTTTCGGGTCACGGGTCACGAGTCACGAACGGACGGAGGATATACATAAGTGTGCTCAAATTCCAATAATACAGTGACACCCATGTTCCTTCTTTAAATGGTAACTTTGTCTCAAATACCTGGCCCCTGTTTCACCAATTACAATTGTCAGTTATAATGACAATCGAACTACATTTCTTTGAAAATACGAAGCGCGCTATAACAAAAGCTCTTCAAGTCACCGAATTGTCATTTAAGGGTAACAATTGTAAAGTTGGTGAAATAAGGGCCTGGCAACCAAACCCTGACTTAAAAAAAATAGAACGGAAGATTGCAACCAAGATGTCATAACGCGCGTTTGTGAAACAATAGGCTAAGATTCGAGTCGCTATACAGCCACGCTTAATAAAATAGAGATAGTGTAATGTTGGTTATGTTGGCAATACGCCAAGCCGCTGGCTGTTCGCACACGATCGTATATGGGATAAAAATGTGAGGAATTATGCGGTTTCCGTGTAAGGGTCGCTATGCCAGCCGTGAGTCAGACACACAGACATACTGATAAGATAGATGATGCAAATGACGGTGAATGTTGTGTCGATGTGCCGGTACAAATTGAACAGGATCAAGTGCAAGTAGTCAGCCGCAATAGTAGCTAAGCAACCGAAGCGCTCAATGATATTGTTGTGTACCAGAGTGGTGGCAATTTACAAAGGGAGTTGCTTCCGAGGAGCAGTATAACAAAGACGATCCGTTCTAAAACAGGTGTATTGCCGAACTGACAGTTGCAACTGACACAAATATGAAAGCGTGATGACAGGTTTAAATCCACCTACTATTCCTATACATAACAGATCTAAGCACGGCTCTATTGTTATAGACATAAGAGCTTGTCCAGATAATTGTGAGCTCTTCGGTTGCTTAGCAACTATTGCTGCCGACTGTAGTTGAAAACAATGATACTCCCCACTTCTACTCTTGACCACGGCGTCTGCAGTGCAGTCGAAACGTCGAGGTCCCGAAATGCTATTAGAGATAGCATGTTTTAAATTACAATTGTACATAAACTTCCGATGTATGTATTGAGTCTATTTCAGTAGTACATCTATGGTAACAGCGTTTATGCCTTCAGACGTGTCAACTGTGAAGTTTTAACCCTCTACGAAGGGGAAATTAAATGGATAGGGTATGTTGTAAGACTTACATGTAGCATTTTGAAGTTCTACAGTTAAGCAGCGGCTTGATTCATCTGTAAAGTTATTGTGGGTCCATTACCGTCATGAAATCAGAAGAAGGTTGGTGGAATTTTGAGCCATAAATTACCTGAAACAAAATGACAGTTTGTTAGGACAATGTAAGCAAAATACAGTAAAGTAATCTTTATTGTTACCAGAAATGTTCACCGGGAACGGTTTTTGTTTCGTTATTAAGCAGGGTTAGGACATTTTATATCCTGCTAAGACAAAAGTCAGCAACATTCTGATAAACAGATAAATACAAAGACGCAACATACATTCTAAACAATTAACATAACCCCTCCATTGAAACCCTAATAAGTCGAATAACAACTAAATTACACGACTTAATTCACCATTAAAACAGGACTGAACTAATTGTCCATAAACAGCCCATTGAAAACATTCCTGTGAAGATACCTATTTATAAGGATACTCTGAATGGGGTATAAGAATGACTGCACGCAATGATACTAGCTATTTCTCGAGACTTCGTCTGCGTAGAATTTGGTTATTGATATTCCGTGGCATGGCAGATTTCGAGATAAAAAGCAGCCGATGTCCTTCCCTAGGGTTCTATCCCAAAAATTCAACAAAATTGGTTAAGCAGTTTATACGTGACTAGCTTATGCCCCCGTGAAATATTTCAAAATGCGCTAGTTCCCTATCCCATGGGAATTTCGAAAAATCCCTTCTAAGTGCACCTCTAGGATGCTCAAGGTATATGTTTGCCAAATTTCAAGCCTCTAGGTCCGATGGTTAAGGCTGTGCGTTGTCTGTCAGTCTGTCAGCCAGTCAGTCACGGTACTGTTTTATAGGTGTAGAAAACGTAACATTGGCATCATACTGGCTTGGAAGATGTAAATGCAACATGCCGCCTCACACACCTTTGAGCTTTCGAAAGGCCTTTCTTTGGTTCATCAATACGCAACTATAGGCCCCTGCGTTTCCCGCGTAGCTCATCCCGTAATGAAAGCCCACCCTTGCACGCTTAGCACCAAGACAAAGGCTGCATTAAAAAAGCCAAAAGCTGCATAAGAGCTACATAATAGCTGCCAGGCGACAAGAATGCTTACAACCCGTACGTTGCTCCCTGATCATACATTATCAAGCACAGACAGTCTGGAACACGGTCTAGACTCCAGACAGCTTTAGTTGTTTCGAATTTCGATGGTTTACGTTAAGTAGTTACTGAATAAAGTACGCTTGTACAATACGAGCACTTAGAATAGGATTAGCTAGCACTGAGTGGTACGGGGCAGGGTAAAGGATCTTCAGACTGAGACAAAGACTCGCGTAGGGTTGCCAGCCGTCCGGATAAAGCCGGACATAGCTAGGCTTTTTACCCGACTGCAAAACGTAAAGGAGGGTAATGTGTTTTTGATTGCGTGTCCGGCCAAAACAAACGTTGTCCGGCTTGTCCGGTTTTTGTTAGGCTTTTTACATTTTGCTAATGAGCGAGCGCTGACTGATTAATAACAGGATACTTAGACTAATTTGGCACTCTATTTTATTTAGGTATATTTCATTAGAATTCAACAAGATTTATGGTATTGGTGGTACGGATCACTCACGTACATAAGTCGAGTTCAGCCCGACATGCTTCGGACTAATTCGTATTGTAGTGAAACGTGAGCGATCCGTTTTTATTTCATTATGATTGAGTCTCACGGTAGTTTTATGTTAAAAGATTTATGGTAATAATCAAAAAAGCTTACATACAATTTTTTTGTCGTACCTATTAATACTGAGACACAAAATCCTCAATAATGTAGGGTCTCCGGCCTTTTTACCCAAATGTCCGGCCAAACTGGCTGGTCTGTCAAGCTATTAGGTTTGGCGACCTGGCAACCATAGAGTCACGGGATGTCGAGCAATAGCGCTATTCATAGCACCTAGTCTAACTGACCACAAGAGTTAAAGCAATACTTTTGAGGGCGGGGTTTATTCACTGAAGCGGGACAACGCTATCCAGTAACGCTTGTGTCAATAGAGAGAGGGCTAGTCGAAATACGCTCAAAACGCATGGCGTAAGCGCCGAAGCGTTTAATATTGCTCTGGGTAAGAAAATAAAGTATTAGTTCGACTTCTGTCTAACCAAAAAGTAAGTTTAACAAATATTTCTATCGAGTATTTCGTTTACAATCATGTTTTCAACTTATTAAGATTCTTTAATTATGGGCTGAAATAGGTATAAAACCTTTATTTCAAATATTGAACGAGATATTTAGAATCTTAAACAAGCAAGGAAAGATTGGAAAGCCCAAGTAAAGCCTTTATTAAGCCTTCGGCCTCAACACTTCCATCAGATGAGATTTTCAAAACATAAATAACATACATAATAATCAGATGTATCCTATGGAATTTGGCAGAAAGCAAGAGCAGTTATTAAATGCAAGAATCCGAAGTAATACTTCAAAAGATATAAATACGTCGATAATTTAATATGCAAGATATCCAGACAATACAATGAAAAAGTAACACAGTTCAACTCTGCAATTCTTATTCATCATTATAGCACGATTACGGCCATCATTAAGACGTTGACTCACACTTAATAAACCAGTGTAAATACAGAAAAAAATATATAAATTGTACAAATAAATCACCTTACACTTCATACCTCACTATTCCTGACGACAGTCGCATTAATACTGCATTATTAAGCCAAAATGAGACGATTTATTTGCAGGTAAAACATTAACACGGCCCGTGGGCGCCAACGCTCAGGCTCCAGACACGTTTTTTTACGAGTATTACTATTAATCGACACAAGAAACATATGAGCGAACTTTTAATTAATGACTTCCTGGATTTCACGTCTGCCTCGATTCATTTGTTTACATAATTATACAAATTTGTGAACCTACGCAGACAATTCAGCACATCCATAAAAAACAAATATCACGGGACAATTTACACCAATTGACCTAGTCCCAAACCAGGCAATATAACAAACATTTCGTATTCATAGTACACATATCTGCCCCAAATGGGGATCTCAAGCTACATTTACATAGACAGGTTCTCTGGCCATTCGGTCATAAAGCAATAAAAAAAGGCCGATATCTCATTGATTGCCAGTTGAAACATTCCGCGAACCGTATCTAACCTTCAGCTTCTAATAACGCTTGATCATAACGTTCGAAACAACCATTTCTATTATAAACGCGAAAGTTTTTGGAATCTGAACGGATTGTGATGAAACTTCACAGTAATATAGTTTATATATCGGGTACTTTTTATCCCGGTATAATTGCTAAGTTCCCGAGGGAAAGCCTTGGCCGAATTTAACGCAGACGAAGTCGTGGGCAACAGCTACCTAGTCAATAATCATAATCAGAATGACCGGAGGTAACTTTTAGACAAAAAGTCTGGTCTGTCAAGTCATGGCTGCCAAATGATTGCGAGATTTTTATGCGTGACAAGTCACGGGGATCACGGATTTGGTTGCCCCCGGGGGGATGACGAACGGTTGCATAATGAACCCCGTGACAGAACAGATTGACAGATAAACAAACAGTACAACGGCGAGGTCGGTGTCTTTGCTCTGTTAAGATCTGATAGCGTCGTTGTTTTTAAACCTACGACCCAAAAAATGGGGTGTTATAAGTTTGATATGTGTGTCTATATGTGGCGAAGTAACGCCTAAACGATTGGACCGATTTGGACGCGTTTTTTTTTTTGAAAGCTAGTTTAATCGAGATGGTTCTTAGCTTTTCAGTTTATTGTAGTGGGAGAACCATACTGTAGCTACGAGTATATTTGCTTTGCTTCCTTCTTTTGATAAAAAAAATGTCGGGAGTTTTTCGACTTTTCTAAGATGGCTAGGTTATCAAATGGAGTGGACTTCGTTCACGCTTAAGCGACAATTTATTATTAACATACGGCTGCAGCTTTGCATTAACTGCACCAGGCGGCGCCAGCGTCAACCCGATCTTTACGCAATAGCGTTTAACATAAAAACGTATTGGAATGGTCGAATTGAATTTTTATTGTTAGTTTTTATTTACAAAGTGTGTCGCGGCAGTCGTAAACTGGCAAGACAGTTAGGAATCTGATACGCGTTACTAGTTAAAAACCGGCAAGTCGGATCCGCGCGCCGAGGGTTATGTACCGTGCCTAACCACCACATTACTCAAGTACCTACAGGTTTTGATTGTTCCTATATATAGTACTGTAATACTTTTGTTACTATTTTCAAATGGCTTAATGAGTTTTCTTTACATACTAATTCATTTGTAGTTATGTATTTATTGTAACTTATTAAAAAAAATTTGTGAAAAGTGTCTTGCGGCGCATTCTTCTTGGCAATCATGGTTTTTCCGAAAGCGCAGACAGACTCAAACAAAGAGCATTTAAAATGAATACAAATTTTGATTTACTTGCAATTGACAGACAAGACAGGCACGGCACACGGACCACGAAGTGATTCTATGGGGGTTCTGGTTTTTTTTTCTTATTGAGGTACGGACCCCAAAAAAAAGCTGGTCTAAAAAGTCTAAAAAGTGGCTAAGTTAGCAACACTCGCCTACACGGGGACCGATCCCAACGTGATTCGTCTGGTTTTTCTGCTAATGGTCTGGTAATGGCTCGTATCAAGCCGTAATGATTCGTAATCTCTGACTTATTAACGCTAAACGCTGTACGTAATAGCGTCGCTTTACTTTCGCAACCTCTTATCTTACCGATATAATTAGTTTCAAAGGCAACTCTATGTTGATTTAAGCAGTGTTGTTTTTGGAACTAAACATATCGGTAAGATACGAGGTTGAGAAGGCTATTGTTAGAGCTACCAGACGTCAGGAATTTTCAATGTTTTTTCTAATTTACCTTTTTAACCGACTTCAAAAAAGGAGGTTCTCAATTGAACTGTATTTATTAATTTACATTAAAACAAAACAAATCAAAATCCCTGTTCTGTACTTATTTTTAACACTTACAAACTTCTGTTACCTAATTACAATCGAGCAACAGGAATTTTGTAAATTTATTTTGTATAAAAAAAAACTAAATGTTGTATATACAAATAATAATAGTAATATAAAATTAACTAATGTGTTGTTTCGTATTTATTTTTTCGAATTTTATTCGCAAATCAGGAATTTCGTCAGGTATTTCAAAATTTGTATCATGGTAACCCTAAGCGTAGTCGAGTTGAATATTCAAACCGCCCACGTTAAATTAAACGCCAATCACTTAGCATTAGCATTATCTCATGTTGATGCAAAGTCGTAAAGAACGCGCCGATCCAAACAATACTACTTACTTACATACATTTATTTTTGCGAGATGTCACAAGCACGTGAAGCGATGTACATTCAAGTGCAAAAACAACAACTCACTCAAAAATATGTAACATGGCTCTTGTGTCGGCGGATAAAGGTTGTGGTGGATTAATTCAATACCTACTTATTAACAGTTATAAATGATTCGCGGTTAATTGCATTAGACATAATGAAAACGGGATATTGACCGCGATTACCTTATAGGTTTGATAAGCTCCCGATATTTCGATGCAGTTGCATGCATCATGATCACGGGCAAACTCCTAACTACCTATAAGGTAATCGCGGGCAATATCCCGTTTTCATTATGTCTAATACCTACTTATTATTTTTGCACTTGACCGTACAATAATTGTATAGCGGATAGCGTAGGTATCTGAAAAGTTTTCTGTTAAAAAATACATTTTAAATACAAGCTTTTCGCCTAATGTACTTTTGGTTAACTGTACTTGTATTGTCAACTAACTTGCATAACCATACAAAATTTTAAGTCGATGCCATCAACCATTGAACAGTTCCCTCCTGTGGAGACGATCCTGGCCGGACCACCAGAATTTCATTAGCAGATTATGGTATGTCACCCGACTTACATAAGTGTGACAAATTTCAGCTAAATCGAATAACAACAAGTGGAAGAAACATGTTTTGCAATTTTTGAAGTTACAGTCGCGGAATCTGACCTCTATTTCACCAACTTTACAATTGTCAGTTTTCAATGACAATTCGGTGTCAACTGCTGACTTGAAGAGCTTTTGTATTAGCGCGCTTCATATTGTCACAGAAATGTAGTTCAAATTGTCATATAAAACTGACAGTAGTAAAGTTGGTGATATAGGGCCCTGAATGTTACGAGCAAGTTGACATAACGTTGCACTATTATACAAAACTTCATATTAATATTTTTAGTTATCGTTATCATAGTGGTGTAGCGTCGGGTATTATAATAAAGCAAATTTAATAAGCACGTGATAAATTACAAATGTAATTTCGCACACAACTATTTATGGTAGGATGGAATTTTAAAAGAATCACAATCAAACAAAACATTTCAAAGCATTTATACATCTTTAGACGGAAACTCTAACAATCAGTTCAAAATCCTCTTCAATTCAAAAACAGCTGCCATTTCAATCTAACCTATTGAGCCATTCACTGCTGCGTGGGCGCACGCCAAAGTGGATTCGCTTTTATGACATCGCCATTATTGTGATTTCTTATATTTACGAGTTCATTTATAGCGACTGTTATAAAATTCGATACCCACCACACCGATACCACATGGCAATGCGATAAACAATGTGAGAACATCTAATCTAATCAAATCGACCTATGCTGTTGAAGGTTAACTGGTAGAGATCCCTTTAAGGGATAAATTCGCCTTTGTACATTTGCTTTTGTTCTGTTATATGTTGTTTCATGTTTTATGTGCAATTAAGAGAACACATACATATTCAGAACGGGACATTGATCGCGATTACCACCTTATTTTATTACTATAGGTTTGATGAGCTCCCGATATTTCGACGCAGTTACATCATCATGATCACGGGTATCCCGTTCTGAATAAGTCTACTGTAACAGCCTTATCACACTAGCGATTTGCGAGTGAGTGCTTCATACTAATATCGCTCGCGGCGAACACGTTGCGTGATCGCCTCAACACAAAACTCGCTCGCAAATCGCTAGTGTGACACTGATAAGGCTCATTAATTCCTGCCTGACCCACAATAGTACGTTCTCACAGTAAACGTCATAACAATTTTTCTTAACAAACAATGCGATGTCACTATGACGTTTGTTGTCAAAAGGTTCCACGATGGGTCAGGAATCAGTTTGTTCGACAGTACATAAGTCCTTTTGGTTAGGTGAATGGCAGCCTTGGAGGAGATATTCGCGTCGTAAATACAATCCGGTAAGTGTATTTATCTGTTAAACAAGGGGTAAGCTGAAGCGGTCCGCAAACAGTGACATTTGGCAGCCGTCAAGGTTCCGTTATTGGGGAGGACAATAATCTCTCGTGTCAAGGATTCCCGAGAATGTTTAATGGATAATGGATGCTTGGAAGGGTGTAAGCAAAAACAAATAAAATAAAATAAATATCACGGGACAATTGACACCAATTGACCTAGTTCCAGACTAGGCAAGGCCTGAACTATTTGCAACTAGACAGCGGTTAAACCGTGAAGTGTCTGAGAGAATACATTAATCCCTTATTTTTTTTAACTTATGATTTTATTTATTAAGGTTGAAGTTGAGGGAAACTCAAACTTCGTAAACAGGTTCTCAAACCACTAGGCTGACTGTCGCCAAGTGTTCAAGAGTTGGGCAACTATTTAAACAATAAAAATATAAAAAACTGAATTCATGAAATTGTAGAATCAATCCTATTATATAGACGATAACACGTCGGAATGTTGAACACAGAACATCACTCGTAAAATAATCAGGAAACTTCAATTGTAGGACAAAGGCCTCCCTTCATTTCGCCACTACTGCTTGCTGAATACATGCTCCTGCCAATTAATTAACTCTTTTTAATGACTCATAGGCAGACTATCCCGGCCCCATTTTGGGCGCCATCGGGACGCTCACTACTACCCCTAACCTAACCCCGACAAGCCACGTGCTAAAAAGAACTATTCGCTTTAATACTACAGTTTATACTATTCCACAGTCGCCACAGTTTTAATTTCCCCCTTAATTTCGCAACCCTCTTTATTCACAAGTGCGCCAGCCACGTGTCATAATAACCGAATACAGTAATTTTAAACACACGACCCACTGAACTGACACTTATTGCGTATAAATTATGGCTAATGTGATTTTTAAATGAAGCTTAAATAAACATTCGGTAACTTAATTTCTTCTTTAATATGAAAATCGAGTCTCATAGTCGCATGTATACTATTTACACGAACAGAAGTAATTATATCCCAAAAGGTAGCTATAGTATGCGCTTGCGCATAGTGAATGCGTTATTGATGTTAGCAGCACTATCTCGACTCTTTGTACACTAATGGGCCACGTGCGTTGATATCGAGTATCGACTACAACCAAAATCAAACGAAAATGAATCCAATACATATTGAAACTAGTTACATATTTCTTGAGCTCATTTTTCGCTGCAAGTCTATTATTATGTTAAAAGTATAACCTTTAACGGGGAGGTAAGTAACGCTAATGCGTTTCGTTGCTGCAGTTATAAATATGACGTATCGCGACGAGTTTCTTTCAACTGCGTTTCGTTCACTAATGGACGCAGGTCTTCCATTTTTAAACGGACAACTAGATTGAATATATGTATTTAAAACCAAGTGCTCGGCGCGTGGTAAGAAAATAAAATGAAAACTGTCATTGATAAAAACGAACGTTTAACGATAATTTAAACGTGGCAAAGCAAAATAAAAAGTGAAGGCACTTTATTATCTATGTCAGTAAGTATCTATAAACATATGTCAATGTTTAATACCGGAATACATGATATAGTGTTCGAAAACACGTTTTGAACTACGGTAGCTAAATAAGCTCATATTCGTCAGGACAGATGTCCTACTTCAGATTTTATAGAAATTTTAAATTAAGTACCTACGAACAACGTTGAAACAACGCAGGTCACGCAACTTTGTTAATATTAGCGTGTAAGATGGAATTTAGTGAGCCAAACGTCCTTCTAGATCTCACCCAAAATCAGCGCCATCTACCGCTTTCTAACCAGCAACATGATACACAGCGAACATTAAGTATATTTAAACACTAACCCGATAAATCCTGTTCGACGGATCCCAAGGGCGGTCCTATTTATAGCGCCGGCGAAGGCCGCCGGCCGCGAAGGACGCGCCCGCGCAGCTCCGTACAAACGGGCTAGCCGAGAATATTATGAAAGTTTATAAAAGATGAGCGCGGGACGCTACGCATGGGAAGGGTTATATGCTCTAAGGCGCTGTTGCTAGAAACGAAAGGATTCATTGTGTGAACTTTCATTGTATGTGTAAAAATGGGATTAAGAAGTAACACAACAAAACATCAGAGAGTTTCAAAGAATCCATGATAGACATCGAGTCATATTCTCAACACTGGATTACAAATCTCGCATGATACGCACTTGTTAAAACTGTAGAATTCAGACTACATATTGTTAACGTGAAACTTCAGTGAGACTCAATCATAGCTCCATCTGTTCCCAGTTAATGGAAGTGCCCACCTCAGTGGCAGCGAAACAGAGGACAGAATCACTACGAAACATGTCGGGTTATCGTAGACATGAGTGATCCGTTTATTTCACTAAGATCAGACTACATAGTTTAATTAAATAGTTAGGACTTAACACGTCGTCACGACAAAATATGCATCAATCTATTCAATGAAAACAAAATCGTGACGACAAAACATGCTCTCACGTTACTAAATGGTCATAAGAATCCTCGAATCCACAATCAGCGCAACACCGAACCGAAAGTGAGCGCGCGCGCATTGCCACTCGTCATCCGTCAGCGATAATGCATGACATAATGCGACAAGCGTAATGCATCGCTTTATTTACGGGCCCGAGGCCCACTTAGTCCCGATTTGCGGATTGCAATATTGCTCAAGAGTGACGCAAGTTCCTGGTTTAAGTTTATTTTGGAGTAAGAGTGTTTTTGCAAGAGTGATTAATGATTGTTATGAGATGGACGGACGAGTACAAATCTTGGACAAATACGAGTAAGTCGTGATGTGGGACTTGATTAGGAGTATCTTCGAGTGATCAGAATGAGTTGGATCGTACCCGGTGAAATATTACAACATAACACAACGAATGCAGATAGGTATGATGACAAGTCGGTCAAAACGATCGCTCAGTATGAAGCTTGTATTGAATAACTCAACTATGACTTCATCACTTACAGTGATCAAACTGTGTTCTTTGATTACTTTTGTTAAATTAAAAATTGTTTAAATTGCAATAAAAACTAATTGGTTCTATTGGTTCTAATTTTAATAATGTGTCATAGTAATAATGAGAACATGACTTCTCTTTTTACCGTACTCGGTTAAAAATAACGGGGTACCTGGCGTAGATTAAAAATAAAAATAAAAAGGGTAGTTTGGAATTCATTTCTTAAAAAAGGGTAGTTTAGGACTTACATAAAAGGGTAGTTTGGAATTTATAAAATATTAGTGGGTACGTTGGTTTTGTCATTAACTAAGTTGAGTACATGGTTTACATATGTCAGTAGTGGAAGTGGTGGCATGTTGAGCGGTTGTTGTTGTGCTTCGTAAATGGCCTCGTGGAGAGTGCCGAAACGCGTCAGCGTTTAGTATAGTGGTGGTGGTGATAGTTGGGTCTGTGTGGCATGTGTTGATTCGTGTAGCAGTGGAGGTGGAGGTGTTGCATGGAAACATACATTTGCCGCACAGATATAACTATTTGTCATTAGTGGTCGCGGGTGAGCAAAGTAATTGTTTTTTAGTTCATAAAAAGTGACGCTTCAGTTTTAGTACGCTTATTTTAGAAATGTAAAATGATATTATATTGACATCAATCGTCAATGCAATTTGTTGGACATTCCTGGTGTGTTTAACTGTAGCTAATGATTCTATGTGGTATTAGATTAAACGATTGCTACCGGTGATATACTAACAGTTTTTGCGTTTAGATTTCTGTAAGAAAAGGTTGCGATTTGGTTTGAATTTTTTCCCGATATCAACAGCTAACAGATGACATTATTCCAATATCGTGTCCTCCTCCAACAGACCTTAGATTTGCTGATAGGAACCATTCTTCTAATATTTAACGAACGATGCACTGCGATTCTAAGAACATTTAGCAAACTCCAGTGCATTCATTGGTGTTCCATCATAACGTCAGCCAATATAATCAATTCCCAACCGAGGAATGCGTTCTCATACTTGACCCGTTCTTCATTTGTTATTTCGCTTCCCAGAACATTGGGCGCAACATTGACCCCGTTCAGACTGTATTTCAATTAATCCTCGTTCGTGGTTTTCCTGCGTTGCTTCATTGTCATAATTATAGTTATTAATGATCCTACAGCTGGCGGAAGGCCGAGTGTAACAGAAGGAGCGTCTAAGATAAGCGTCGGTACAATGGGGTGCTTAATCTTTCTGATGTTTGCCATCAATACTGGCATAGCGCCAGTATCAGTAGCGACAGTTGGTCTGAACTTTATTGATTCATCGGAGATCACATTAACATTAAAGAGTAGCTCCATCACTTGGTAAGCAGTTCAATTTGTTAGTCAATATCAATCGACATGCGTTCACTTGCAATACAAAAAACTGAGCAGTTTTTACATTAGCTAGTAACGACGCCATAACTTGCGACCGTCAAAGCGGCACCCTTTGCCTGTTTCGGAGAAACTCATTTAGAATTCGCTCAATGTGCTCACAAAAAGTGCATTTCGACGGAGATGGATTTTAATGTCCCTTTCACTCTTTTCACGGGCGATATTACGTTTTTATTGAGGGCACTTACGCGAAGTGCCCTAAAGTTTGGTCAAATTAGGTAGCTAAAAGGAGCCATGTTGCGAAATGCATATCAGCAGTAAAGTGTTGCTCTGTTGCTGATTGTGTCCCCAGAATCGTTAAATATACTTCCACCCACTTATATTACTGCTTTTTAATCTCTGACGCATACGCGTAACAGAGGGATATCACAATAAGTATAATTAAATGTTTATTTCCTCAGTTAGGCACATAAATATTTAGGAGGGTTGGGATCAGTTTTTTTTTTTCGAAGATTCCTCAATGCCATAGGCACGGCGCTTATGGCAATACCTTTTAAATGGCAACTCACGGGCAATATTTTTGGGAAGCGCAAACGCATAGATACTTACCTAACGCTAATGCCTCGAGGGATAAGCAATAATACAGACTATGTTCTGCCAACAACAATGGTTTCTTAGATATCGATGCGCTGACTTGCGAAACGCGTGTACCTTGCTTATTACTTGTCTTCTAAGTTTCGCTTAATTTTGAAATATGAATGTCAAACTTAGAAAGTGGTTGAATTACAAAAGGCAAAGTACATAATTCGAAACTCGTCTGCTGCTTGTATGTACCGAAGAGGAGACAGATGATAGCAACTTTCAGCTTATCTTTGCTTCCTTTTTTCCCACTTTTCGAGGGAGACGAGATACTACACGTACAACACACGTCTGCACTGTTTTGTTCCTACAAACTCATACCAACATTTATTATAGAAGCTAAAAGCAAAACAAATACGCCTGTTAAGTACTTAACAAAAGCAGTATTTGACACTTTAAGTTTACCGCAGACGTTTTTTTTGGTCGTCGAATACACTATTCGCTTAGCTCCAAACAAAAGTGTTGTCATCACCAAAGTCCTTTTCAAACTAAACCCATCAAAAGGTAACAGGTATAAATGCGAAACGGCGTGTTGTCAAGCTGTATAAGAGCTGTGTAAGAGCTTGTAGACGCCTCCTTGCCCCTTGCAGTCGGGGCGGGGTAAAAAGCGCATAGAATTTGCTATAGAGCTGCAGTACGGCTAGTTTATCGGCGGGCATAACTCGCCGCCGACAGGTTTAGTGTATAAAAACTGGGGGCCGTTCCTGTTGCTACCCGGTACAATGCAGATAGGCTGGGTGCGTGCGAAGGTATTACAAGATGAGGTGAATAATTGACGACAAAAAGTGCTAACTACTGTTGGCGAACCAACGTAAACAGACTTGGTGGAAACGTTACGACAGGTGCAGAATCAGATGATATTTAAGACACATCGTATTGAGAAATATTTGGAGGCGTGGACGACATAATAGATACTAATTAGGAATCGATAGATACTGTTACAACAGAACAAGTAAACACTAATGGGGTTCAAAACGAAGCTATTAGAGAGAGGCAAGTTTGAGCAAGCACATAGCTTTTCCCAAACAAATCCTAACGTCAAATCTCGCGACTCAAACATTTCGAATTACAGCAGATCCCATTCAGCCTTATACAGACCACTCAAGGGTTCATTCCAGCACAAACCCGCGGGAGCACCAGGGATCGTCGCCCCCACGGCCTTCGCGCAAGGACGCCATTGCATAACCTGCGCGCATGCAATGATACCGTAGCGATGCAAGACGCGTGGCGAGATCAGAGCGAAGTCCCTGAATAATGGTTCCGAATGTATGGTTGTTATTTGAGAATATTCAAGACTTAAAGTGATATTAATAGAAAGAAATACGAGTAATATCAAAAAGTGTGGTTGGGAGTGGATGTGGATATGGATAGGAATAATATTATAGTGAAATAAGCGAATCTCTCACCCCTCATCTCTCTCTCATCCCTGTCGTACTCGTAACATGTCTCATAGACTCCACCCCTAGTAGAAGTTACAGATAAGTAGCATCAATGGTGAATTAAAACGTGTCAGTAAAGTGGTCTGGTTTTGCTGTTCTATTAATTATTTTTTACACTTGTTTCTAAAATACTGTAGTTTTTTTTTTCTAATGATACAGTGAGTTTTCTTTGTGTAATTCATCTGTGGTTACGTTATGTAAGAGCTAATGTAACTTGTTGTAGAAAAACATACTTTGTGCCAAGTTTCTCGCGGCGCATTCTTCTCGGCAATCATGGTCTTTCCGACACATGGTCTTGCGCTGGTAGACACAAAATATTACGTGTAAAAGAGCATTCTACTGCCTATTTGCTGAATAAAATTTAGAATTTTGCAAGCAGTTTCTTGAGACGGCCAAACTGAAGATAGATAAATGTTTTTATCGACAGTAGATCTTAACCCCTCTTTTTCGTCGGGGTTAAAAACAAGAGATATCTACACTAGTAATATAATAATAATAATATTATAAAGAGGAAAGATTTGTACCTATTTTTGTATGTTTGTATGTTTGTAATGAATAGGCTCAAAAAGTACTGGGCCGATTTAAAAAATTCTTTCACCAATAGAATGCTACATTCTTCCAATTTGACATAGGCTACATTTCATTTTGAAAAAAATTAGGGATCCTTGGTAAAATTTGAACAATGTAACCGAAGGTGTAGAAAAATGAGTCTTAAAATGTCTTTCGTCGAATGCGCTGCCGATACTATTAGCGATTGAACAAAATAATGTACAACAATATTGAAGAACATCATAATGTCTACAAAAAACTCCGCGGTAGCATATGTCCAACTATTGTAGTTATGTCACTACAACAACTTTTTTCATTTTATAATTGTCTATCCCGTGCGAAGCCGGGACGGGCTGCTAGTATTGAATATAGGGAATGGCAGTAACAGGGTACACCAACCACGAGTAGTTATCCATGGACAGTTTTTCCTCAAAACGCTTACTGGGCTCAGTAATTTTCCTGTCGCTTTCGCATTCAAGGGCCGCATTAATATTCACAACGTATTTACATGCCGTAGATAGACTAATGACTGGTCAACTTTCCGTGACAGTACTGACTGCAACCTTACGACGGTACCAATACGTCTCTTATTACAAGAGTTGCATGGGAACCATTCTGCGCATGAGTCCATCAGAGCCGTGTGAGATTGCTAAACGGTGGGCGAGGAAAAAAACCACTAAATAAACGGATCACTAACGTATGTCAGTCGAGTACATGACTTTAAGAATGCTGCGTAACGTAAAATCGAACAGTAAACGTTGTCGAGTTTGTATGCCGTTTGGAACAGCGCCCGCCCGTGAGCGTATTTGGAACTAAGATTTAGTATGAGGTTTCTCGATCTCGATACGATAACCGTAACGTTACGCAGCATTCGCGAAGTCGTGCTTGACCCTCCGTAGTCGTTCCTGTGGGAATGCAACGAAAACTGCGCGGGAACGCTTTGCTCGCCGGCTACTTGGTGCAGCTGAAAGAGGATGGTAGGACGTTGTGTGAGATCCATCCGAATCGCTACCACCATCCAATTTGCTAATCCTGCCGCTAAGCAGTGCTAGCACTGTTGTGTTCTGGTGTGGAGAGTAAGACAGCCGGTGTAATTACGGGCACAAGAGGCATTTCATCTTAGCTCTCTAGGGTGGCAACGCATCTGCGACCCCCCCCGGGTTGCGGGTGTCTATGGGCAGTGGTGATCACTTACAACCAGGTGACCACTTGCTCGTTTGCCTTACTTGTCGTGTAAAAAAGGTTTATTATAGTTAAAAGGGTAGCACACTACACTAATAAAGGCTCCTTCACACTAACTGTACTACTAACTAACTAACTAAATAGGATTACTTAATTTTCCCAGGCTAGCCCAACGCAGGTGTTTGTTTTCCTCGCACAGCTCTTGTGTACGCAGCCTTAGGATAAAGTCGTAACCGATCGCCAGGCGCATTTTGAATGCGCACTGTCAGTTATAATTGCAGGAACTAGTGAAACCGGAGCGAGCGCCGCCCGCGGGGCGGAATGGTGCGCGTACGCGGGATTATGCAAAGTGTTGATAAATGTCAGGCAGCAGGGGGGAAACCGGGATTTGAGGAAGTATAATGTAGGCACTACCTATGTGTCTTTAATGTTCTGTTAACTTTTATGAGGAAAACATTTAATAAATACCGCTAACAAATGTTATTACATGTATTTTTTCCACATTTACCTTCGAATTGCCGAAAAACGTGTGTGACAATTTGTCAAGAAATAGAGAAGAAGATTCATAAAAAATCGACCACTCTTTCTGACAGCTCACTTCAACCAACTATACGACAGTGACGCGACGACCAACTGTGCGACCGCGACTATTATCAAACGCAATTTGCTAGGAACGCGTAACATATATCTTTACTCTGTAATACATATTAACGCCGTTAATTCAAATCTTAAAATAAACTGAGTAAAGAGCATAAATAAAATATCTACTCCTTGATTTTCTTGTAAACGCACTATAAAATCAATTACCTTCCTGACTTTTACTGCAAATTAGAAAGGATCGCGTACTCCTGCCACAAAGGCTTACCTGAAACAAAGACAGTCGTTAATGTTGCACGCACTGCGCCCGCGGCGCCCATATTGCACTTGGTATTGCAGCTATTGATATAAACATCAGAATATGCCCTTTAGAACATTTTGAATACAGAAACGGTCGGTAGGCCTCCAACAAGATGGAGCGACGACCTAGTAAAGATCGCGGGACCGCGGTGGACGCGGAAAGCACAAGACCGGTCAGAGTGGAGAGCCTTGGGGAGGCCTATGTTCAGCAGTGAACGTCTTTCGGCTGACATGATGATGAATACAGAAACGGCGATAACTCTGTGACGACAGAGTGCGCAAAATTTTTTTGGAATATCTGTCAAAAATCCTGATTTGTGAATCAAATTCAGGAATTTGATTCACAAATCAGGATTTTTGACAGATATTCAGGACGCTTGGGGCGTCTGGCAGTGTAACGCGTGTCAGACAAGCGCGTCTAGAATATACACAACCCCACTTTAAGACGCTTACAGCTGCTAAAAATACAGGTATACTTTGAAAGAGAACCCTGGTACTTACACTAAAAACTAAAAAATGCATATGTTAATTTTCAAGTCTTTAATAATATTTTAGATGAACGTTATAAATTAATTGTTTCTATATTATAAAAAGCCGTTTCTTTTCACTACTTATTAATGAAACAATCAATTCGAGTTTTACTTAATTCTTCGGTGCATTATACTTTTGATCATTATAGTGTCCCATTCTATAGATGCACTGATTGCTCGTTCAGATTTTTGTTGTTTAAGAATGTCGGTAGGTAGGCACTTATCGCGAACGCACTTAATGTCGTTTAGTTCTGTTCCCGCCTCGCTGCTAACCATAAGAATGTTTTTATTTTTATTTTTTATCTTTGTAATAATTGTTACTTTTTGCTTCCTTTGTCGCTCGGCGGGGGTTGTTGTGATATAATTGTTGCAATATCAAGACAATTGAAATTGTTAATAGTTCACTGCAATGACCACAATAATTATCTGGCCTGACTTGTTTCGGTTTTAACTGTTAAAATACGGTTGAATTGATCGAGTGTTGCCATACATATTTCCTGTATTTGTTATTTTTTGTACCTAAACTGTTTCCCGCTGGCGTTCGTGTCGTCACAGTTTGTGTTTGTTTAAGTTTGTGTTTGTGTACGTTTGTGTGTGCACTTTGTGTCTAGTTTTAGGTTAAAATGGGCCCTGCAGAAAAAGAGCGTTGCGGCTTGCCGCAACATTATGCTGAGTGGGGCCCATTTCACATCGTTCGGTGCAAACATAATTGTATTGTTAAATAATATAGCTATGTGTTCCATTGTATTCTATTCCTATAAATGTACTGTTTAATGTTTCTGTATGTGTCGAATGTATGTGAATAAATGTTTCTCTCTCTCTCTCTCTCTCTCTCATCTTGAAATTTTCAAATGTCCACATTTAAAATCTAATGACATTTCCTAAACAAGTCACCAGGAAAGGGGCGGAGGGAACTAACCTCCGCCATTACGCACAAAGTCATCGGGAGCTGTTTTCGCCTTTAGAAACCCTGCTCTATAAAATTCTTACTTTCCGTCAAACTTCCAATTTGTAACCACAAACGTCTTTGTTCGTCCTAGAATGGCAACAAAGGATTGCCAAAGCATCGCATTCTAAATATCAGTTGTGTCGCAAGCGATCGTGTTGCAGAAGGATTTATCTGCGGTGGCCGAGACGTACAGATTGTTTATAGGCTAAATTGCCTATTTGTTAGTGCCGCAATCGGAAAATTTAATGTGCTCTAATAGTCATAGAGAATAGTTATTTGTTATACAAGGGTGTAAAGTTGTATTTTAGTGTGGAATTGAAACACAAGCAAGCGAAAGGATCCTATAGTTGAAGTATAGTTCTAAAATAGAATCCTGAGCGTAGCGAGTTTCAACACACGAGAAGTAAATTACAATTGCATCCTTGTTATTTCCCCTCACTACCTCGGAAAGGCGAAAGGGGGGAAATAAACAAACCCTCACGTATATCAGTCGAGTATAGCCATGTTTCGGACTAATCCGTACCCGTAATCCTTCGGGACTGAAACTAATTGCATAGAATCAGTAGATTTTTTCTTATTTTCTTTCCAGCGGCTACGGATTTGTTCGAAGCATCTCCGGCTACGCTCGACTGACATACGTTGAATGATCTGTTTATTTCACTATAATTGAATTTCACGCTAAATTTCATGATAAAATCTCTTTATACGTTTGTTTACAGAACACACAAAAATACTACATACCACAAGCACAAATCTAAGCACAGCCACCCCGACCGATGCACCTGCAGTGTAGGTAGATCTCAAACAAATGCATCTCAAACTGATTCAAAAATTAATAATCTCAATAACGCAGTCGGTTCCAAAGTGTTAAAAACTTTACAAAACTCGCTTATCCCAGTAACATATGACCCCAACATAAGCCTCCTCGATGTTAGAACCTCACGAATCGGGGCCAAAACCATAAAACCAAGATATTAAGATCATATCAAATATAACATACGTTAATTGAAAACTGTGATACTCGTGAGAGCTCAATAACATTCTTTCGTAGAACCAAAACGTAACTGTTTAAAAACTTGGAAGCCTATTAGAAAGAAGAACATGAAATTCTTATTTTTGATAATAATGCAGTATACTTTATTAGGATCCCTAAAGTTGGACCGGGTAAGGTATAAGCGAAGCGCCATTATGTTAATTTAATTTAGACTGTGGTCCTGATTTATAAGTATTAAGGGTTTTGGAAAGGCTAAACTGAATTCAAGTGATTACCAGAGCTCGGACAGGTCATAGCAAAATAGAAATGGAAATAGAACAATACTCAATAGAGTCGATACGAGATTAAAATTATCTAAAGAGGTTATTATCGTGATTTAACATTTTTACTTTATAATGAAATGAAATGAAAATAGTGAGTAATATAATTAGCACGAATAATTAAATTATAAATAGAATAAAATAAAAACATCGGTTTGTTCCAGAAAATGCAGTAGTTGATGATTGCATAAAATGTTCAATACAACCATCAGCTTTAAAAAAAAATTAATGGAAATACCTTCACAAATAATTATGGTGAATTTTGGGTTACTGTTACAAAAGTAATTGAAAAATATAATTAAATAAAACTGCACACAATGCGACTCTATTAATCTTGTTCTATTACCGTGTTGCAATTATTTTGCTATGACCTGTCCGAGCTCTGGTGATTACGAAAGGGTCAACATCCGCCGTAATTTTTTAAAACGGTCAAATCAGAAGTTCAGATTGGACCGTATCTTAAGTTCTAAAAAGGTAAATAAATTAATCTTGGATGCGACTATTATTATAAACTACAAAATTAAGATCAGGTCTAGCCGTCTCGTTAAACAGCTATAAAACCTCAATAAAATCTGCGACAATTTCACGATCCGCCGACCCGTCCATATTAATACAAAACCGATAAAGGGCTCGAAACTCCAGGGCGTCTACAGCACTCAATACACGCGACTCGTCCCGTTATAATCCACCACTTACAAACGTATACGATTACAATAATCTCGAAATCGTTATCAGCGCCCCAGTTGCGGACGCGGAACTGCGCCGGCGCAGACGATCGCCCGATAGCGACTCGATTGCATCTCACGTGAGGAAACTGCTGGGAATTGACATAAATGGCCTTATAAGGATCCATACCTATTGGAGGAACTTTAGAATGTTCAAGTTGACAACTAAAAATTCGAGGTGGCAGGTCCATATAGTAAGAAAAAGAAAGCAGAAGAAGTGGCCAAAGATGTTCTTCCTGACTAAAAATCTTAGAGACTTGTGTCTTTTTCAGTAGAACGATAGTACATCGTGTGAGAAAGAGACGCGAATGCCAAAGTGAATCAGAAGCGCGTTAGGCCATAAGGCTTTTATCTTGGATGAGCATGAAAAATAGATCCCGTTTCCGAATGGCACTCTCTTAATTAAAAATAGAAATAGCAATGACCGATAGGCAGAAGATAACGCAAAACATAATAATACTATTGAAGGGAAGCATATGTATTGTACGTAAGAGTATTCCATCGATTGGTCCATGTTACAATGTAACAATCTCCGGCGTAAATGCCAATAAATCTAGTACCATATAGGAACTCAGCAATATCAAAATAATCTTGGACTTTTTCAAGCACAGCCTTAGATGGCTCGCCGGCCACACACGGGCAGTGATGCATTGTGAGACCACAGACAGGATTTATAGCGGCCACAACCTCTGTACTGCCAGTGCTTACACAGTCTACAAGGGAATTTATTTTGTTTATGGTCATAGCTGCGGTGTTAACATAGAATGGGGTTGATGCATGCGCGATCCTTGCGGGTGTTTGACGGCTTAGGTTCTGATGGTACAATTGGTTATGTGTGAGCTTTAACTTGTACAAGTATTACACAGGAAGTGATTGACAACATCGTCCTTTATAGGAGACAACAATCATGAATCCTTAGCATCAGCAGGACATACGTAACGGTTATAAATGAGCCCCGTTGATCTACCCGTGATCATGATGCATGTAACTGCGTCGAAATATCGGGAGCTCACAAAACCTAGTAAGGTAATCGCAATATCCCGTAGCGTAGTAAACATGTCTATTACTTACATAAACCTTCAAATATAATAAACAGGAGAAATTGTAAGCTATTTCCCATACTGATAGCAAAGACTACAAGTCTTCATCCAAGTTTCTTTACCAGATAATCTGTACTATCCCGGAAACACACTCGCCCACACTTACTCTCTGTACCACACAAATGGACTGCGCACGCGTTCAATTCCAAACAACATTCAACACCCCGATTTGTCTCCAACCCGGAACCATCCAGCACCGTTTGTATGTAAATACACACATTTTAACCATGTTTAGGTACACGTGCAGCCAATCAGACGGCTCCATTCGGCGTGACTCACGGATTGGTGTTTTCTGAGATTTTGAAAATGGAACGTGAGCACGAGCACGTGATTTGGTAACGTTAATTTGCTTTTAGAATTTGCGCTTGCGCAACTTTGCGATTATAGAACGGAGACAAAGGAAATGTGCGACACATACATGCTTAATTGTAGCACGCTTATAGAGTGGAAAATTCAAAGATATACATAAAATTTGCATGGCCATTAACAAGGACATGCTACTTAGTAGCAGTATCATCAGGATCCTTATCAACATCAATCTTTCTTTGTGTAACTCCTACTAATCATCAAAGAGAGAGACCACCACATTCGACACATGCATGCAAAACGAAAAGATTTAAAAAAAAATCTTCTTCCAGTGCCATCTCCTATAGGTTGTCTCCTTGTCTCTGTATAGTTAGCATATCAAGTGCCAGCATATTAGAAAAAAAAGGAGTTCTATAGTTCCTGATTCTTAAGGTTAGGTTATACATTTTGCTTTAAAAAATTTGGAGAATACCAAGTAAATGAGATTTGATGCTCTCGCCCCTCTATACAAGGACTCCTCTAGACTAGAGACCGATCACTCTGTACCCAAGCCTACAATAGGTATACAATAACAGGGTAGGCATCAACCGCAAGCAGGTCAAGTATAACGGAAGCGTGCGCGAGCGTCCCTATTCAATCTTTATCGCGGAACCATTGTGCTCGGCCGATCTGCGCATGCAACCACTTTATTATGCCATTCAATAGGAATGCAATTTTTTTATACTTGTTAATAATTTTATAGTTAGAGAACTGCTGTCTGCGTAGGTAAATAAACTATGTTATCTACACACATATCAATAGTCCTCTATTATGCGTTCAGAGGTCCGAGTACGAATATTCGAAACCTGCGTCACGTAAAATCGAATAGTAAACGTTATCGAGTTTGTGTGACGTTTAGAACAGCGCCCGCCCGTGGGCGTGTTTGGAACTAAAATTTTGTATGAGGTTTCTCGATCTCGATACGATAACCGTAACGTTACGCAGGATTCGAAAAGTCGTGCCCTCCGAAACCGTAGGTAGTAACCATCATTACGACAGTCAATTTTTGCTTCAAAAACCAACAAAATTTAAAAATAGTATATAGTATTTAAAAAAAATACTCGATACGAAACGTCAGCTCGATATTATTGTCTTGATAAAAAAAAACGACAAATTCGTGACAGCCTACCTTCGGCTTCTGAACCCATCTTAGAGTACTTATAATATGAGTGTAGATAAAGTAATGTAGGCAATTCTACATAATTAGGCCTTAAAACACTGTGTGATCCTATTTTTTTGAAACTCTGCTTCGCCTTGTTTCATAAAAACACACTCATGTTTTAAGGACCTTCCTTATGTAACAGATGCATAAACAACTATGCTACACTACACAAACTTCATCCTAAGGCACTTTTGATCAATCTATTTTGAAGTATGAATCGATATAGTTTAGGTTAGCAATTGTCAGGTCTTCGTTGCGGATAAGATTCCTTGGAGTCGTCAGTCGATTTCCTTAATGGGAATAGATTAGACAGCGATCACATTACAAAGAAGACGCCGCATCGAACTGTGTTTCCTTTAAGGAATTTCTAAGTTTACTTGTAATACTGGAGTCACTACGTTCTAGCTGCAGGAAATATGCAACTTAAAATATTATCTCGAAACATCCACATTCCTCCATGGGCTCTCTCCTATAAATGAGGATATAATAGCTCTATTACTAGAACTGGTCGCGACTTTGCGCGACCGGCCAGCGATGTTATTATACATTGCGTGTGTTGACGGTCAGGTACTTTGAGGCGAACGTATCGACCGCGCAATGAATGGAGAAAACTCCCGGTGAGTCGCCTGTCGCGCATAATATCATTGTAGTGGGCGGGTCGGCGCGGGCCCCAGTAGCAAAGTAATCAAGTGAAAACAGCGATTAAAGATAAACGGATGAGATGAAATCTAAACAAAAAATTTAAATATAGCAATTTTAGTGTCACTTCAAGTACGTATTAAAAGGATTAATGCCGTTTAGTGAGTAAATCTGCAATCATATACTCCAATTATAAAGATCAAGTATTGAATGTAGGAAGCAAAATGTTGCACACAAAGGTGCATTATATTGTATTCTTTGAAACTATTTACCGCGATTCTCGTTCAATATTAAATAACATTTCGGGACTTAATCATGACATGATCTCAGTAAGAGTATCTTTTTGTATTTTTTCTCCATTTTTTTATTTTTACGGTTTTCCCGTGAATATCAATTACGTTTTTTATAAACACACTGAAACATTAATACACAGAAAAACCCTGAAAAATGCCAACCCCGGGAATCGAACCCAGATCCTCGACACTCCGGGTCGTATGCTTTTACCCCTACACCACGATTGACATACCGAATTGATTGATTGGTCTTAATCATGACATAAAATGTTTTTAAAATTACCTCAGCGATCTGTCTACTCGTGACCACGGCGGCAGCAGTGCCGTCCGAAACGTTATGTCGTGATAAGTCTCTAAACGATGTAAGTAAAAGAACAGAATAACTAATAGTACTACGTGTCAAAGTGAGTACAAACGGACAGGAAATGTATAAAATGTATTGAGCAAAGTACTGTACGTACACAAATTACGAAGTAATGCAACAAACAACTGTAGTAACCGTACTTAAAATAAATAAATACCATAATAGACATATAATGCCTAACAGATTTGAAGCCTTAGTTCCAAAATCTAACAAACGGCAACCTTCGCATGAATGAGTCCGCCTGATAATAGTCCAAACACGCAATCGTACATAATAACAATTAGCTAAAACAAACACTATCATCCAACCTGTGTTCAACTGCTTAACATCATGTTCAAATATTTAAAGAAACCCAATATCCAATATTCTCAAAGAATCATTACACATTTGAACTACAAGTATGTTTGATCACCTCATTATCTAATTCATGTGATTTATAACGTCCATTACACATTCTTAAGACGCCATGCCATTCATGTACGAAATTCAAAGAACACAAATTCATTCCATTAAATCATTCGTTCGTTTCGTTCGCGAACTATTAAAACTCCGGCCACGCACTCGGGTGCAATGACCTCGATTACCAGAACTTGCTGGCATAGAACAAAACAAATGACTGCCTCGCGGAAAATTAAAAAGAAAATTGGTGTAATATCTCAAATGTCGCGGCCAGTGTGAAAAATACTAGTTTCTCGAAGGCTGCGGAGATGAAATGCGTCGTCAATCACTCAGTTGGACTTCAAGGCTGTTTAAGAATTTCAGTCATTTGTAGAGACGATGACAAGTATGTATTTTTAGATCAGTATCTAAAGTAAAGTACATATACATGAGTACATTCGTACTTTATTCGGGGAAAGACATAATCACGAACCAAAGATTCCAAAGACTCGTTATTTGGAATCAAGAGCAATATAAATTTTCCAAAAACCACTCGCGCAAGGCACGCTTGCAAGATTTATGCGCCGGTGCATCCGGCATCCACTTTCCAAACGAGCTTTGAAGCGCCTTTGTTGCCGCTAAATGGGCCACGATGCGCAAACGCACGCTTTACCATGCGTGGATTCAGAGAATTTAACAATGTTACGTCAGATTAGGAAAGCTTTTAGCAGATTAGGAAAGCTGCTCTAGCAACAAAAAATAATTAGCTAAACCCTAGCTTTCACGTACTTTTTTTTTAGTACGGCCCTTTTAAAAACCGAACGCAGAGATCGCGTGAACCGTTACCAATTACAACCAGCCAGCTACAGTTCGTGACCAATCGGCATTCCAATTCGTAAACCGCATAACCTTTTCACCCATAAAATCCGACAATAACATTAACAAGTGCAACGCAAGCGCCGGACCGATTAACGAGACTTCCTAGATAGAAGACAATCGTGCCGGAGCACGGTTATTGCCGACTTTATAGCTGACCCGGGCCTTTACGCCTCCGGCCGGTTCAAAAGGCTACCCTGAACTAGGGTTGCCACAAACGTCAGGAATTTTGCCCATTTGTCAGGACTTTTTAATGTATTTTTTTTTCAACGTACGTTTTTTTATTTACCTAGATTAATAAAATTACATACTTAAATATACTTACATGAACTCTGAAAATAATAGACTCGCTTTTCTTTGGGCAGTCGTGTAAAAACAAAGCACTGTTCTGTATTTCTTTTTAACACTTACAAGCTTCTGTAAATTATAAACTAAGTATATTTTTTACACGCGTCTGCCTGGCACGCGTTACACCGCCGGGTGCCCCTCTCCCCGTCCGGAGCATCAGGAATTTAATCAGGTAAGTATTTCAATACCTCCGACAGAGAACCAAAGTTATCGACAAAGCTCAGAGAATTAGCAAGGTGAAGTGACAGTGGGCCGGCCATATCTCACGAAGAACTGACAATCGTTGGGGTAAACGTGTACTTGAGTGGAGACAGCAACTCGGCAAACGTAGTGTAGGACGCCCTCCAGCCAGAAGGGATGACGATCTGTGAAAGACTGCAGGCAGATGCTGGATGCGGCAAGGTGAAGACAGGGCGCTATGGCGCTCATTAGGGGAATCCTATGTCCAGCAGTGGACTAGAATAGGCTGATGATGATGAAGTATTCCAAAATTTGTATCTGGTAACCCTACCCTCGACACGCGACCCGTTGACCATCTACAGAAAGCAGAGCTCAGCCACTATAGTTTCAAAGTCGAAATCGTATCTGCTCCAAATTGCAATACCGAATCGTAAAGTTTACAAAGTTGGCTCGTGTCACGACACAAGAGAAAGGTCCCTTACAAAGAGCAAAGGTTCTGCTAAAAAAGGAAATAAACAGCACTTTACTTTCGTTCGGCGAACAATGGCGGGCATTGGGTTTTATGAGAGAAATCGTACTAGGAAGCCTAGTAAATCGCTGCGAGCTAATTTGATTCGCCTTTTGAGGGGATATGGGAAAACAGCGGTAATGGAGGGTCTGATGTATGTTACTGCGATTGCGAACGCTGTGGTTAACACTCGCGCTCGTAGGTTTACATTCGGTACTCCGATTTTGTTGCCAATATCATGGCACTAATTAGTGCATGCGATAAGAGCCGCGGGCACGCCGTCGTTGTGCTCAAAATGTTCCAAAGGGCTTATCCTGGCCCCTATTTCACCGACATTACTAATGTCAGCTTACAATAACAATTCGACATACACTGACAATGCAAAGAACCAGGTACACCAACGATAAGTATAGCTTAATTGGTGGAGCGTGGTACGGATTACCGAGGTTGCTGGTTCAAGTCCAGCTGCTTAACGGATTTTTCTTTGCATTGTCATTGTATGTTGAATTTCATACTATGAATGTTTCATAAAAATAAAAACAAAAATAATCAATAAATCGATTATTTTCAATGACAATTCGATCTCGACGACCGACGATTCGATAGTCAGGGTCTCTAACCACTAGGCTATTCGGCCGTCAAAATTGACACCGAATTTTCATTGTAATCTGACATTTGTAAAGTTGGTGAAATAGGGCCTGATGTTTATATCAATGCTCGCGCTGTGATGAGGAAAGCGAAGAAACAAATGAATTAGGTCTGGCAGGTAATAGGTAGAAAAGTCAAACACAAAACATCTTTTTTGACCAACGACGCAAAAAGAGGAGTATTATAAGTTTGACCCGTGTATCTGCCTGTGGCATCGTAGCTCCTAAACTAATGAACGGATTGGGACGCAGCTTTTTTTAATCGAAAGCTAGTTTAATCGAGATGGTTGTAGCGATCCGAACGGACTTCGCGTGACGTCCTATCACCCCGCAAATCAACCTTTATACAAAAAATACTTTAATGAAAGTGCTTAGGTACTATAAGAACAATATTGGTGAAGACACCTAGCCCTAATACACCAACGATAAGCCACTCTTCAAATTCTTTCTACACTTCAACGCGTACTTTAACAAGTAAATGCTAGAAATGTCTAGAATAACAACCAGATAGTATTCCCTAGAAATAAAAGCAAGGCGGCATTTATTAGACAAAAACCGCACAAGTCTCGTCAGATGCGCATGATCATCTCTCCTTCCACGGCGTACACGCATAAAGTGCTACGTGTCGTCCCTAGATGGCGCTCCAATAGAGGTCAGCTAGCAGTAGGGCTGGCAACTGCACAAGATTATATACGATTTTTAACCGACTTCAAAAAAGGAGGAGGTTCTACGTTCCACTGTATTTTTTTTATTATTATTTAGTCTGTAATTGTGTCCCACTGTTGGGCAAAGGCCTCTTCTCTGGACTTCCGAATCTCCCTATCTTAGAGCAGCCTCTGGAAAACCATTTTAATTACCTAATTGAAAAGTAAACACTAATTATTAATACTATAGAAACACTGTTGATAAAGCCATTTCGTCAGTAATATTGAAAGAATGAAGATGACAATTGACCGAGCGAAGCGTCTCCGCTTCGATTTAGGCAAAATGCAATCGTGTGTCCAGCTGTCCGACTGCCTGTTCTCTATAGGTCGCATTTCTCCACCGACTCTCATACAATTTTGTCAGCAGGTTCAATAATTATAATGGAACTATCTTATGCCCCGCGGCTTTACCCCCGTGAAATATTCCAAAATGAGCTAGTTCCCTATCCCGTGGGAATTTCGAAAAATCCCTTCTTAGTGCACCTCTAGGATACTCAAGGTATATGTTTGCCAAATTTCAAGTCTCTAGGTCCAGCGGTTTAGGCTGTGCGTTGTCTGTCAATCAGTCAGTCAGTCACAGTTTTAAATGATTCGCGGTTAATTGCATTAGACATAACGAAAACGGGATATTGACCTCGATTACTTTATAGGTTTGATGAGCTCCCGATATTCCGATGCAGTTGCATGCATCATGATCACGGGCAAACTAGGGCAAACGCCCGTGATCATGATGCATGCATATCCCGTTTTCGTTGTCTAGTCAGTCAGTCAGTCAGTCAGTCAGTCAGTCACGGTACTGTTTTATAGGTATAGATTGTCGATAGAGTTTTTGAAAACAAAAAAGTTAAAAAATGAACTCGCGAGGTCCATAGCTTACACTACTACCAGTTAGCAATTTCTACAAATGTAAAACATTGCGAGGGACAGGGAGGGCACTTGCCTCTATTACATTCTCGTATTCCTCTAAAAATGGGAGGTGCCAGGCATTTGCATAAAGCAGACAGACGGGAGGCGCCTTTGACTTATCTATGCACTACAATTTTTCTGCCACTTTTTGAGGGTGACGAGGAACACACGCGTACAGCACACGTCTGCGCTCATGTAAAAATTTGTTACGTTCCTACAAACTCACAATAAAACAAAACTGTCACACAAAAGCCAAAAACACGCACACAATCAACAGACCCTGATCATTTTGGTCACACTTAATGTAGAGTTTTGGCAGAGGGGAAATCGCGCGTTAACATCTCCATTCCTTTCCTGCTCTAAGGGCACGTGCCTGTAGTACACTTCCTGGTTAACTCTTTGCAGAAATTCTCGCAAGAGTAAAATCTCACGCTTCTCAGCTTTTCCATTAGCCAGCTGACAACCCTAGCGCACAAGGACGCGCGCTCATTAGCAGCGCCCGCGCACCCGGCACACATGGCGGAAATATTTCGTGGAGAAACCAGGTTTCACTCGCTCGCCCGCCTTTTTAACTTGGGCTCGAACATCGACGTACATCGATGATTATATACCAATGATATTAATACAGAGAGGACCTAAAATTTCAGAAAAAAATAAAATAAAATAAACCCTGTACTTCTTGACTGTAAGATGTAAGTAAAGTTTTAGTGTTTTCTGTGACAGTTTACGTTTGCTCACGTAAGGTGACAATGGCGATTATTGTTTATTTCTAAAGGCCTTCTATCATTTTCTTGGTTGCAATTGTTGAAGTCACTATCTTCAAATAGCAGAAACACCACAGAACTATATCGATATAGAAGGAAACAGTGCATCGATTTTATTTGTACGGGAACCGAGCGCGTAACATTTTTCGAAGGTCGTTTGACGTCACGAGTCTAATTTTGTGAGGAAATACCTCGAATAACACCTCCTACTTATCCTTTTAAAGAGCATTTTTTCAAGTAACCGTTAGTTAGACTACCAAAACCCATAATTGGTTTAACAAAAAGTCAACAACCTTAGCCAATTTGATAAAAAAAACCTAATAGAACGCTGAGAATATTTAAAATTAACTTTTTGAACAGCGTTTCACCGTTGCTAAGGCGAAGGTCGCTTTCTAATTAATAATTAATCTGAACTATCCATCAATGTTAACATTATCTTCAAATTATCTAACCGAGGCCCCGGAGAAGTTTTATCTTTTAAACACGGTTTATCTGAAGCTCCGGTGGAATAACATAGAAATCCGGTGACCTGATAACTCTGGTCCAGATATTTGGGACTATTAAAAGGAACTGGCATAACTTTTAATGGTTTCTTGTTAAATTTCATAGAAAAATACATAACAGTGTGTTTATGACCTAATATTACAGACTCAGCCCGAACAGCTGTACGAAAATCTTCCATATTTTTTTTAGTTTTGATCCACGATGCTCGATATAGTATTTAGTTAGAATTTCTGATACTGTGTTTCATATTCGTGGAAATCACGCACACTTTAATAAACACTATGAACATTTAATTACAAAATAAACTGTTCACTATAATCCTTACCCGAGATGAGAATGTAATGCAAGACGCTGATGCAGCAAATGAGGTTCGTCAGCAAGAAAACTAAATAGGACGTGTTTATTCTCGATAAGCCTACAAATCCACAAAACAAGGTCGAATACCGTCTCATAACATCAGATGACACTGGCCTTCTAAACAGTTAGGAATGCGAAAAAGAAAACGCGAAGAATTTTTCAAATTTCGAACGCAGCGCAAAAAGCAAACATCAAAAATGCCGCGCAAACAGACAATTAGCACTGGCTTCTGAGACTTTGCGGCCGCCGGTCTTGGAAAACGTATGAAAAAAAAAAACGCCAGTCCGACGTATCTTGGACGTGACCCGGTCACGGAGCGGAACCGGCGGCGTACGACATACAACTTACGACTCGTACGCACATTGCCTGAATAGACTCGGATACTTGGATAACTAGCTTTCGCATGCGACTATACAAAACAGACTGTAACGTTAACGCATTAGGTTAAGTTTACGATTGTTTTGAACGGCAGTAAATAAAATGGTGAAAATAGGTAACTAATGCTATGCTTTAAAATCTACTTCGGTTCAACAGTTTGTGAAAACGGCTGTGGTTTGACGCCATCCCATAATGTAAGCTCATTTCATTACAATCAACTTGAAATTACACCACTTATGAGTTTGCCTGTAATATTGCGGAGTTATTTAGCAACGAAATGTGTGAACAAAGAGTTACATGAAAGAGTTTTTCGATGAAACGTGCTAAACTAGTTGCTCTGAGCTACAGACCTCACGACCTCATTTCTGAACATTTTACATTTATTTTTTATTTCAAAAAACGAACCGACAATAAAAAAATATTCATTTTAAGAACCGGCTCACAAAATTTCAGGGGAATCGGTTGAAAAATGTAACATGTAGAAGAGTACACCCGGACAGACAGACGTCGGACAGAAAAGAAATTTTGTCCAAGCTGAAACTGAGACGCTCTGCTCACTTCGTTTGTCATCAGTATCATCATCATGTCAGCCGAAAGACGTCCACTGCTGGACGGCGGCCTCCCCCGTCGCTCTCCGCTCAGACCGATCTTTTGCTTTCCGCATCCATCGCGATCCCGCGATCTTTCCCAGGCCCGAATTTTACCATGATTACAATTGTCAGTTTCATATGACAATTCGAACTACATTTCTTTGACAATATGTATGAAGCGCGCTAAACCAAAAGCTCCTCAAGTCAGCAGTTGACATTGAATTGTCATTGAAAACTGACAATTAATTATAAAGTTGGTGAACTAGCCAGGTCATCGCTCCATCTTGTTCGCCCGGTCAAAAATCACCTGCTGTCTGTACCCAATTTCCTAGTTCAACAGAGCGATGGAACAGGTCGGTGATAAAACTTAGCACGCCTATTGTTCCCTAGCGCAGACGAGTGAAACAAAGAGCGATAAAATGTAAGCTATTTACAGGTTTGACTACTAATTTCATGGTCTCATTTAACGGAGACGGATCTTTGTTGTGGGTTAAACGGCGCATAAGTGGTTACATCCTTATGTTTTGCTAGTAGCACTACAAGCACGAAGACTTGCTTTGCCTCATCATCTATTGCAGATTGTATAAGCAGTGTTAAGAGGCAATGCATAGTTTCTGATGGGTGTGCAAGCCAATACGGGAGCGGCAAATTCAACCTAAAACAGCAGGTATAAGAAGGATAGGAGGCGCGCAAAGAACCAGAACGGAGTTGGTGTCTTTTAGCTCGTCTTGATAATGTCCTAAACCCTTCCTCGTCATGGACCTTTCGACCATCCAACACCGATTTTCACCATTCTATCTTGAGCAAGCTTCATAGATATATGTAAAATCTTTGCCTGTGTTTTCCCACCAGCCTAGTAAAGAGAGACTATAGGCAAGAAAACGCCCGAAGTATTTTGGTTTCAAATGGAAATTTCCAGCAACACTGCGAACGAGTATAGGCTAGCTTTTGAGGTAACTTCGTATGCGCATATTGGCATGAAAACGAAATCGTCAGCGTCGTCTTGAAAACAGAATTTGCTATTCGACTGCAGCGAATCCGTGAGACTTTCTAAGTTCACTTATTAAGGAGTTGAATACCTATGTCAAGACTGTGAAGGCCACTACCACCACGTTTTCGGTCACGTTTCATCAAAATTATCAGTTAATTAAATAACAAGTAGTTCATATGCAGACCAAATCAACAGAGATATCATAATCTCAATGGAGTAATTTTTTACGCAGAAAAATAGAAAAATATGACTAACAACTGGGATTGAACCCTTATAGTGCCTACTTAACTAACTTTGGTGATACGGAATGTCATGTCCCGGTTTACATGACATTCAGTTTTCCGGGTTCAGTCAAACTTTTCTAGTTTTCTGTGCATTCTCGATTCAGTGAGTTTTTAAAGTATAATAACAAATAAATAACGAACCGGGAGACGAGCTGTCAGTAGGCTTCCAACAAGATGAAGCGACGACCTGGTAAAGATCGCGGGACTGCGGTGGATGCGGAAAGCACAAGACCGGTCTGACTGAAGAGCCTTGGGGAGGCCTATATCCAGCAGTGGACATCTTTCAGCTGACATGATGATGATGATGATGAACAAAGAAATAATTAAAAGCTCAACATACTCACATAGATTTCTTCCATTAGCATTGAATCATAGCGCATTTCGCTCGTAATGTCACTTCATTTCCACGCCCCTTTTGTGTTTAATTAGTATGATTGATATGTCAATACAGCCTTATCGATCAAGGTCGAATGTACCGAGGAAACAATAAGCCGTCCTGATTATGTCACGATTACTCATGTTAATGTCAAACGGTACATATTACCATGTCAGCCAGACAATGGAACTGTGTCAAATTATCGGGGTCCGGCGGCAGGTGGAAATGGTCAAGGTTCCGAGACATTTAGCTGGATGTTATATTAAAAGCTTAATGGTAATTATCGAATAAAGAGCATAGAAAAAATTCCCACCGGTTGGTGCTGTATATAAATAATAATATACAATACAAATATTCTTTATTGAAAACCACAAAACAGTGCAAGGAGATTACAGAAAAACAGGTATGGTGGACAATAGGCGGTCTACGTGACAATATACGTGACTCGGCGAAAATATTTGTTTTGTAATTATTTGCGACCAAAATCGGAAACCTGCCGTCAACTTGTTTTTTTATTTGGTTTCCCGCGTCGCTAGCTTTAACTACCCGCATTTTGTTATAGTTAAATGCGTCAATTAAATCAGCAACAAGTATTTCGAGACATTTACGAGCGACTAAAATAATGGCGACAAAAAACACTGTTCTGATTTAAGATTTATGATTTTAATTATCTTAATTTACTCATGCGAAACAAACATAAAATACTGTTGAAATGTTAATTTTATTGCCGTAAAGGAGTTTATCTTTAATTGTCCAGTAGAACCGGGTTTTTATATTGTTCTTTTCCGTCTGAACTACATTTCGGTGATTTATAATGACTGTTTTTTGCATTCAAAAGTCAATATATTCTTAAAAACATTTAATGTTGAATTTTAAACCATGAACCACACAAAAATATCACGCCAGTCTTCACACAACTTCACACACTCGTATAAAGTAGATTTAAAGAAAATTACCTACAGTATTTTTTCTCTAATAAGAGAAAGCCGTGATAGCCTAGAGGTTTGACTTATGGCCTCTCAAGCAGAGGGTCGTGTGTTAAAAGCCCGGCTCGCACTTCTGAGTTTTTCGGAACTTATGTGCGGATTTACATTTCTAATTTATCATGAGCTTTTCGGTGAAGAGAAACTGTAAGGAACCTTGCAAGTTTAAAGAATGGTCGCACTCTAAAATAGATAATTGCAATACAATCAAACAATGACATTTGGCTGCGCGATAGTTGCAGTCATGTAGCAATTAACATACCGACAAATTACTCGTGTTAGCTGACCTTGCCTTGCGCTTACGCATGTCATAAATAATAAATATATGTAGGTATATTACTAGTTAGCTATCGTTCTATGGTAGAAAAAGTCTCTAGTCTCTGTGCGTATCGTTTCCCCCAAAAGTGACGAAGATTACTTCAGGCGCATGACGACCTAGTGGTTAGAGAACCTGACTACGAAGCTTGAGGTCGCGGGTTCGATCCCCGGTTGGGGTAACGGCTCAAACTTTTATTATCTGCGGAGAAGGAAGACTAATTGCTGCTTTGAAACATATACATACCACCTTCCAAAGGTCTGGAAGCCGCAAGAAAAGTTGCTTACCTGAAAGAAAAGAAAACAAATTAAGCCAATGAAGTCAAAACGTTTGCACCCGTACTGAAATTCTTAGAGGTGTTCTTTAGAGTACAAAAGAGTAGAAAACAGATTAAAGAGACCAAAATTTTATTTTCCCGTCGAAAATGTGAGTTTCGAACAGTAGAGCTCTTACTTAATTCCCACCTCTTTACTGCCATACCCACTCTAAACTGGACTGGTCAGAGGCCCTTAATGAGAATCTCCTAGGCTTTCCCGATGCTAGATTTAGATAAAAATTCGATAACAGCTATTTAAAGCCTTCTTTGCTGCTGCAAGAGATCCGTGGACAGATTAACGCCTGCTCCACATTATAATTACGCTGGCGTAACGTTTACTTCAGTCTTATCAGCACTTTGATAACAGTGTTGTGCAACTAAGTTATATCCAAAGGCTTACTTGTATGTTGACGACATTGTTTTGCTGAGCTTTGGGAACAAAATCTGAAGGTTTACTTTTGAAGGAGGTGGGCTGGAATTAAGATGTTTTGAAAAGAAGGGCCATGTGTTCTCTTGCGATGTCTTGATCTTGAGCTGATTCGTAAAGCCGCCAAAGTGTTTGATAGCATTTTAATAAAGAAAAAAAAACAACATAAAAAAAAAACTAAATTTTACCGACAAGCACGTACATTGTAGTTCCGTTTCACTCAGTGAGTTGGTAAAGTCTTTGTTCTGTCAACAGAGCAACATTGCAATAACTGCTCTAACGTGATTTGGCTTTTGGTACAATGGATTACATTCGCCAAATGTTTAACTCGTTTAGAACTTGCCGCTCAAGAGGTAAAGCTTGTTCCAGTGGCTATAGAGTTAACGGACAGACGTCAGTTAAAACGTTGCCTTAGATCGCTTATGATTTTATGAATACTGCAACATTTACTCGCTGGCCAGTATTAAATCTCGATGACATTTTAAACAAATGAACGCAGAAAAAATTGCTGCAGCCGGCCGGCGATACAAAGCAAATTAATTTTCAAATTTGGAACGCGTGCGCGGGAACACTCCGGCGCATTGTAAACAAACACGAGTGATCGCATCAACGATTTCCTTTCTTTCCGCTTCGGCGAAGCTCAGTTCCCCGAAACCAAACAAACGAAAGAATCCAAAACGGTATAAGCGACAGTTTTTGTGTGAAGCCGAATTTCTTCTTAGTGTTTCACTCTTGAGTGAGTGGTTGTGGTCATGAGGGTTATGAGGGGTCGCCCACTACTGCTACCGCTGACTTTGCATACTTCTCTTCTGGTATCTATCAGCTCATTGCGAGCGCATTCTCTCACGCTACCTGGGTAACATATTTCACGGTCTGTCTTCTACTTATGATCACCAATTGCTTCGTGGAATATTTTTGTGGATGACATAATTATACAAAGAACCTAATGATATGAACCAAATGGACGAGAGACGAATTTGTAGCATAGTTAGTTAGTTCTTCTGGTTACGAATGTTCCGTTTTATCTTCCTGTGACGAGTCAGGAGTGTTGCTTGGGTAGCAGTTTATTTGGACACAGGGAGGGAATGGATGGAATGTTAAAAGGGACCAGCTATTGTGTTACAAAGCAGCTGGACGCACTGTAAGTCACACACACGAGGGTCAACACCATTGTTACAAAAGTAGAGTTCAAATATACGTATTTTGACGCCATGTGTATAGCCAATATTTGATTCTGACTTAGTCATTTGTATTATTAATAAACACTTGACAAGTTTGTGAAAACTTCCGGGGAGACTGCAAAAATTGACGCATTTAAACGTTTAGTACCTTGGCAATTTATTAATTAAATTAGTGTTTGAACACTTTAGTTGCATACCGAAACTGACACTTGCCCTGTATCGTTACAACCGTTCCCAACATTTAATCTATCTCTGGTTTTGATCTACTAACGAATTTTTTGAATGAATTGACAAACAAGCTGCTATCTGTGGATATCCCACCCATCCCATTAACAGATAGCAAGCAGAGATTGGATTACCTATCGTCAGTAAGTGTAAACACTTTATTGTAAAAAAAAATTACAAACAATCAAATTCGAGTACAAAGGCGGACTTATCCCTTTATCTCTACCGAAGAGAGGGTAAGTTTATTGAGACGGCAAAATAGAACATAGATAAATGTTTTGCCGACAGTGGATTAAGACAAGAGAAAGATTGGATATGGGTATGGCTGTTAGAAAAGTTGGTTAACTTCGACCCTACACCAGTTTCTTTAAACATCATCCCAAACATGGCAACGGAATGCAGCAGCCTCGGTCGCCGTCACTGTTGCACAACGCACAGGTGCTTGTTATTAAGCTGTCCACGGATAACTCTGACGGATCTATCAGTCATCTGTACTCTGATTCCATTGGCTATTGATTATGATTAGATATCTTAGTTAACCGATGAATTTCTTTAAACTAGTTTGGTCTTTAATGTTACTCCATAAACATGATCCATGCATTCAGTTATTGGTGCTGTGTAAAATTCTAATACAGTCTTACGACTGCAATGCGTGGGGAAAACATTCTTCATAGCAACACTTTCCATCTCAAAGAATATATAAAAACGAATGACCAGAAATATTTTCAACATGTCTTACGGCAAATATCCAATAATATTAACAAGGTTTTTTTACAGCAATCATTAAGTTGTCGTGAACTCCAAGCAATAAAGATACAGCATAGAGGCGTCACATCCGGGAACTAACACCTCCGGGCAAAACGGACCTTTTACGGGCGCCATAAACGTCTTAATTATCCATTAACATTATATACCTCTAATTACTAACTTACTATCCACCATTGCTGCCTGTGACCTTTCAAAGGGCTGCGTGTGATAGGTCGTTGAGCATTGATAGCTCAATATTACGCGGTAGTTCTAATCATATTCCGATGCAGTAAACACAAAATTTTCAGATATTTTGTCATCCTTTTAATTCTGCAATCATCATCAAATCTAAGTTCCTTAACTTCTTGATACGACACGATCCCGGCCTTCTCCTTTGTCTGGTCTAAATTCTGCAAACCAACGGGAAGAAAATTATAGCACAAAATAAGCCCATCATCACAACTATACGTATACATACAGTGGACTTTTGTTGGATGACATTTTGATTAAGTTCGAGTCGAAAGGCCCGACCTCAACTTATTAAACGCGCCTTTTCAAGTTTTAAATAATAGTAATATTCTAAGTAATGATGTTACGAAGTTTCGAAAACTCAATTAAATGGAGCTAAGCAAAGGTCAACATTTAAATTAGAATTGGTTTTCAACTTGACGTTACAACACCTAAGTGCTAAACTAGGATTTAAACTTCAGATTATTGAAGCGGCTTTTAACATTGAGCGTATAAAAACGATGCGTAGCATTCGCATTACGTTGCGGGCCTCAAGTGATTCCAGCCAGATGATCATTAAGCTAACTAGACAATGGTCAACGTAATCGACGCATTCGCATTACCCAACAAGAGTTACTCGAGTAACAACTCAACAATAAGATTAAGAAGTTAAAGACCTCCCTCCAAGCAATCTTTCAGCTTTTAACTCTAAGTAAGAGACCTATGAAATATTTTACAGTTACAAATTGTTGGATTGTAAAATATTTTGAAGCAAATTTAAAGAAAGATATATGTTTTTGTCGTCAGTAGATCGAAACAGGAGATAGATTAAATATTGGGGGCGACTATAACGCACACACCCTACTCCATTAGTAGTGGGTGAAAACTGACACACTCCTAATCTTAAACGTGTGATGAATGACTATTTTCGATAGCATCTAGATGATTCTAAACTGCTCTTGCGGCGTGTGAGTTGCAAGTGTGCAACTCAGTAGGTGGTATTGAGATGCGCACGATTTTGCTAATGAAACGGACCATATTCGTTAGGCCAGGGCTGTCGCAACGCGCTGGCCTAGACGTTGATTACGAAATTGGGGAAACGACTCGAGTTAGTACGAAAGTTTCTGATAATATGAAAAGACTTTCGAACTAAAGAAAGTGTTTAGAGAGTTGGATTAGCGCGTTACCATGGTTTGGTAAAGGTTTGGGTTCGATTCGAACTCCAATTCGATAATTATTTTTTCTGGTTTTTCTGTTAAATTTTTACAACACCGCGATCACCATCTGACCTGAGCGTCTAGTGTAATCAACGGCTAAAAATAAGTCTCGATCTTGTTTGCGTTACGGGTGTCAAATATTATGAGAATTGAATGTTATCGATACGAGCCATTAGTGCCGCTGCTAATGTGCCCATAGTACCTAATCCAGACGTAAACGCGAATGCGATCGAGACGTTTTCTTTGACCGTTGATTACACTAGAGACTGTTCAGCCCTACATTTTGTTTACCAGTTACCAGGATTCCATTGCCCATATAGGCGCGTTTGCGCAACCTCCGGTAGGCGTGTGCGGTTGCGAATCGTCGCCGTCGCTCTAGATGCGCGGAGACAATGCGTTGCGCCAGCGCACGCCGCACGACGTTTTGCGCAAGACGTTTGAAGATCGCGGAAACCGCGCTGTCCCTTTCGGATTGGCTTGGAATAGAAGGGAAAGGTGATGGGCTTGTGGATTTAGAATTGCTTTGAATATACAGCCTATGAAGTTGATAGTTAAGTACATGTTGTTGTATCGAACAAACAAGTTGTGTTTTAAATAATTTATTGAATCAGGCGTTACTTTGCGGAGGTCCATATTTATGAACTAAAAAAACAATTACTTTGCTCACCCGCGACCACTAATGACAAATAGTTATATCTGTGCGGCAAATGTATGTTTCCATGCAACACCTCCACCTCCACTGCTACACGAATCAACACATGCCACACAGACCCAACTATCACCACCACCACTATACTAAACGCTGACGCGTTTCGTACCTAATTATTTCCAATTGTTCTAAAACCGATAGCCGCAAACCCTTATCACAATAATGTAAAATTTCGTACGTATCTGAGTCTAACAACGAATGATTCGTTTCTAATAAATGCTTGGCAAAGTTTGATTTCTCTGGATGATCATGCCTATATGACGAGACATGCTCTTTAAATCTAGTATCAAAGCTTCGACCGGTTTGTCCAATGTATACTTGACTACAGTCGCCACAAGTGAGTTTATATACGCCCGACCTGTTCCCTTTATCCACCTTTTCTTTGTTATTACAAAGTCTAGAACGTAAAGAATTAGTAGTCTTAAAGGCAACATTGATGTTATTTGATTTTAAAATATTATAAATCGTAGTGGAAGTGGTGGCATGTTGAGCGGTTGTTGTTGTGCTTCGTAAATGGCCTCGTGGAGAGTGCCGAAACGCGTCAGCGTTTAGTATAGTGGTGGTGGTGATAGTTGGGTCTGTGTGGCATGTGTTGATTCGTGTAGCAGTGGAGGTGGAGGTGTTGCATGGAAACATACATTTCCCGCACAGATATAACTATTTGTCATTAGTGGTCGCGGGTGAGCAAAGTAATTGTTTTTTTAGTTCATAAGTTGTGTTTTGATACTTTCAAAGGTCTTGTTTCACATTATGGATGTGCAATTGTGATTAGTGATGTAAGTGAAAAGAAATTCATTGATATGATTAATTTATTTTTTAGGGAGATAGCGGTGGGTTTGGCGCAAAAGAAGAACGCGGCATCATCCTCTCTAGATAATACATACATACGTCTAGATAGATAGATATCCTTTCTAGGCAGGAAGATTTTGCGCAGCATTGGTACACCCCATTAGGCACACGTGTGCCTAATGGGGCGTGTGTGTGTGTGTTAACAGCACTTCCTGAACATTGCATACTCTTTGACCGTATTGGACATCGACCGATCGAACTCTACAAGGTTTCATGCGTGTACTGCAATACAAGAGAAAGCAACATCAGCACGAGCGAAAATCCTCCATGTTAGCAAGTTCCGCTTCATAAAGTTATATACGTTCGGATTAAGATGTCGAAATCGCAGCCTCGGAGTATCCCAAATCGCCCACTACTCGGCGTAGGCGAGCTCCAAATTAATTTTATATTGTACTGCGACAGATTTATCCGCCATCTGTATTTAGGTTATCTCTCGCACTGACAATGAGAGCTGATAACATCCGAATGTCGTAATTCATAACTCGCGCGTCGAAGGCGAGAGAAAAACGCCATATTGCTTTACAAGTACAATAGCAGTCTCTGACCGGCGTGGGAACGCACAAGTATGCGACAATGCACTTTGTTGCAGCGTGCCTTCCTAAAATTACATTGAATTGCCACAAAGTATTGCTTTGTCTCCCTCAGTGCTCATTGCACATCGTATTATGTTATGAATGAGCATTGACAGGGGTGTGTGAGTTCTGTCAGGCCCCATTTCATCAACTTTACAATTGTCAGTTTACAAACTACATTTCTTTGCCAATATGAAGCGCGCTAAAACAAAAGCTCTTCAAGTCAGCAATTGACACCGAATTGTCATTGAAAACTGACATCTGTGAAGTTGGTGAAATTGAGTCGAAAGTATGATGAAGTATTGTGTGAAAAGCAAATGAGACTCAACAAATCCGTTCCTTATTTAAGCACAACACCAAACTAGACTCCTCAGTGATTTATTTACACAAGTCAACTTCCTGCTTCAGTTAAACAAACGAGGTTTCCGCGGACGCGTAAAAATAACGCATCGTTAGTCCATGTCGACGGGTACGAAAAAGTATGCAAATGAGTGAGTAACAAAAACAGGCGGCGGTGACTCACCGGTTAGGTTCGCGGTTCTCGTGCTAACTAAGCCGTGAAAGCAGGTTTTTTAACCCTAGCTAATGTGTGAGACTTTGAAAATGTTTCAATAGATACCTGACATGTACAAAACTGTCTGTAGCTAAATCTTATTCGGCTCCCATGTTGTAATCAAACGCTCTATCTTCAAAAAACCTCTGGACCCGGTAACAACTTTACATCTGCTATCGCGTGAACCACCTTTTCAAATTCCTTGTCACTGATAAATTCGCTAAAGATTCGAATTCGACAATTTGTCAAGAGTTAAAGTTTAACACATCTAACGACAAATTCTTCTATACTTAATGGTGATATAACATAAGTTTAATTTTCTATCACACCTAGGTGCTTACTCATTAGCACCGTTGAATGTTGAACTTACGTTACGTATAACTCGAATTCCTAGAAAACAATTATAAGCTGCGATTAGACCAGTGCACCAGGCATGACTAACAATAGCACCGCGGCATATGTCAACATTGAACTATTGTTCGCCTCAGGAATTCTATTATCCTTTAGTTAAAAGAGACAATGAAAACCTCTTTGCAACTGTACAAACAAACTCGGTACACTTTCCGAGTGTCAGACCGTCTGGCGCTAATTCGGTGCTAAAACGCGCGAGACCTAAATAGCGTACGATGTTGATGTGAACTAATAACTGGTTTATCTTTTTGAATGAATCGGTCAGTTTCGTATGCGAAAATTATGCGACCGAATCACGAAAGGCGCGCCCTGCGGGTCCGCCGACCCCGCTGACTCACGGTCTAACGACGAATCGCCGAAACCGAACGAATCCTAATATCCGACCGCCGACCGTACAGGTGTCTTATTACGACAATCGATTTAACTGTAAACTACTGTTAATTCTCTTAACTATGCATCTGCGAAACCAAAATACGGAACGGCCGCGCAACCCGTTGTATTTATTGAGTCGTTTTTGTTGTTTCTATGCATTATTCGTCTCGAGGTATGCTTGGTATTTCGCTGCCCAGGTGAAACTCGTTAAGGTGAGGTCGTGGCGAGTCGACCTTATTTTTAAAGCCCCTTTTTATGTGATATGAAATAAACGTCCGTTATTCACGAAGGTTAAGGGCGCGCGTCCGGATCGCAGAAATATGTCAAGTGATATCTCATAATATTACGAGTGGGTTTCCTTATAAGGGGAAAACGTAGTCGCGCTCGGGAGATGTTATCTGGAAACATATCGGGGAGTATATCTTGGAAATGGCGTAGATACTGATTGACTGTGACAACTATAAAATCTAGTTTATTACCGCGCTTGCGAAGCCAGCGTATCTATATAGCCGACTGCCACATGTCATAAAAGTCAAGAACCTTATTTGTAACTCGGTCTGGCCGTATTGACAGCCACTTATATTTAATATCGTTTAATGACATTCTTAAGGCGTAGATAAAACGAATTAAGGCTTAATTAATTGATATTAATACGGGGATAACTTCGCCTATTATCGAGGAGAAAGCTTTGCGTGGGATCCCGCATTAGTGTTTTAAATAAGATGTTATCAGTACTCGACCATTCAAAATATTACAATAACGACGATATAAATAACTTCCTACGTTAGGAACAAATAGAAAGAAAAGAAAAAAACAAGCGGGCAATTTTTGAGAATTCTCATTCCACTGGGGCCACATCTTATCAAATTGACAGAAAATTATGCCTATTCCATAAATATGCTCATTTATGAAATCCTTTTTTAAAAAAAAAAATACGAACCAAATTTCACGAGAATCGTTCGTGATATGCAACCTGTAGAGAACAGCCGGTCAGACATCCGGACATACGAAACAATTTTTGCCCACGCTGAAACGGACACTTTGCTCGCGCTTCGCGCTCATTCGGTCAATCAAATTTCATACTTGATTGGAAATAAGTAGTCATGAAAAGAGGTCCCAGGAGAATGAGAATTCTGAAGAATTACCCGAGATACCTGTAGTGTAGTCACGAGTGTAGTTATAAATGAAATGAAATGAAATAATAATGAAATGAAATAAATTTTTATTCCAGAATAATAAATTCCATAAGTTAAATCAAACCAAATCAAATCAAATTATATTAAATCAAATTAAATTACAACAAAAAAAAAAACAAATTGATCTTAGGACAAGTATGAAATTGGCTCAATATCGCGGTTATAAACACCGCCTGCCCATGCACCAAACAAAAGTTGGTACGTATTCAGATAATATTTGGGTACTCAAAATAGTAGAGTAGAGACACTTTATTCCCACAGTAAAGCTAGAAACCAGAGCGAGACGTCACTACACTATCCACAACCGACAGGTCAAGTTTTGGCAGGCGAACTTGACACAGCGCACCGATAGAACGAGGTCACTCGGCCGGCGGGGCATTGAGATTTTACGACAAGTTGTGTAAAAGGACACCGCTGTGATGGAAAAATTTTGCTAAGCTGTGTCCGGACGGATTACGTTAGTGTGTCTAATCTACAGGTGTCGGATTTACAGAATGTAGAAACCTCAATGGTTGCGAGAGGCGACCAGACTTCGCGAAATACGGACTTCCGAAGGTTCTTTAGGTGTCGAAATGAGCAGTCTAGAAGCTAACAACGGATGCGAGAAAATCTAGAAATCATTGTGAAAAGAAACTTGATGAAGCATTAATTTTATACCTCTAGCTTTTCAAGCTACGTAAAGTCGAAACATGACCCATCAGGCAGTTAATAAAACTGACACTTTACTAATACTTGTAGATACGTCTGAATCTGAAACATCCTATCAAACGTCATTGTGCCTTGGATACTTCTTTGTAGAGCAATCTAAACCCCTATTTATTACTCCCAATCTTTACTAAAACCTAGATATAACTATAGGGCTTCTGCTCGAGAATTCTCAAACTCGAGAAGACTCGAGACTATAACCTAATCACTGTTATAAAATTACAGTCATTCCTACGTGAGCCGATCCTATCCGAGCCAATATTATAATTTTTGACACAAGAAAAAGTCTCGATCCCGTTCGCAAACGTACTATTCTCATAGTATTTGACACGTTAACGCGATCGAAACGTTTGTTACGACGTGAAATTTACACAGGGCTCTGAGTCAAACAGAAAAACAAAAGCGCGACGACTCGAACAGGAACGCGCGCGCATCTAACTCGCCTAATTACGGTCGGACGGCCACCGTCGCCGGATCATTCATACGTCAATCCGCCGGAGATACAACGACGGCATGGGCTAACGAAAGACGCCGAAGAAAACGAAACTAGTTCGACGCGGAAAAACCAGCGAACTACTGACACGCGTATTTATTAAGAACAACTTAACCATTCATATAAACATCAGGATGTGCCCTTTGGAATTTTTTGAATACAGGAACGGCGGAGCGAGCCCGCGGGCGGTGAGCGGTGCGCGGCCAGCGGCGGCCGTGCGCGACGACACTAACAGTGCCACAAAATTGGCAACACAAACGAAGTGCCAAAAGGCCAAAAGGGAGAAATAATAGTTAGCGTACATGACGTTTAAGATCCTAAGTACATGTTCTTGATTGGAATTTACTTCATCCAGTTAAAGTACACACAAGTTGTATAGGTATTAGATCTAGAATGTTCCTAAATAACTCGCTTATCTTCATTAAGATTCACTTTATATTTATAATATGCGGAAAAAATTGGGGCGTGCTGACCTTGTCATTGTGTTCTAATAGCGGCCAAAATATTCCATTGTGCGTTTGGTAATGCAAAATGCGCCCGCGCCGTCGCCGACTGAATTTGAAACTGTTTGTAAATAAGTATATCGCAAGTTACGACGAGAATAAGTTTGCTTAAGGGAGCTTAAGAAAAATTTGTTATATTGACGTGTACGAGTAATTAGTTTTACGGGTGATAGTGGTTCTGTTTCAGACAAAAAAATGGTCAAGTACCAAAAGTTCTTCTTATTCAAGGATGTTTTCATGAAATGGTAACGATTTAAGTGCCCAAGAAGAAGAAATACTTTATCATAGATAGTAAAAATAAATTTTTTTTCTACTTAATCATGACTTAAATGTCATCAGGAGGTTTTCTTTCTATGAACTAAAAACAATTACTTTGCTCACCCGCGACCACAACGCGCGCGTTTCTTTCTCTTGTATCGTACTACAAACAATAACAATTACAAGAAGAACCTATTTTTTTTTCCTTATACTTTATCTATTTTCCAACAATTATTATGATAAACTATCAAAATCAGTATTGAATCAGAGGCGTTGCTGGCGCCGACTTTTATTACTGCAATTACAAGGTGATCCATCGCCGCGCATGCGTGAAACACACGCTTTTTCGCGCAACAGGGTACATGACTATTAGTATAACTACTAGTTTCAGCCTTAAAAAAGTTAATACCACAATTAGACAGTGGGTACCGCCCCAGCTCTTTAGAGACCAAAAGTGACAAAGATTTGTTATGCCCCAGAACCAGGAGATGTCCTGGGGCATAACAAAACTTTGTCACTGCGCCACTATATCAGCATACTGTACTTAGGCTAGCGTAATTAGGCTTTTGCACGAACCAATAAATAATGTAAACGAGCGCACGATCAAACTGAATTGGGGCCAGAGCAGCGCTCGCGCATAGGCTAGGGCACGACGTCATTGCCCCTATCACCTTAGCGCTGCAGTCGGGGGAATAAAGAACTAATCACAAAGGAGATTAAGTTACAGATTTAGGGACTGTATGGATCAGTTACTCTTTAAACTAAACGAAGAACTCTGAGGTCTTCGACGCATACAAAATTACAGCTTTACCTCAAACTCCAAAATACTTCCAAATATGCAACAGTAGGCAAACCCATCAAATTTTAATTTTAGATCATTCCCTTATCGCTCAAAAATATGAAGTTTGAGTGGGATGGGACATTACACCATTTGCAAAGCAGTAGTTAATAATAAACGCATAATCCATGGGAAAGATTGTGGCGATGAAAACATGACCTAATAGATAATATTACACATAATAGACTCATGCAACATGATACGGAACATAATTGGAGAAGCATCGCAAAAATAGAAAAAGCACTCGCTGTAAGCAAGGCCCGTGTATGGTTTCGTGCAGCCATTAAATGTTCAAAACAAAGGTTAATTTCCATGCATCCCGGTTTCCTCTCTAATGTATTGAATTGAGGCGCATGTGTTGATCAAAGGCGCGCGCGCAGCGATCACGAGTGCCATTGCTGGAATAATTAATGGGCGAGCCGCGGCGGCAGGGTCAGTGACAGCCCACTCCCTACCAAATGCGTGAGGGCGAACGTGAGCAGTACACAGACCATTTAAACCACGTTACACTATCATTACCATGTCAGCGGTACACTCATTAATTTACTCCTTGAAACATAACCTAAGTGAAACGGCAACGGGAACGTCTGTTAAACGCCATCATGCAAATTCTTAATGATTTAAAGGACCCCGGAGAATTTATCGGCCGTGTTCCGTTGAAAACGAAAACCGAAAACCCATAAATTTAAAGTTTCTAAAGACCAGAGCCTCGCGTCCGTTCCACTTACGAAACCAGCTGAAGGAACGGATATTAGCCATTCAAATCGGCGAGAACAATACCCTCGGTTAGGGGGTCGCTCGCCAGACAAACTCATGCAAATACACGCCACTTGAAAAAATCACCGGTTAGCCGCCTCTATTGTTTAGCGTGAAAAGATTTACTAGCGCTAGTTGTGCTTACCGAAACACTGGCTACTTAAACATAACATAATTTACAGTTTACAGTATAGGGAGTCATGCAGGGAATCCTTCAAAGAATTAGGTTTGCTTACTTTACCAGCACTCTATATTTTGGAACTTTGTAAACTTGTACGATGATTCCCAGATAAATTTCCGTGAAAAAACAATTTTCATAGTGACAGGCTTAACACTATATTTGAGCATGACGTGAGTCCCTTTAGGTAAAGCAGCAAACAGCAGCAACAGCAACAGCAAAAGTGCCTACCTGATACTAAATTCTTGGTTTCTCTAAAGAAGTACCTCATAGATCTGTGTCTATACGACCTCAATGAATATTATGCATAATACTCTTCTGCAAAATATTACACGAGAAGTTTGAAATTAAATTAAATTTAATATATTTAATTATGTTTTAATAATTAACTGAAATTGCTACGCCGTATTGGTAAAATTGTGTTGAGACCTATTTATATTTGTAACACCTACTATGTATCACACACAATTTATTGCACATAAAGAAACTGAAACTATACTCCAAGCCAAAGTATTCACGAGCAAACACCTCTGATTAATATGTAAACGAGATTACAGCGAAACAAATTGCTAGCTTTAATCAAGTAGATTCACAAATGAGTAAACTGAAGTAGTCGAAGCGCTGTCAGGGTGGCCGAGTACTGTCTAACGCAACGCAAGCGCTGCAGGCGCTCCCGACTTGAATTATCACGGCATCTCGTATTAACCCAGATTAATATACAGCTCTAAGGAGGAAATAAGTCTTTAGCCCGTATAATATTACGTCTGTCAGCGAGATGCACTCGACCGACGCGGTTGACTGAACCTCTGCCTAAACAGTCCTTGAACCAAGTGTTATTAGCAAAAACAAGAACGACCTCATTCGCTTTTATGGCGGCGATCATTATCGTGACCGCCACGTGACATCCGTTGTTTTCCTGAAAACTGGCAATCAAGGTGGAGCCACCTACAACAGAGACGTGGCTCGTTAACGCAGTTTGTTTATTGCGAATTAGTCCATACAAGGAGACGCCACCGGACGCAAACAATTTAATGGTAACCACAATTGAGGGCAACAATCAAGATTGTCAAAACGTTTTTGGCAAGGATGATTAATTCGCTGTTTTGATTCGAGAATCAAGATTTCTAAATCACCGCAGCAAAACACATGATTACTCGTACTTCAATTAAGAGCGTTAACTGCACTCTTTCCTGTTGCTTGTTAAGATTCCTATCGCAACTTTATCTCCTTCCTAGCAATCGAGGCACTGGAACAATGCGTAAGATTTTCTCAACATTTCCTAGGCCGTACTGATTTAGTTCTCGTTAATCTAGTGGACGGGGGGATAAGATCACTAGTGAGAGTTCAGCGTGTATCTCGGAAGTCGTGTCGGAGGTCCGCGGAGCGATACCGATCTGCGGAAGTCACTCTCGCTTGCATTGTGCACAGCCGCCGGAACGGCGACTGCCCTCTGAACTACACGAGCCCGGCGCCGGCACACAATACAAACAAAACGTGGACGCAGGGAACACGGGGAAACGTTCCGCTCTGCGTTTCTATCTGAGGAGAGAGTTCGGAAGACGGTGTCGAGTTACGGTGTCCGATTCTACCGTGAGTGACAGCGGACGTGTAACGTGAATACTTTAGAACGTAGGAACGCGAACGGTCTCGCAGCGCGCTTCACGACAAAATGGTGCGAAGGCGCCGGCGGCGCGATTACCGCAAAACACAGCTTTTGTTGACAGCTAATAAGTTTGAGGAAACGCTGCAATTGCGCGGCCTACTTGCGCCCGCGCCGGGAGCCTGCGGCGGGCCCGCTACTCGGCTCAATCTCGCTTCTTACCGTCTGCGTACTACTTTTACTAAAGGAAAATTAACTCATTGTAAGTCAACAAACCACAATTAGCTTCAATGATTCGAGTTTATAAAATTTTGCAAGAATTGCGATGTACTGTTATAAATAAGTACCTATTTGAATTCCTTTTCAATTGTGTCCTCGCTGTTTACAGTAATGTCAGGCTTTAACAAAATGACGGCACGCCCGCCATTATGATTATGGCTTCAGTAAGAATGGGTTATGCAACTGATAGTAGCCGGGTAGTGTCCGCTCGGGACTCGGGACGTATCTATCGGCGCAAGATATTAATTTGGTCCGGGCACGAACAGACGTTTCGGAACATTCGCGAACATTCCAGCATCCAGATTCCAGAGTAATCGCACCTTGACATTAAACGGCCAGTATTGAGCCCGAATCGGTCTCTATTGTTCTGCAATACGGGCATCCCTCGCTTTACAGCAAAGAATAAATGTAGCAACGTTTTCTGTACCGTGGAATTTCTTAGCATTGTGTTTTTGTTTCTCAACACCCGTTCTCGAGCCATTGAAAAAAAAAAACAATAATTCTTTAAGTTGTACGAGTAAGTGCCTATAAACATTCAAGGACATTTATGTAACTTTAATTTACTATATCCAAAGGAGCTGATCTTGTTTTTGCCGCAGTCGCGATGCCAAAGAAAGCATGAATCCATCAGGAGCATTAGTACCAGCCGGGCTGGTTCCTACAATGGCCGCGAGATGGCAGCCAACTAAATGGACCTGTCGTATGACCGATTGGCCATAACCATAAAACCTGGCGTCTAGCTTTGTCCTCCTGACAGACGATTGAATGAGCATCAGATAAATTATTGCCATAAGATTTGAGTCGACCGGCGGCTACATACGCCATATTTATGACTCTAGCATGTTATATATAGGGCTGTCAGGTTGTGTAAATCGTTACGAGGATTCATTACGGTTAGAAAGCGACGGAAAGGTTATCGGTAATGACAGTTTTGATATTTTCCCATTTGGAGTAACGCGTTTAAGTGCCGTTGCGTAAGTTAGTCTGACATATCTACCAACTAGTCTACAAGTGGAGAACACTACACGCCAAGTTCAACAGATTGAGAATGACATGCTTGGACCGTGAGATTTATTTAGAACCAATTAGTATACTCCTTTCACAGATATTAAGAGAAGTAAGTACCACCTGCCCAATGGTCCGATGCCATTAAGCAGACAGCAGACCCAATGTGGACAAGGGAAATGGATAATAGTTCTTGATGGAGAAGAATTAAAGAGGCATTATGGCGAATACATGCTGAAGAACAAATAGAGAAGGTTTATTGTACAATCCGCCTATTTGTAGAACTCTATCGACGCCTAGCAGCTGTATAACTTTACTGTAAAAAAGCAATCAGTGACTGGATACGGACCTTAAATTATGAGGAGACAGAGGCATTCTTAAATTAAGCAACCTGTATAATATTGTTCTATTAAAAACAGAATTATTAATGTCAAATGTAAGATTATATTTTATCTTAACAAAAAAAGTATAGATTAAGATTAATGATCAAGATTCTTCATACATTCACGCTGACACACACAAACACACATGCACGCACACACACACACACACACACACCACACACACACACACACACACACACACACACACACACACACACACACACACACACACACACACACACACACACACACACACACACACACTCACACACACACACACACACACAGTTAGTAGTGCTGTACTCATAGGAATTCTTCTTGGTTTTTGCTTAACCTTCGAGTAAGGGAAGAGCGGAACTTTCCGACACGAGCATCTATTTATGCTTAATGGAAGGTTCCAACCTTGTTTCTAGATGTAACAAAATGTAAAAAACCAATAAAACTTTTTGAATTTGCATTAAAAAAAAAAGAAGGACCCTTGTATAGTTAAAGAAAGGGCACTATTACATATTATATCAAGTGATTGACTCACCGACTTATAAAATTGTAATCAGAGCATACAAAGGTGAAGCATGAAGAAATTGGCATATAACTGTCGAAACTCCTAACGTTTGACGGAGTGGTGCCTTAGATAATCTTATTTTAGTCGAGTTTCCCAGGGGAAATCTCTATGGCCACGAGTGGCAATGAAAAATTTATTGACCCAAATAACAGGATTATTTTGTTACGAATTATTTCCAAATTTGTTTTGTACACGCGATTGATATTTTTCATATTAATAATATAAGAAAGTAGATTGTTCATTTAACTCAAGAAACTCGACACGCAGAAAATCAAGCCACACGAGCGATGGAAGATTAATAGGGTTGCCAGTAATCATGATATTTTTCTATGAATTATTTATATAACATCCATCTATAAAAACACAGTTTTGTGGCAGCTGTAGATAACACCGTAGCATAGCATACCACTGTAGCATACTAAGCAAACAAGGGTGTAAATGTTGACATATACATATTGATGTGGAGAAGGCAGCTTCCATCTTAGAACAGGAAAGGAATGGAGATGTTAACGTGAGATTTCCCGCTCTGCCAAAACTCCAACATTAAGTCTGACCAAAACGATCCAGGGTCTGTTGATTGTGAGCGTGTTTTTGTGTGACAGTTTTGTTTTAGTGTGAGTTTTTAGGAGCGTAACAAATTTAGACATAAGCACAGACGTGTGCTGTGTGTGTTCCTCGTCCCCCTCAAAAAGTGGCAGAAAAAATGTAGTGCATAGATAAGCCAAAGTCGCCTCCCGTCTGTCTGCTTTATGGCTTCCATCAAGAATTGGGAAGAAGAATAAAAGCATAAAATGTCCGTGAGATTTAATCATAGTGAAATAAACGGATCGGGCGAGCAGAGCCTCTAGTGTAATCAATTGACGACCAAAAAATACGTCTCAAACGCGTTTGCGTTACGGGTGTCAAACAGTAGGTATGCGAATTGTTTGTTGTCGATAAGAGTCACTAATAGTACAACAGACGTAAAAGCGAACGCGATCGAAACGTTTTTTTAGACTCTTTGTGTCCTTAGTGTAATCAAAAAGCGCAAAATACATCTCGATCGAGTTTGCGTTAAAGTATGAGAATTGTTCGCGAACGCAATCGAGACGTATTTCTTGGCCTGGTCATCGATTACACTAGAGGCTCTGAACCTTGGCGCGCAGTGTGCGTTACGCTGCCGCCGGTTCGTGGGTTCAAAGAGGAACGACTACGAATTAGTTTCAAACATATTCACTATAAAAGTTAGAGTGAAAATTCATATAAATTCACATCTCTCTCCGAAATGCCAAGCCCTCGTGGTGGTTAAGACCCAGTTTAATTTATGTTAGCTTGTTTATATGAAACACACTGGTCATCTTTTATTTTCAATACATTACTTCCAACCCTGCGTAATACTAGTGACACGTGTCCGTAATAAGCGTCGACATCTACACGTGATTCCGACATACACAAGACTGTTATATCTGTATGTATGTGATTATTCCTTAGACTAACATGCATAGGTACTGTTGAAGAAACTGAATGTTGAACAATTTATTGAAAAGGTTTTTTGGTAAAAATCTTTTGGGATAGGTAGAGACTAACGAACAGGTAGTTCCTATAATAGTCATTGTCATCAGCCTATTACGTTACACTGGGCACAGGCGTAATCTCAGTCTGAGAGGGCTTGGCCTATAGTTTCCACGCGGGCTCTGTGCGCATTTGAATTTCTTCGCAGGAGTGTGTATGTCTCCACACAATGTTTTCTTTCACCGAAAACCATCCCGATTCAACTAGCTTTCTAATTTTAAAAATTGCATTGAAATCGGTATATCCGTTAGGGAGCTGGGATGTCACAGACAGATACACTACACAGGTCAAACTTATAACGTCCTGTTTTTTGTGGGAAGTTAAAAACGCTGATGATGATGATTTTTTTAAACCTAAGACTTTCAAACTATCTAATAACATAATAACGGTACAGTCACGACGGGCAACAAAGGATCATGTTCAGATTACGGCGACAAGCGGAAACGCGGAGCTAATTATCATAACGCACTCACAGCTAAAACGGCCTAACTCAAAACATTGTCAGTCAATAAACAAACGAGATCCCGTCAGTTTAAGATTGAATTTAGAAGTGTCATTTTGGAGTTAGGACTCTTTGGATAGCGGTGCGGTTTAATTTGGTGGTTGGGCGTGCGCGTGAGTCTTAGTCGTGACGTCACTTGGAAAAGGTTGATTAATTCATTTGTTTAGGGAATGAAGTGCGTAAGATTGTAGAGAGAAGGAGATATGAAGAATGGCACAAATGAGATGTCACTATACGGCCATCTTGGGAGAACTACATTTAAATAAACAATTCAATTGACATTATGCTCTTGCGTCAAGCCATTAGATAGATCTTTGCTTAAAAAAAACTTAGTTTATGTTATCATTGTCACAAAGGCAATTTTTTTTAAATGGTCCTTCGAACCGGATGGCTTTTTTTGCTCTACTTTCTTCTAAAGATGTTACAATGAGTTAAAAAAAATACAGATTTTTTGCTTTGGTTCTATCTGAAGCCCTATTAGTATATTTGAATGAAAAAGTACGACTTTTTTATACTTCTACTGTAGGGCTAGCACGACTGGCGGTGACTTTTGTCGCGCGAGATTAAATTACCCGTCGCGTTGCATTCTGTAGGTCTAGCGCAACTCACAGTGCGACTTCTATCCCGCGCTAGAACAACTGCCCGTTCTTTTCTGTCACTCAGAATGTAACGGGACGGGTAATATAATTTCGCGCGACAAACAAAGTCGCGGCCAGTCGTGCTATCCCCCTCTGGCGCGATCCCCTTGAGCGCAGATCTTTGGCCGACCTTAAGCCGCCGTCACACTCCGATTTCAATAAGCCACCTTTAATCGGGGCGACGCGGTGCACTGACATTTGGAGTTCACGGCTCTTGGCAATGGCGATACACGAGTATAATAGGTGAACCTTGAACAGCGTTCGGCTGATATTGAAATAACATTATGTGTTTTTGGAATGCTACCTCTCGCAGTGAAATAAACGGATCACTCACGTATGTCAGTGGAGTATAATCCGACATGTTTCGGACAGAGCGCGCGAGCAGAGCCGCGGCGCGCAGTTTACGTCTCGCCACCGGTGTGGCGTGTGCTCCCATAGGAAGGACTACGGATTAGTCCGAAACATGTCGGGCTATACTCGACTGACATACGTCAGTGACAAGTAACGGATTAAATTAATTTGCTCCTCCGCGAAGTAGTGCAGTATGGTCATGCAACATAGCCTCGTCTGCGCTGAGTATTTATTTTCATGCACTAATTTTCCTGCCCTCCCTACACAAATTGAAAATAAAATAATCAACGCAAACGCTACTAAGCCCACAACCAAAACTACCACCACCAGTAAAATCAGTGGTGATCACTTACTATCAGGTGACCCACTTGCTCGCTTGCCTTCCTCGTTGTATAAAAAAAAAAAAATAGTACCGGACACGTGTTTCGCTTCTCTCCGAGGCATCCTCAGTGGACGTCATCGATGTTTACACCCCGACCGTCAGTCGAAGGGAAAATTAGTGCATGAAAATAAATACTCAGCGCAGACGAAGCTATTTTGCATGACTATACTGCACTACTTCGCGGAGGAGCATTTGCTCCGCAAAGTTACGCCTGAATCAATACAATTCGTGAGTGATCCGTTTATTTCACTATGATTGAATCTCACGGTAGTTTCATGTTAAAAGCTACCTCTCGCCTTCCAGAAAGAGGTCGTCAATCAAACAAGTGTTTTTTTTTTTAGCAAACATCCAAATTCGTGACAGGTTTATATGCCTTCGGCTTCTGAACCCATCTTAGAATGTGTGTAGATAAAGTAATGTATGCAACTCTACATAATTAGGATTTAAAACGCTCGTGTGTAACAGTTGCATAAATTACTATTTACTTACTTTAAAAACGGCGTCAAAGTTAAACGCTGTTACTGCGAATGACTCAATCGTGTAGCCACACAGCTCTCGCTTACCTGCAAAAAAGAAACAAAATTTTCATAATAACAAGATACATCTAAAATCTAAATGGAAGCCCAATAGTACGGCATTGTTTTCCGACAATGAATCCGGATAAAATTATTTGTGTAATCTAACAGCGAACCGTTAAACACTAACAGAAGTGGCTTACATAACTGAAAATTACTTTGACCCAGAAACAAATTATGCATGTAACGATTTTATGTCGTTTCTCGTTTAACTCCGAACTTGGGCGTTGTCCATTTTTAACCCCCGGCGCTAAGTTAAGCGTTATAGGTTTGACCCGTGTATTTGTGTATCTGTGTATCTACCTCTGGCATCGTAACTCTTAAAGCAGGAGTTCCCAACCAGGGGGGCACGCCTCCCAAGGGGGGCATAGAGAGAGTTGCATTTTCTTTTTCTTTTTTTTATAGGCGGCAAACAGGCAAGAAAAAACAACAAAATAAACAAACAACATCAACAAATAACATTTCAATGTAATGTTTAATTTACACGCATAAAACTTATTGAAAAGTAAAAGGGGCGGGGGGGGGGGGGGCGCATAAAAATATTATTAATAGTTCGGGGGAGCCTCAACAAAAAAAAAGTTCGGAAACCCTGTCTTAAAGGAATTTTGTTTGGAACGGAAAGTTAATTTACCTAATCGAGATGGCTTTACTTGAACTTTGAAATTAAAATGTCTGGGGGTAAGCTATAAAACTTCTCGTAAACTTTCGTGTCACTTGCGCGTACGCAAGCCGCGAAAGGAAACAGTAAGTATGTACGCACCTTTATTGCAAACCATTATTAACCAAACACGAATAGGTATTAATAATAGGCTTCATGCTAGGCAAATTACAGAAGGACATATTAGCACAAATGATTTTATGAACTTAAATGGCCAACGCCATATTTGATCGTGAATTAATGTGGTTAACACAAGGTTTCTGCATCCAGGATATTCTGAATCAATGTCTTACTCAAGGATGATGATCATCATCATCATCATGTCAGCCGATTGACGTCCACTGCTAGACATAGGTCTCCCCCAAGGCTCTCCACTCCGACCGGTCTTGTGCTTTCCGCATCCACCGCGGTCCCGCGATCTTTACTAGGTCGTCGCTCCAACTTGTTGGAGGCCTACCGACAGCTCGTCTCCCGGTCCGTGGACGCCATTCGAGAACCTTCTGACCCCATCGGCCATCAGTTCTGCGAGCTATGTGCCCCGCCCACTGCCACTTAAGTTTCGCGATTCTTCGGGCTATGTCGGTAACCTTAGTTCTACTGCGGATATCATCATTACTGATTCTATCCCGCAGAGAAACCCCGAGCATAGCCCTCTCCATCGCCCTCTGAGGAACTCAGAGGCCGATGGAGATACTCAAGGATGTCAATTCTAATTTAATTAAGAATGTTATCGTAGCATTTCCTTCTAAAAATGTTGAAAATGGAACAAAGTAAAACGAAGAAGGATGGAAGAATGAAAAACAGAAAATACGACTGCCATTCTGGGAAACAAAATACCCTATGTCACTTCGACAACTGAGACGAAACTAATGAAACCTCATACGTTGAAAGCCGTCAAACTGTTTAGGCTGTAGAGCGAGCCGAAGAATTACACATACCTACATACGCTGGAAAAACATTTCGGCAGTCGAGTAAAAAGCATGGCAAACGGCTACAATTGTAGCCTCTTTGGCTTCAGTCGCTCTCGAATGAGGTCCAAACTTACGCGCAAAAGTCGACATGTTCAGAACATGTTTTTCGATTGTTTTGTGAGCATGATACGACGTATCTTTAGTTAAAATATCATTGGAGTTAAACTCCAATAGAAGGCAGCACGTAAAGACAGTTTCAATTATAATCTTACGAAACAATTTCATCCGGCTCGATGGACCGATTTCGACATCCAATAATCTTATTAAATATAACAACGTTTAATTATAACAAACATGACACGTCAAAATAATAGCTTACTTGCAGCAAGCACTAGGTTTACGCAACCGCTATGCAACTATACCTACCTAGTTAGAGGAAACCAAAGATATTGATGTGTTTTAAGGTTCCGTACCCCAAAAAGAAAAACTAAACCCCTATAAGATCACTTCGTTGTCTGTCTGTCTGTCAAGACCCTTCTTTTCTGGAACGCGAGGAAGAAGCAAGCTGAAATTAATCCCTTAAAGTTGTGAAAAATCAAACTTTTAAGTCGACACAATCAAAAGGTACAGTCATTAAAAGGGTCATTTCCATGCAAACACAGAGGGCTCAAACCCACGACCCTCTGCTTGACAGGCCATAGGTCAAACCACTAGGCTACACGGCTATTCTTCAAGTTACTCTTATTAAAGCGCATGACTCTGCGTTACTATACAGTAAATATACCGCCGACGGCCATTACCGTGTGACATACCGAGGACCGGCGCACGCACGTTGTGAAAGACGTGAAATGGCAGAATCGGTTCAAGGTGTCAAGTATGGCAGCAATTAACATTTGGCTAGATCACTTCTAGTTGATAGCGGTGATTTATTGGCATTGTATTCAGTAATGAGGCAGCACAACAAGATAGAACAGGTACTAGTAGGTACCTTGTATTATTGGCGCTTAAACTGTCTACCTAATACTTTAAATCAGAGATGTTAAGGATATCAACAAAAACCAGTCATAACAGGTCTCAATTGAACTCCGCCCTTATCCGTAATTATCCGAAACTTTTATATCGGATTCAGTTACGTTACGGTTACGGACAGATTTTTATTTCGGATATCCGATAGTTCCGGTTACGTTCTATAACCTCACTACTTTAAATTGTCATGAAAATTCTGTATCAATAATTAGAAATACGCATTTAAAATGTTAATCGCTACAGTAAACATTTCAAATATCTTCGCAGCCTTGCTTGACTTTAAAAACAAACGCGCATGTGCAATTAACAAACACATTTATGAAATTGTCCAAGTATTTTTTATTACAATCCCAACTTAAGAGCAGTTTTTACAGTATTTTAATGGCCCAGCAGATTGCTTAATCGCGACCACTTTTACAATGTGTTATGACAGTAATAACTCCGCGAAACGAAGCAGCCATTACCGACAAATTCAATTAGCGCCCACCGAATGAAGCTGTAATTATTTTTATTTATTTCTATAGCGCTATTTAGTGCTGACCGTTTGTTTCTAGCTCCGCATCACGTTTTGACGATTAGTCCCCAGTGTGCCAAAACGAACACATCGCGCAATAGGCAGGTACGTGAAGTTTTTTGACATGAAACTACAGTGAGAGTCAAGTTGAGCCTTAGACCTTACCCTTACTAGAGGTCTGAACCCTTGGCGTGGAGTGCGTCGCTGCGCTCCCAGAGGAAGAACGACGATTAGCGCTTGAAAACGTCCGAACCAAAACACCACTAACCGAGCGTCAATCAGTCTTAGTTTGGTCAAACGACAGCGCTATGACGTATGGCTGGCATCGAAAAATGCCGAATTGTACTGGGACGCATTTTTCGTGAATTTTGTATCGGACTCAAAGTCCATGGTGTTAGTAAATTAATCGTGTGATCCGCTGCGTGAAAAATTATTGTAAAAGTTGTACTGTGCCGTCACAGTGACATGGTTATTGTAACATTGATATGCACACTCGGTAAAACCTGACTCATGATTGTTCAGAAAGAATATCAATGTACGAATCATTTCTCCGCAAGACGTTTAAATAGTCGATAACGATGCCTCAGGTACTCGACGTCAGTACCTTCCAGGGAAGTGTAATACTTAACAATGACTGTCCGAGCCCTTTCCATCGAATCCATTGCCAGTTCAAGGGTCAGCTGACGTGTAGGACCGCGGCGAAACGCAGCCACAATGCGGCCTGACGAGCCGCCGTCATTAGGGAAAGCTGCGCCCGCGCCGACACAAGATTCCTAACATCGATGTTTACTTTAAACTCACGAATACCTTCCGTAAACTTATTTTCAGATGGACCAACGCTATGACTAACAAAACACAACACAAGCCGCAGGTAAACACGCCACGCCGATAGTCAAAGCACGAAACCTTAATGTGTCATCGGAGCGTGGAAACCATACGATTACGTCAAGAATCGTGACTGACGATGGCGCAAAACTTTACGAAGCGACGACAAAAATAACAAACCCGCGACTCTATTATCCGAAAAAGATAGCGATCGCGTGCGGTGTCGCTAGATCGCCTGCGCCTGTGACGGGTTGCACAACGTCTCGGGAGAGCACGACGCGCCCGCCCCGGCGCCATTATCTGACGAGTAATGCCGATAGTAAACACTCAATTAACTCTTCCTATGCAGCCTATAATTTAGAGGAACGCAGGCGAAAGCACGCACCGCGACCCGCGGCCTTACCTCATAATCCCGGCTGCAACCAGATCGTTAATTAAAAAACCTTCGTTCATTAATCAGCGCCTGGCCACGCTTAGATCGCGATCGGCAGCTTCGATTTATTACGCTCCAGATAAGAGCCCGTTCCCGGCCGATCTCCGGGCCGATATTCAATTATTTTATTGGTCGCAAACTAGACTTTTCCGTAGCGAGACATTATTAGCGAACGAGATAATACTGCGACCGCCATCAATAACGCGCGAAAGAATAAGGCGATTTATAATACGTGTCGAAATGTTCGTTCAACGAATCCGTCAAGCCGAGGAACAAATTGATATTAATAATGATCGGCGAGCTCATGCAACTGTTAATATTTTCGTAGAGAATAAGGAGTATTTGCGCAAGTTGCAAGCGCGTTGCAGAAGCCGTCGCAGTGGGATCTACGCAATAATTTGCATAGTTAGTGTGCATGTGCACAGGCCCCATTAGACGAGGTGTCGCCGACGCCGCTAACGACTTCATGGAAGGCCGCCAAGAGGAGCGTTTATCCCTCATCTGATTATGAAATGAGATTCTCGCTAGCCACCGGTTGCAGACTGGAATTTTTATGGGTTCGATCGCACCGGGCGAACCGCTTATTCCGGGAATACGAAATTCGCCTCCAGAATCGGGCGCCAGTTGATTCATGGCGGCGGGATAAGCAGGGGGGGGGGGGGGGGTCAGCGCCGGCGCAGCACAGCGGGCGCGTTGTCAGGATCCATGCTGATAAGATAATTACCCGACTCCTCCCTCGTTTATTGTTTGTACAACGCGTGTCGCTTTAACTCAGTTAAAAACAAGCGCAACAACCGACTCCATTAACGACTTCTTGTTTATCATCAGCAAGGTGCTCGGTGTTTGATTACAATTTGATACTTGAATTAACATTCACATGCGCGATAAAAGTGAAAATCAACAGTCTGTGTGAAGCAGTCGTCACGTCACATCCGGCGCGGCTCCCCGAGTGGGCCACTTCGCTTTCTAGGAAGAGCCTGGCAAAATGACGGACGGATGATGCACCGACGGAATATTAAACACAATTATTACTCGAGGGGCATCCTTGACTTGTCAAGTATCAACAGACGCTGGCACTCGTAATGAAACAACGGTTTCTGTTAACCTGCCCGCAGTTAATCTATTAATCGCCACCCCATCAACATACCGAAGCAATTGCACTAATTGTCTCAGTGGCATTTATAGCGCGGAACATTAAAAACGTCTATTCAGCGTGGGCGGTTGCATTTTAATTGTGCGTTCAAGACAGCCCTACACCGAAGTCCGAAATTCGAAGTTCGTATCCGACCGTCCCGCTCACGTCAACATAGGTTAACACGAGGTCAAGAAGGACGGTCAGACACGAACTTCGAATTTCGGTCTAGGGGCTCAGGTTGCCGATGGCCGTGTCATAAACCCGGGAATAATTTACAACCGACATTCATTCTGTAATAACGGCGACCGACCACGCCTGAACACTATTGTGTCAAGGCGAACACTTTCAAATACATAAACGTGCTACAAATTCAAGATAATATGCAAATTGTTACATCAAGCGATATTACCTAGTTGACGTGCTAACAAATGTTGGCGGCTAGGAACGCTAAGAATACTGATTGCTATCTTTGATGGAATTTGAATCAATCTTAGCTGCGTTCTTCTGTTGACATGGGCTGTTAGAAATTCAATTGTGTTTACGACAAATGTATTCGTAATAGAATATGGCAGGAGGATAATCATAGTTAGCAGAAATAGCGGTAAATTACTGCCATGGCAAGTCAAGGTCCCCGTCAGAGTTATGAGTAGTATTATATCTGGAAGCAATATTCTCAATTTGTCAAATTATTTAGATTACAGCTGCCATTGATCTAGCGGAAACGAAAACTTTCATATAATACATTTAAATTCAATATCTTTCTCATGATCTCATTGTTGTAAATTTTTTATGTTTCTATCCAATTAAAAATCAATAACGTCTGAAGAATCCATATTATTATGAAGGATCCCAACAGCTAGCCATACATATCCACTATAACGCTAACAAGTAGTCAATATTACTGCTGGAACTCCACATTTGCACGGTTGGTGTAATGTAAACAAGTTTTCAAATATAATTGAAGTTTTAGTTGCGTGTTGTGACCTAAGTAAGATTAGAGCTAAATCTAATGGCTGTAAAGCCATGTAGTTCAAAAGCGACGGAGTCCTCGAAGAGGAACGAGCACCCACCGGTAGCCGATGGGATGTTAATGACCCACAGACAATGCGTGTCTCCTGTAATGGTATTCATCTCACACCGCGCCTGCGCCGTTATTACAATGACCAAGGTACAATGTTAACAAGGAAGAGCTGAAGAATTTTAAACCTCATGACACGACAACGCTTTCATCAACATTATGCTTAAATTCTTCAAGAGTGTTTTAGAAGTGGGATTGTTAGCACAGTAGGTAAGGTACACATAGTTGGGATGCCGATGCAACAAGATATTGTAAGACACATGGAATGATGATATTGCTATCGTTGGTATTTGTACGAACATTACGTACAATCTCCGAAATATTGCATTAAGGTAAGGATTGCGACAAAATCCAATAGGCCTCTTTCACATTACACAAGCGAGATATAACCAGAAAAAGTACCAAGTTGTGCAAGCAAGACAGCAAAAACAGAAATGTCTAAGTGTCTAAAGCCGGTAACAAACAATGACCTGATACTCTTACATGAGTTTGCGCAACGTTCGTTACGCGTCCAAACTTGAATGGAAAACGGCGAGAATTCGATTAAAGATGCCTAGTTGTGAGTTGCAAAATTAAATATTCGAATATCGAAACGAGAGCGATTGTCACTTGATTATTCAAATTGCGTTATTTAGGAACCGCGTAGGCGCAAGGTGAGAAACCTGACTCACTGGTATCTGGGTTGAGGTAGGTATTCCCAAGACAAGTTTAAACATGATTCTTAGTAAAATTTGGCGTCGAAAAGTATAGAGAATCTTTTCCGACACAAACATTATATTTTCTTCGCAGGCCATTAAAACATCTATTAATTCAATTAACTACTTTTCAAAATTATCTAGTATTAAACGGATTACAACACAATACAAGAACAGAACTAATACCAAGTCCTAGCTTTCCGCGATAAACCATTGCACTTCGATCACGTGACCCATTTAGCTGGACACAATTCTGACTCGCATCTAAATACTGAATAAGTACATGCATTTATAACCACAATATTCGCAGTTACGATTACACGGCACGTAAATACCAATAACATGACACGAATTATGCAATAAGGATGCGATTATCTTCGCCACGTATGCCAAGACACCTTTCCATTCTAAAAAAGCGCATGTGCCATACATTCAGCCAACACGTAGGCCCTTTTAGTATTATTGTACTAGTCAGACAGGACAAGGGACGGCGCCTCGGGTCCTGCGCAGCCTTCCGCCCACTAGCGACATCTAGGTCACCGTACACATGGCGCCAGAACAAGACAGCACAGGCAAGACGAAATCCGGGTAAAATTATTGACAACTCACTTGCTACAGATATGCACACAGCTAATAACACAGGTATATCTTTATGACACAATACGAGATGAAGGTGATCTGTTCTATCAGAATTGAATAAGGAATTCAGAAACTCCTGGCTGGGTTCATTCAGGAATTGCATTTGTTTTCGGGAAGGAGTCGAAATCAATTTATTTTGACAATGTTATTTTCAGATTGCGCAATCGAATGGACATGCAGAAAGGATGAACCACACTATATTACTTCTATGATTACGAATCCTCAAGTCAAAGAATCTGTTCACTTTTATATCAGTCTAGGTCACATGCCAGATATTATTGGGTCATTTGGGTTCTTCGCTGGCTGGTCCGCGTCACCGTCGGCGCACGCGCCGGCACGGCCGCGACATTGCCGGCAGCCTTCACCTGTGACATGTGACATGTAACACTTTGGGTGTTGGGGCAGATAAGATCATGTAATATAACAAAAATCTGCCGATTGTCTGCCCGCGAAGTTATAGAAATTTTCGGTCTGCTTGTTGATGACGAGTGAATAAGTGGACGTTTCTGCTATGTTCAAAATTGATTTATTAACACAATATCACATATCTGACAGCGGAATTGAAGAAGACAAAGACAGTGGGCTGTCGGGAGCAAGGTTCAAATATGGAACTACTGAGCCTAAGACAATAACTCCAGCCAGTCGCCAACGGATCGCTTAGCTTGACTAGCATTGAATAGCAATGGGCCATTTTTGCAATTCCTTAATCGTACTATATAGTACCGCTATCAACTCGCACCGTAGAAGAAAATATTGAATGAAGAGCAAACCGAACAAGTGAAGAAGACATTAAAGAAAGTACTTGAACGTCAGGTTTTGTAAAGAATAGTGACCATGACGCCACCTCTAAGAATGCAATTATCATGTCTGTTTAAAATTATCGACGGTCAAAACGTGAGCAAGAATTGGCCTCAAAAGCTCTCGACTTGTAAACTTGAACACTGCTTGAACAGTTATTTATTATTTCTACAACTACATATGTGTTAATGAATTTGAATGTACACCCAGGCGCATTGGATTAAAAACGTTGATTGATATCAGTTTGATTGGGATCTAACCTTGGCGATTTTCTAATGTTTTTCTGTGGGCGTATAGCGAACTTGATTACGAAAGGATTAGTTTTGGAGGTGATCATTGTAACTATGGAATTGATAAGTGTTAATTTAAGCACGCATCAATACTTTAGAGGCCAGTTAATAGCGTTCACGTCAAAGTTGAACACAGTAAAGATAAAAAGCGCATGAAATGGGAGGAACAAACGCGTTGATGGAATAGGCAACGGAGAACAAATCCTGATCGAGAAAATTGGGCGAAGCCTGTTGGCCAAAATTGTTGAGCAGTCAATCAATCAATCAGGCGGGATCAATGGCCAAAAAATACGTCTCGAACGCGTTTGAGTCAAAAGCGTCAAATTTTCTGCTCAAAGGCTCTGCTAAATTGCTCACAGTAATTTAAACGTTAACGCGAACGCGATCGAGACGCTTTCTTGTGTCAAAAATTACACAAGAGGCTCCGGTTATTACGAGTATGGTCACGTCCCCAGGGACTGTAAAAGGCAGAACAGCTTCATCTCTGCTTTAAAAACACATCGTACATAAGAATCGTGCTCCTCGGCACCTATCTGACACTGGTATCCCGTTGTCGATAGCCACAGCGCAGGCCGTTTGATGGCAGATTACCGACGCCCGCGCAGGAGCACCAGCGCTGGCGACAATAAATACACAACGAGGCGATTTCCGAGATATTTAAATCCATTTTTATCACGTACGCCCTCGGAAGTTGTAAACAAAATGCTAAGGTTGTAAACGAGAATTTACGGCTCGACACCGCTCCCAATAAGGGTATATTAATTAGTTGATAGTGTTTCATGCGTTACATTTCCTATGACCAAACCAGCGGGTTACCCAACCGCGCTGGTGTTTGCGCACAATAAATTGCCGTACAGGTCTCCGGGCGTGATTTGCAACTCCGCACCGGTAATTATCTCGCCTTAAACGCGTTGAATATTTTAATTTAAACGACATTAAAACAGCCCGGAACAGCGTTCAAGGGCGCACTACAGCAATATTTCACGCCAAACCTTACCATTCTGCTAAAACCTTACCCCCAGAACAATAAGTTCGAAAATAACACCAGATATACCGAGAGGCCTCATAATGCGTGCATTGAACCTAAAAGGTTGTGACAGGGGTATTACGGCAATTACCTTAATTTGTAAACAGAAAAATTGGCCGCAAACTCGTCGTAAGTTCGAGTTAAATAACAGAGAGGTTGGGGCACTTGGCAATTAATTCGCTTAGGATGTGAGGCAGCAATTAACACTTCGCCAGTGTGGGAACGTTAGCAAATTTTTAATCGACAGTCAGATGAAGCGTTTAATTGCAAGCATGCAAAAATTTTAAGTCACGGTTGGCAGTAAACTCGTGTGAAATGGCGAGCTGCTGTTGGCCGCGATTTGTGGTAAGCAACACTTCGAAGATCGTCGCTGCAGGCGGATAATAAAATAGAGATGGGCGAAGTGTGAACTAATAGTATTAAGTCTCAAGAGCGCTAACATTTAAGACTCTTTCACGATCATTGCCAATCATAGACGTGTAATATCCATATCAGCTGTTCTATAAGAAGCACAGACAATGCATTGTGCCGGTTAGAGACGCCGCAAGCGAAAGTCCCGGCAGTTAATTTTGACGTATTTTTATAATACGGTTAGCACGTCACTGGTTTTAGTTCTATGGACTCTCGCTACTGACCACAGCGCCAAAATGGCGGAAATCTTGGAGACATACTTAATGAGATCATACTACATGCTGCATAAGAAGTATCTGCTAAATTAGCAATTCGGTGCATTCCTAACAGCCGTTTTGCATATCATTTGCATGACTCTCCCCGTGACGAACACCTGCGGTATGCGCCGGGGGATCGAAGCCGGTCGTTGGCTAATTCAAAGCCATATTAAGCATAAATTTGCCATTTTATTCGATTCAGGAAAGCTGAATCGACGTCACTTATCACCATTAACGTAAGTGGTTTCAAATCGAAACTGCTACCGAGTTTAGCACGATTTGTGTCACCACTGTCACTTTATCTGGACTACTCACTCGCTCGTTAAAAACCAACAACGTCTAGGTAAGCCCATTTGAATAGTAAATGTTTAGAGCGGCGCCAGAATTTAAATGGAGGAGGTGGGCATTTCTTATATGGGCACTTCTATTGTAAACAAAAGCAAAAATGCGTGATTCAACGCGCCTTTAGCAGAAGGTCGGAGGTTACCAAAGTGGCGATGCGTAAATCAAAACTACAACGAGGAAACGTCGCGTCGTCGCGTTGTCGTCGCGTCGCCGGACGGCCGAGCTTAATTAACCATAACCTTAAACGGCCGACCTTCGGCCGTGACAGTCGAAAGATTAACTTGTAAACGCGCAATAAAAGCATCGCTTAAAGCAATACGTGAAGAAGCGTTGATTACAACATTCTTGTTATATGACAGATGACCGATCACGTGTTGCGACACAGTATCCCTTGACGTTTGATTCGCCTTGACTCCGAAATGGATGAGATGGTGGAATAATAAACGATAAACAAACGTGTCATGCGCATGCGTCGCAGTAGACGCCTTCGTAATAGAAGACTGCGGATAAGATCTAGTCAGTGCGTGTCGGGTGTCGACCAGTAATTGGACCCCACAGCGGCGGTCACCCCCAAAAGGTGCGCGTGAGCAAGGTACAGCCTATCACTAGTGATTTACGCCAGTATTAGCATGAGCCAACAGGTGTTCTGGTGATAATTGTCCCCTCTAAGGCAGTGTAAACGATTGGCGCATTTAGATAACGATCGTCGCCATTTGCGTGCGCGCAGCGCGAGGTGCCGACTGCAACGCGACGTTCTAAGCGGCCATGTTTATATCCGATCTTATCCTTAGATACGTCCTTTCAGTCCTGCATTCAATACTGATTGGGTGGATACTTGTGTACTGAAAACAATTAATTTGCTCACCCGCGACCGCATTTGTAAGATAATGTAACCTGTCATGTCACACAGACCCAACTATCACCACCACCACGGCACTAAGTTGACACATTTCGGAACTCTCTACGAGCCCATTTTCAAAGTACCAAAACTACAGTTCATTCTTTAATTGACCTCCTCAAAGTAACGCCTGATTTTATTAATAAATTATTGGATAGGTACTTGTGGTGTTTTCCATATATGTAGCAACACGCTATTAGTACAAAAGTGCATTCAGTCACATTTTTCCCCACTTACATAAGTTGACACAGGGTGACAGTTCCAGGTGTCACAAGGGGAAACCCCAAGTGTTTGGTGAGGTGTATGTTTTCACCATGATTCAGCAGCACGTAATAAAAGTTTATTGTGTTTTAAACGGTATTTTAGACATTTATCAGTGAATCATTAGCGCGAAATTAGCTTCACTATATTGTTCGATAAAGAAGATATCCTTAAAGAAACCTTTATTAGTTGAATCTTTAAATTAAACAGACATGACAAGACATGAGCTACACTACACCAAAATCGACAAACTATTATGTTCCCTGTAGGCATTTTTTACAAGTTTTTTTTTAGTTTTAATGTTGAAACAGTTTCGATGAAGCCAGTTGCGGATAATAATGTGTAATGTAGATTTATGAATTAAATTACTTTTACTTTATCAAATGTTTTCATCTGTAAGGAGACAATATCATTATATTTGTCTATGGGCAGTAGTGATCACTTACCATCAGGTGCCCCACTTGCTCGTTTGCCTTCCTCGTCGTATAAAAAAAAAATAGTAAACATAAAGCGTAGTAGTAACATGTACACAAGTTATAATCCATCGTTTAGTCCCTGGGGCCCACCGGAAGCAAGTCTTCCGCCGTTGAATACATAGTTAATTAATAGCCAAGTAAACCGACATACATGTATAAACATATAGCTTTATAGCTTTATGTTAAGCGAGGCGAAAGCAGAATGCAAAGTTGAGGAAAGCAACGGGACTATGCAGATGAGTGTCGATATAGGTTTTATTTACATTGAGATGAGACTTGCGTTGTACTGTTTGGTTTCAGTGACCTACAAATCTTACAGTTTGATTTTTAACTCCCGACGAAGAAGGGGTGTCATAAGTTTGACCTGTGTATCTGTCTGTGGCATCATAACTCCCAAACGGATGGACCGATTTCGTATATTGTATGCGCACTAGCATTAGCTACAAATAGTTGTCTAGGATTTTTTTTTTATTTTTTTAGAGAAGACTTTCTTTTAACATGAAACTACCGTAAGACTCAATCATAGTGAAATAAACGGAATCTACCGGCGAAGCGTGTACGCCCAGAGGAAGGACTACGGACTTGGGCTATACTCGACTGACATACGTGAGTGATCCGATTATTTCACTAGGACTTTCTTGTTTTAAAAATACAGGCTCTTGTTTTTGAGTAAATAAAGTCGAAAGTAAAATTAACTTCTTAAAGGTTTGGTGGATTATAGTTTCGTTTGTTCAAAGCGTGTAACACGCGTACAAGTTTATATTCATTATCAAATCTAAATATGTGCATAAGCAAATCATAGTTAAATAAACGCCCCTTCCAAATCCGGTCCCGGGGGAAATATAGCGAAGATGGATCCATTACAAAGACATGTTCATTTGGAGCTGTCTGCGATATTAAACGCAGTTCCCTCAAGCGATGTGGCTGGCTGACGAAACATGTACATACGAAAGGGTAAACAATATTACAATACTATCACTGTCAACTGCCTGTGAAATACCTTTAACGTGATGAGATGCTGTGATGTCATTATGTGAAGTTGGCATCTCATTTTCAAAATTGCATTTTTCAGGACAAATGAATTGAACATTGTTATTAACTATCAGGAACTGTGGAACAATGCTGGATGCAAGCAGAACTGAAGTTATTTGTTGAGATGCTAAGTTCACAGTGATAACAATACTTGGGTTTACTTAAGAGGTACGAGCAGTATTGTGGTTTTAAAAGAAAGTTCGATGGTTACACGTTTAGGTACTGAATTAATATTTATCAATACAGGAAGTCGGTACAGTTAATTAAGTATCTTGAGAACTTCTGAACCACTTTAAAGAACAAGCTGGAAATCCAAAATTTTAATTCGCCTCGGCCCTAAAAGAAGTAATTTATGTTTAAACTTTAAACAAATTGATACGGTGACTCTTTTAACGCATATTATTAACACTCTCCTTCTCTCAGGGCTTAAAAAGATATCGAACAATACTAAACTCAATTGAATACATGGAGCTTCTTGTTGTGATCTACTATCCGACAATTTGCTATATATATGTAGGATGGCTCACCATCCTCCCGTACACAGATAGCAAGCTTGGATTGCTCCTACCGACAGCAAGTTAACTGAGACGGTAAAATTTAAGATACATGTTTTTATCGTCAGTAGAAACCAGAGATAGATTGAATATTTGTGTTCAGCAGTTAAAAGCCCGTGGAAACACGAATATTTGAGAGTTCAAGATAACGATAGCGAAGATAATACGATGTGTAAAATTCCACATTTCTTGACTCGAGTCAACACAACACATGTTTTCATAGTAAAAACAAGGTTACATACAAGTATATCGCCAGCCGTTTGTTCAAGATAAAATTCCTTTATCGAGCGCTATCTCTATTACATTCTTTGTGCTCGTAAAATATAAAAGAATACATATTCAAGTAGCTAAGTTTACACCAGCATAGGTAACTAAACCAGTGTAAAGTACCTAACTAAATAACAATATACTTAAGTGACTATAAACACCCTTTGTTTGACTCCTGAATAATCTATGTAATAATGTCGTTGAAAGGTTGAAATGTCAAAACGAACTATGACGTCATAATTTTCAGTTTCTGTTTCAGACTAATCAACAGTCCTTGTTCTGAGAGCACACGCTTCGGCGGTGGCGAAACGAAAACTTGTAACATAACGTTTTTTTATACGACAAGGAAGGCAAACGAGCATGTGGGTCACCTGATGGTAAGTGATCACCACTGCCCATAGACACCTGCAACCCCGGGGGGTTTGCAGATGCGCTGCCAACCCAGAGAGCTATACACTCGACTGACATTACGACAGTTTGTTTCACTATGATTGAATCGCACTGTATTGTAAAGGAACGCTACATTTTATTAGACATTGGCAGTCCGCTTGGTTCTATCGACCTTGTACATATAGGTACCTAGATTATGTACCTAAAATCCTACACTTGAATTGAAGGTAAGTATAATACAGATGCACGTTGAAAATAAGCTGCGAGATTGAAGTACGAACCGCGCTGAACTGAAATGGTTTCTGAGAGTAATAACAAAATCGAATGCTTCTGTGCGTATACGCATCGCTCTTTTCGTATACAGGATGATGTTGATGAACATTTATTACTGTGGAAGTTCACTGAAGATTGTACTACAGATAAGTAAAAAAGTTTATAGAGGTATACACACAATGCATTCCTTCCTGCTTTAGGGTCTAAAGTTAAAGACGACCAGAACCGACCGGCCCGTTTCACCAACTATACAAACAAATGACAGTTTTCAATTACCCAACTTTACAATTGTCAGTTTTCAATGACAATTCGCTATCAACTGCTGCCTTGAAGAGCTTTTGTTTTAGCGCGCTTCATTTTGTCAAAGAAATGTAGTTCGAATTGTCATATAAAACTGATATTTGAAAAATGACACTTTACAAATGTCAGTTTTCAATGACAATTCGGTGTCCATTGCTGAATTGACCATCGAATTGACGAAGCATGTATTGTATTGTGGATCTGATTTCTCTTTGCTGTGTCTTTTGTTTATTTTTATTATTATTGTGAGTGTTTATTAAACACTTAGGGCCTTATTCATAAACGTCACTCAAGCCTCCATTAGCTAAAATAGGTTTTGTCTTCTTCTTACTAACGGAAATGTCAATGTGACAAAAAAAGACAAACGAACTTTAACAGCATTTTAGTTAAAGTGGGTTTATGAATAACACGGTAAATAGATTGTCATTGTAAACTGACATTTGTAAAGTTGGTGAAAAACGTTACGTTAACCACCCTTTTTAAAAAATAGAGGCAGGTAGCCCAGAACTATTTGTAGCTATTCAACAAAATATGTAGTAACAATAAAAAGCGACTCTACACAAATACCCACGTATTAAAAACATGGTTAACATCTTAAACTTGAAAAATTCTTTCCGCTTAGCGTGCTTTCGCCTCATCCTGTATCTGCATCCACGCCCGCGCCGCGAAATGAACTCCAATACTGCAATCGCGTTCACACGTACCTCACCGCACGGTTATAATAAAATAATAATGAAATAATATAATATGAGCTTCTGGTTTTGAGCCGCGCAACTTTTACCTCCATTTTTCGGTCGTGTGAAAGTTTTGACAGTACAAACATGGTGTCAAGAGTTATTATAAAATTTAAGTGTCTGTTTTGTCAGTTTGAATCTTCCTCAAGTTCAGTAAAAAAAAATACAACAAAGGAAGATACGTAATAACCAAATTGCAGAATACCTGCCAGAGAAGTTATTGGTTGTTCGTGTACCCGTTTGAGAATAAATACTAACCCTGTTATTTATAAACCTATTTTAACTAAAACGCCGTTAAAGTTCGTTTGTCCTTTTTTGTCACATTGGCATTTCCGTTAGTAAGAAGAAGACAAAACCTATCTTAGCTAATGGCGGCTTGAGTGACGTTTATAAATAAGGCCCCTGGTATCTTTCTTACAGTGTCAGATTTAAGAGCGAAGAGAGTGTAAGATTTTGTCATGCAATGTTCAGTCTTGTTTTTACCTGGATCCTGTAACACAAGGAAGGAAGGACCCACAAGCCGGCTTTGTTAGTACTTTTTTGAACATTTTTTTTTTTCTTTCGCACAGTTGACGTCTCGCCACCGGCGTAGCGTGTGCTCCCAGAGGAAGGACTACAGATTAGTCCGAAACATGTCGAGCTACTCGACTGACATACGTGAGTGATCCGTTTATTTCACAATTTTTTTTCTATTTTCAGTATCTCAAGGATCGACTTAGCAAGGAAAGTTATAGACCACTTTTTACTATAGAAGCTTCATTTTTTTTATTCTACACGGACGAACACCACGCAACGCAACAGCCAGCAGTATGTATAAATATGTATAAGGCTAGGTTCTCACGGCGCGTGCGCCCTTCGTCTGGAGTTGTTCCGCGCCGGCGCACCGCCACGGCTCCTGGGTCCGTAACGGCCAGCCGATGACCCCCGAGCGCGCCCGAACCTTACACGAACATTTTCTTGATAATTCTTAGGGCAGAACCTCCCTACCCGCACGCTACCTAAGCTTCACAGAAAAAAAAGGATAAGTGCAAAGCGAGTGGAGAAGATTCCGTAAGTAGATTAACTAAGTTTCATAGTAGTTTTGCAAAGTTCATACGCACAAATATGTTTCTGATTTACGAGGTCGGCCCAAAACAACATGGCAGCGTTCGGTCGAAAAAGAGATCCAATCCCTGGGCATGAGCTGGCGAGAGCTGGAGGTCGCAGCGCAGGATCGCTCCAAATGGAGGAAAATGCTGAGAGCCCTACGTCCTTGATTAGGGATAACAGGACGTGATGATGGTGGTGCTAGGTCAGTTTGTGTAAAAAGTATTGAGTAGTGTACTATTTACTCCACAGTAGGACGGGGGGGGGGGGGTACTATTTACTCCACAGTACGATAGTATTGAGGCGATCACGCAACGTGTTCGTCGCGAGCGATATTAGTATCAAGCACTCGCTCGCAAATCGCTAGTGTGATAAGGCTGTTACTCTCGTTTCGCCCTAAAAAAGAGCTAGCGTAGACTCGACTTGCTTCTCACAACGCTGCAAGTAGTTTTAAGCCACAATCAAAAGACCTCGCATATGGTTAATGATGTCAAAAGTAGCAAAAAAACATCACTTGATTAATAGAAGGTTACGAGAACACGAGACGTACGAGGCGAGTCTAGCTACGAGTTACGAGGCGAGTCTAGCTACGAGTTACGAGGAGAGTGTAGCTACGAGTTACGAGGCGAGTCTAGCTACGAGTTACGAGGCGAGTCTAGCTACGAGTTACGAGGCGAGTCTAGCTACGAGTTACGAGGCGAGTCTAGCTACGAGTTACGAGGCGAGTCTAGCTACGAGTTACGAGGCGAGTCTAGCTACGAGTTACGAGGCGAGTCTAGCTACGAGTTACGAAACAAGCAAAAACTAAGCATTCCAAATGTAATTGAATTTTCCGTTACAACGTCCGGATCGTAAAAGGTGGATTCACAAATTACTCATTTCCTAACGACTATTAGAGAGATCTCATTAAACTGTGAGAATTACAGAAATTACCGTGTCTGCGACTCTCTCCGGTAAAAATACGCCGTAGGAGAGACAAATATTGACATTGACATTATTTCATTCACTGACTTACTGATGAAATGAATGAATAGCAGTTTTCCGGTTCGTTTTACTGGTTTTATTTGTGTACATAACCGTTAAAGTATTCATTATTCTAGTTATAATGTCATACTTAATCATATTTATTAACATATGAAACGTCTTCGCGTCACAGTAACGTGATTTACAATAAATATGTGTAAATTTCTACAAATTTCATTTGTTTTCGTAGAGAAAACTAATTTGCAATGCAGTGTTTTATATTTTGTTCAGTAAGAATGGCGAATATACTATTGTCAATTACGGACCTAGCTTATGGTTACGATCCGCGGAAAAATAAAAAAAAAACTAGTTAACGTCAAGTGGGCATTTTGAAAAATCCTTTCATAGCAATGATAAGGAACCTGTCTGCCGTTCGGTTGGTTGGTCGATCGGTCGGTAACGCTATTGCTTTATACGTGTACAGTACTGTGACCACACATTAAAAATAGCTGTCTGTGTGGCAAATGTGTGTTTATTGTAACGCCTGATTCAATCAATTAATTATCTAGAATGAAGTAAGTATCAAACGTTTCAATCTAGTTGCATATCGCTCAAACTAAAATAATATTAATAACGTAAATCCGAGCACATTTATTTTAATCACAACCGCTTCAGGCGCACATTGTTACAAAACTACAAGTTATGACAAGGGATAGGAGTTTTCATAGCACGATTGGACGAAAGCAAGCTGTGGAGTCGACTTTTACATTAAATATCATCTCTTACTCATACTAATTTAATTATTTAGTGCCGAAATGCTCAGGGAACCATCCTGAACAAAGCTTTCAAATAATGGAAATAAAAAATATGTATAACAATTTAACTTATTGCAAGCGTGATACTTAATTATTTGAACGCACGTCGGTATTATAAATCCATAAATATAATGAACATGTATTATTTTTATTTACTATTGAGGAATTCATTAAATAAATGCGTATTCAGAATTCAGAACAAACCAGAACCCGAGAGCGCGTCTGAAACTACCCTTTAAATGGCGTAGCTTCGCGTAGTCGCCCCCGTGCATCACGCAGTACATTGTGACGTGTTGTACGAATGACTATATTAATTATATTATGTCGTCTCGTGTCGTTCCTATTCTTGCATGCAGATATCCCGTTGGGTTTATAAAAGACAGAATAGGATTATATACAATACAATAACTCTTTACTGAACATCACGTTACAGGCTAAACAAGAAATAAGGCTCAAAGAAAATACAAGGTCGCAATGGGCGGCCTAATGGGTCATTATATTTTAAGCGTAAGCAGCGAAATCAACAAAGCGTGTGGTTATGATTGATCGCGGCTTCTGGTTTGTACTGTAATCTGAGAAGTTGAATTTTAATATTAATTTCGACTCCACAGCTCACCTTAGTCTTATCATACCTATAAAATAAAACAGTACCGTGACTGACTGACTGACAGACAACGCACAGCCTAAACCACTAGACCTAGATACTTGAAATTTGGCAAACATATACCTCGAGTATCCTAGAGGTGCACTAAGAAGGGATTTTTTGAAATTTCCACGCGATAGGGAACTAGCCCATTTTGAAATATTTCAGTTGTGCTATATGAAAACTTCGATCCTGGCAATGACGTCACAACGCCCTCGCCAGGGAAAACGGGTGAAATGGAAAGTGCTGTAGACACGAGGATCGGAGCGCCGTCTGCGCAGGCTGGTTGTCATGCCGACCTGTCAATTAACACTGACGGGCACGAGTAGCAACACCAAGACTAATCTAGCAGTACTCTGTCTCGGTGTTGCTACTGGTCAGAGCCCGCGTCAAAAGTCGCTCATCACTTTTGTACCTTTTCGCTCTACGGCCAGATACAGCGCGTCATACGTGATTGACAAATGTGTTATTGCGACAAAGTACAAATGTGATGAGCTACTTTTGACGCTGACTGTACTACTCTGTTACCTGCATCAGGTTGAGGATTTTCGACGGCCGAATAGCCTAGTGGTTAGAGACCCTGACTATGAAGCTTGAGGTCCCGGGATGTTTGTATGATGAATATGAATGTTTGTTCTCGGGTCTTGGGTGTTTAATATGTATATAAGTATGTATTTATCTATACAAGTATGTTTATCCGTTGTCTAGTACCCATAGCACAGGCTTTGTCTAGTTTGGGACTAGGTCAATTGGTGTCAATTGTCCCAGATATTAAAAAAAAAATATTAAATATTAAAAGTGCATGTAGGTTAGATGTTCGTGCCATATTCATAAACCTATTTTAACTAAAATGCCGTTAAAGTTCGTTTGTCCTTTTTTGTCACATTGACATTTCCGTTAGTAAGAAGAAGACGAAACCTATTTTAACTAATGGACGCTTAAGTGACGTTTATAAATAAGGGCTTACTCTTTAGATAGGTACTCCTTAGTAAACTACTCCTTATAACGTCAAGCACCTCCCACCACTAAGCATGTCATTGACCGAGCACTTCGCAATTTTGATTTGCGCAGGCGCATTACCGCCCATTTTAATTCTATCGCTATCTACCTGGCCATAACGTGTATTAATGCCATTAAAGCTGAGAGCTAACAATAGCCGGGGCCGGCGCCAGCGCAGCGATAGCGGGCCAGTTGCGCGCGCAGGTTTGGTTCACAGAACTATATTGGGATAGAAGGAAAGACGCGCCCCAGCAAAAACTTGATTACGCGTTCCAGCTCCCGAACGCTTTCCACGTGCGATGTCAGATTTTAAAAGCTAAAACCTTTATCATCATTATGTCAGGCGACAGACGTCTTCTGCTGGACATAGGCCTCCACCAAGGCGGGAGACTCAGACCGGCCTTGTGCTTGCCGCATCCACCCGCGGTCCCGCGATCTTTACCAGGTCGTCGCTCCATCTTGTTGGAGGCCTACCGACAGCTCGTCTCCCGGTCCATGAACGCCATTCGAGAACCTTCTGACCCCATCGGCCATCAGTCCTGCGAGCAATATGCCCCGCCCACGGCCACTTAAATTTCGCAATTCTTCGGGTTATGTCGGTCACATTAGTTCTACTGCGGATATCATCATTTCTGATTCTATCCCGCAGAGAAACCCCGAGCATAGCCCTCTCCATCGCCCTGAATGACTTTGAGCTTCCTTGTTCACCTTGTTGTCCAATAATTAACTGTTCAAACACCAAAAAAAAAATTGGAGCCGTTAATCGAGGTTATTAGAGAGGTTAATTATTCTTCACTAAATTACACTCGTGACGTCAAAATATTTACTTATGCAAAATGTTACACGCTCGGTTCGGTTCGGATATCACTATATCCGTCAGCTACGATTTTCGTCAGATTCATTAATCGTCAGATCCTTTGTTTATTAGACGCGTTCTTCGTCGGACCCGTTTATTGTCAGATTTGATTTTCGTCAAATACTTCATTCTACTTGTTGCTTCTCAATAACATTTATTATCGCTTGTAAATGATTTGACGAAAAAGTAATCTGACAATAAACGGGTCCGACGAAAAATGCACCTGATAAACAAAGGATCTGACGATTAACGAATCTGACGAATATCGCCGTCTGACCAAAATCGTATCTGACGGATGTAGTGATATCCGCTCGGTTCCTTTACAAATCGATGCACTCTTTCATTCTATCTCGAAATAATTATGTGGCTTGAACGCCGACTGAAATGGTACGGGAATAAACTGAAATAAGACAAGCGTGAAGTTTAACGAATGAATAATTATTACGTTGGTTAAATAAGACGCCGAAACATTTAGATAAGTGGTCTCAATGGCCTTTTTGTGTTTTTCTCCATTTTTTTTACGGTTTTCTCGTTAAAATTTATTATTATACTTTAAATACTAACTGAAACAAAAACACCCAGAGAACCAGAATAATATTACTAACCAAAAGGTTCGAATCCGCGTCCTTGACATTCTGTGTCAAGTGCTCAAAGTTTCTTTCGCATCGGAAGTCTTATTTCAGTACGAGTAGGTACTAGGAAAGTCATGGCTGAGGAACACGCGAATGGAAGGGAATCCCGGATGCCGCTGAGCTCTTTCGCCTTGCTAGGGACAGGGAGAGATATGCTGAGCTGACTGCCAACCTTCACTAGTTGGAGAGGCACCATAAGAAGAAGAAGAGGTACTAACTAAAGTAGGTGACACGGAATGTCAAAGATACGAGGTTAGTTATATTTGTCTGGTTTTCTATGAAGTGGCGTGCATAGAGTTTTTAGCCAGGGTAGGCAGAGAATTTCGAGTAGATCTATGTATGATATTCAGTAGTGAATACCCATTGGATGCCCAAAGTTAAAAAAAAAGAAAAAAACAGGAAAAAAATAGGGAAAAGTTTCACATTCTTGGCCGGATTCGATCCCGGGTGCGGGTGCGTCATAGACCTACTGAGTCTAGTTAGACCAAACGCTATTGGAATTTTGGGTCGAAATTAATGAACGCTTTTCAAGTAATGAAAAGCAGTACTTTCTTGTCGCGACCGTAACATTTGATTTGATTGGTTGATTTTCGTACATGTGTGAGTGAGGTGCAGTGAGTGAGGTGCAGTGGGCCCATTTGTACATAGCTTACGGTGGAGCGCGATGTCATTAGAGGTGCGTGTCGGGCAAGCACTCGGCGTGCTGCTTTTTCGTAGAAAGAAACACGTCGCGTTCGCGCGGAATGAAACGGATTTAAGCGCGGATTTGTAATATTTTTTTCGTCACACTTGCTCGTAAAGCGTCGTATTGTACGCAGGCATACTGAAGGACAACGGCCTAAATTATTCCTACGGGAGTAATAGGTAATTTGTAATTTTTCCAAGGGAGTAATGAGTTTAGTTTTAAAAAATATGGCGTTCACTCGTAGGTAAGTAGGTATAATATGTCATTCCACACTAAGGAGGTCTTAAATCAAACTTGGTTTTTTACGTTTTCTACAAATAAGTATTACTTAATTTAAACGTTATTATTGTGTTTTAAAACTATTTGAGTTTACTTTGCAATTATTTGAGTGAATTTTATTTTGAAAACGATAAAAACTGACTGTATGGATGGGCTTTCGTCTTTCCAGTTTCTAAACACGTTTTTTATCATTATCTGTGGAAGTACTGGAAGTCTGAAGTCTCCATTGAAAAAAGTTTACAATCTCAAAACTATTATTTGTTGCCGACTGCTGAGTTTATATTTATAATCGTATATACTTAATCTAATATTTACGGAGGTACTGCCTGTACTTAGTAAAATATGTCTTCTGTATGTGAAGACCAAACTTTTACTAAATAGATTTTTTGCCTTTTGTTGTATGTATTTATTTCCTCGCAAATGTGATGAAAAACATTGTGTGTATCACGGGCAGTAAGGGTATTACAAACTCAAGTCATTAAAAGCCTTCGGCGTCGGCCTTCTAATAGACTTTCGTTAGTATATTAGTTATACCCTTCTTACCGCCCTTCATGCACAATGTACTAGTTTTTATGAAAATATAAATGAATGAATAATGATAATATTTAAGTCAAGTATTATTACATCTGAAAAATATGTAAGAATATGTACATTATAATGTTAATTATATTGATTTAGAAGGCAAGCAGTGCTTTTTTGCTTCATAGGGATGCACGCCACTGTTTCTATGTAGACTTTAAAGTACTTAAATATAAAGTACACTGTTAACAATCGAACATCAAAAGGAAGATTTCATTTACAGTTAAAAGCAGTAATTTCATTATTGACTGAGTTAACAGCCGCAATAAATTCGAGCCAATAATAGACATAATATACGATTTACGTCACACAAAACCTCTTGTTAAACAACGACTAACCAGTAAGGTGTAATAAGATTTACAGTATTTAACAAGTACTTAACACCAATAAATCATCATCGTAACGCAAATGCGCAATGAACTTTTTTCTCAGAAAACGATATGCTAATTACGACGATAAAATCGTAATTGTAACATGATGTAGTATTGAATAACGACCTCGTAACGATCAGAGCCAGCGGAGTGTGACTGTCTTTTGAAACGTTCATGCAAAGTTGAAGTCATACGTTACAAAAATCAGGAAGTCAGACAGTAAGCACGACACCAAATTGTGAACAATGAAGAGGAGACACCCCAAGGACATATAGATCTATATAAAGTAGGTGAGAAAAGGAAAATGGAATGGAATCTAAATGTTAAGTTCCAATGCTGAGAGGCAAAGACGTGTCCCTTCGCACCTTCGCAAAAAAGAAACTATAAAAGCCTTATAACAAAGCTTAAAAAAGACTAAAAACGTAACTGCCTTCGCGACATGAATGGCCATGTTGTAACAAACATTGCCGGTTTGCTGACCCAAAGATTACATGATTAAGTCATCAAGTCAACGGACTAACTTATCTGTAAAGAGCGGCAATTAGGGTCAAACCTCGTCGACAAGCCCGTGGCTTCAACGAGCAGGTTAACTTTGTTTGCTTTCGGCGAATTATTTTCAAGCTACTTCAAAAAAGGAGGAGGGTCTCAATACGTTCATAACAAGTTTTAATATCATCATCATGTCAGCCGAAAGACGTCCACTGCTGGACATAGGCCTCCCCCAAGACTCTCCACTCAGACCGGTAGACTCAGTTTTAACATAAGTATTCTATACATTTTGCTGCAAACATTTCCATTAACAATACATTCTTTTTCTTTGGGCAGTCGTGTAAAAACAAAGGTTTTTAATGGAAAAATAAAGAAGCGTACCATATATGACCGTATTACAAGCAGTCCTCCTTACTCATTGCCAAGATGTCAAACTTCACGACATCGAGATAAGTTGCTAAGAATGTATCATTAAGTTCTTCACCTTACTTTGTCCGTTTGAGCTTTCATTTTTGAGGTCACCGCGCCAAGAACAAAGAAGGTGCCAAGGCGATCGCAAAGTGCATCCACTTAGTATTTATGTAGTATAATTTATCAGCGAGATAATTTATCTGCTAGATAGTAGGCGCCGGCAATTAGGATAATCAAATCAATCTATCATAGCAAAGGCATCGTATTGAGATTCGAGGCAAGTGAACGGCGAAAAGGCGGTCATGGAGACACAGCATACCTCATTTTACTACGCATTTGAGTAAATAATACAATTGGTGATCAATTTTATAGGTATTAAAGTTTTTATTAAAGTTTTCCCGAAGGATTTTGTAAATGGCTTCAATGAACTTTCGCGTTCACATTATTCAAATCTCCCAGTTTCTGAAGAACAACATCCTACCTCTGGACCTAGGAAGGTTCTCAGTTCCAATTATGGCGGAGGGTTTTTTTTTGTCAAGCTCCATTTTACACAGTGGAAAACAACTCTGGCTAGTCAACTGGCCTCGACCACTTAACTAAACACAATAACATGGCTAACTGTAACATTGGGCAACTCCGCGCAAATGCATACGGCTTGTAACACTTTCTGCTTTATGCAAAATGCGCGGCCAGCGTCCGACGCTCTTCATACGCGACAGATCACAAAAGGCCGTGACGCGGTTCAACCGAACTGTACCTACTTTCCAAGGCTTAGGGATTAGATACACTTTTTCTTGTGAACAAACAGTCAACTTAAAGTTACGTGCAGCGACATGGACCCATTTAAGCCTCGAACATTCACGAGACAAACTACGAACTCCCGAGGAATGGAATTCGCTCCCATAGTCACATAGTCTCACATAGTCATGAAGGCAGATTCGTTGCCAACCTTGAGGGCTCAGATGAAATGCTTCTTGTCCCTGTGATTTTCTCGGCTACCTTATTTATTTATTTATTTATTATCAAAACGATTTGACAGCATTACAGCAAAGCCAATGCGCTATAAAATTTAAAAATAAACAACTCACAATGCAAAAAAAGTACATATAAAAATTAAAACAAAACATTACAACTATTTAGGGAGTTTTAAGTGTCAGTTTCGCTTCCCTTGCTCTCCACATCGGAACACAACAGTTCAATAATTGTAACATCACATCCATATACATTAATTTAAATTAGAAAACCTTCACGTCCACGGACGTGACGAGGGCTTGCACGACCAAACCGAATAAGATTCAAAATCGATTTCTGGTATGCGTTTGCGCAATCCGATGATTTACATACACTTTGCAATGCGAATGACCTGCATTCATATTGTTCGGAGCAATATTATTACACTACATTACACACGGTACGTAACAGCTATTTAGAATCAAAGGATATAGAGACTGACACTTTATCGAGGCAACGGATAACGTAACAGAGTTTTACGTTTTTTGTCGAGACTAGAAAGTTTTCAATCAATCAACGTTAAGGCCTACCAGTTGTGCAAGCCTGATGCTATCTTGTTTATATTAGTGAGTGTTAAGTGGGATGGAAGACTCACGCTGGTGAGAAGGAAGGATCAATTTGCAAGTTCAATAATTTCATATATAAAACGATTCACTTTAAACAGAATTGTCTAGTCAAAGCTTTGCCCAAGGACTTAAAAACCCGAAAAGAGTAACATGTTATCCTAACACCGTCTTATAACTAGTATCTCCGTGCTGTGACCTAATTTTTAGAAAACATCGGTTTTTTTAGTAAAAAAAAAACAAACCGACAAAAAAGTCCTATACAATTTTAGAACCAGATCTCAAAATTTCACGAGAATCAGTTGAGAAATGCGGCCAGTAGAGGAGAACATTCTGACAGACGAGGGACAGACAATACGAAAGCATTCTTGTGCAAGCTTCGTTCGGCCGGTGAATATGCACACCAAAAACAAACGACTACACAGAAACAAAAAACGATAATCATTTAAAATCACAACGCGCTCTAAAACAAAGAGCGAAGCAACTCAAAACAAGCTCCGAGATCAAGATTCACGATCAAGCGTGGCGAGGCAGTGTTCCAATGTCAGTGAAAGTGGCCGCCGATGCGCGAGCGCCATTTTCTAATCCGCACTTCCGAGTGGTACATATGCCCATGCGTCCCTAGGCTAAAGTGAGGCGTTTGTTAAAAACAATATATAAAAAGGGATAAGGGATAAGTCCGCCTTTGTACTCAAATGTTATTGTTGTAACTTGTGTTTTATCCTGTTTTTTGTACAATAAAGTGTTTACTTACTTACAATATACGCAGTCTACGCAACACGAGCGTTAGCTGGCCCCTGTTTCACCATCTTTACAATTGTCAGTTTTATATGACAATTCGAACTACATTTCTTTGCCAATGAAGCGCGCTAAAACAAAAGCTCTGCAAGTCAGCAGTTGACACCGAATGGTCATTGAAAAGAAAACTGACAATTGTAAAGTTGATGAAATAGGGGCCTGGACTAAACTACAATACAAATAATATTTAAAGGACACCATAAAACAGTACAAGGAAATTACATAGAAAGAAATTAAGCACGGAATGTTTTTCTTAATGAATTAGCAACTGATGCTGTCCGATTGTCAAACATTCCCTAAAAGTTGTTAAGCTAAACCAAATTCGTACAGCCGTTAGCTCCTACAATTCTAAGTGCTTAAATGGTAGGTATTACGGACAATTTATGTAACTTTGTAAGTTGATATTTGAATATCCGTTACACGGTGGGAATTGTTAATAGTGTCATTCACCCCGTGGCCTATTTCATTTAATTCACTATCCTCTTAACAGGCCTCTTATAGAATAGGGGTAATTGGAGTTCCACCAGATACACAGTGAAATAAACAGATCACTCATGTATCACGTATCTATTTAGGATTAGCCCGACATGTTTCTGAGTAATCCGCAAGTCCTTCCTCTGGGAGCACAAGCTACGACGGGAGCGAAACGAACACTGCGCCAACGTTCTCGCGGCTACTACAACCAAAGTTAGTATTTACTTAGTCATGTTTTTTTGCGGTTTTGTGTGTGTTTCTTGTTTCAGTGAGTATTCAAAGACTTTGAATACTCACTGAAAGAAGAAACACACTTTGAATCAAAGTACGGGAAAAAACATATTTTTAGGGTTCAGTACCTCAAAAGAAAAAAACGGAACCCTTCTCTGGAACGAGCGGAGGTAGCAAGCTGACATTAATATCTAATACTCAGGCCTGCAATCCCTTGATGCTGTGAAAAATCTTGGAGACTCGATTCCCGCGATAGGCGAAATGTTTAAAGACCTAATTTTTTTTACGGAACTATCGGTGCGCTAATCCGACTCGGACTTGGCAGGTTTTTTTATACAAAAAGATACTCCAGTGAGATCAACAATTCAGTTAAGTACAGTTCGAAAACTAACAAATTAGTAAAGGGAGAAGGCATTATGGCGTCCAGCACCTTCCAGGGGTTGAAAGTAACATTAGACTTTAAGTCATATGACTACACGGGGACATAAAATTCATTGTTAATTTTAGCACCTCAGCTGTTGCGTAACAGAACAATACACCTCTCACTTGACCCGGCAAACTTGACATTCGCGCTGCGCCACCGCCGCTGCGTGAAAGCATCCATCGACAGCCGATCGCGATTGGCGATGATCGCATCGGAGCAGGGCTGGCATCGACACACAAACAGACACCGGAAGGCCCTTTACGAAGTAGGTTAAAAATTTGAAGTCTCTAGAGTTCATTCTAAATTCTAATGTTGCAATATCAAATGAAAGTTGCTATAAAATTGTGATGAAAATGTCAAAACGGAACTACTAAGTACTGTCCTAGACATTCTTTTATTTCTGTATTTTTTTTACAATTATTAGCTCGTGAAAAACATCCGGTCACAATTAAAAATGTTACGAGATATCGTATTTCAGACATTGTGTGCACAAACATTTCCCACTTAAAACTCAACACGCCCTCTGAAAAGGAAATTCTCTAACTACAAACCGTTTTGTCAAATTTGGGCAGCCCTGGTGCGCAAGAGACGGTCGCAAGCGCAAGTTCAAGACTACGACTCTCGCGCAATCAGCACATTCGATGATTTCTCCGGTAATCGGTGACATTTGCCCTCTGTCATGGCGGCGTGTTGAAAGTTCGCCAAAACACCGCGTCTGTCCGCTTTATTTAGGAAGACAGGTTTAGAATGACGGGCCAAACCGCAAATTAATTGAGATGCAATAAAAGTGAAGTTCTTTTATGGGCACAGATTGCTGACCTGTGCCTTGGTATGAAATCGCCATTAATCCTTCCACAACATACATCAAAGTGTCTGATGAAGCCCTTACCGATCACACAGAATGAACGCAACAATCAACAATCAAATCAATCTAGGGTACAATCTATGACTCTTCAAGGCTCGAGTGAATAGGCTGTTACTGAACTAGTGAGTTACACCTTAGGCCTCATCTGGACCTTCCATCAAGTGGGATAGGGGTCAATCACTGGACAGTTTATAGAAAAAAAAAAAACTTCCGACAGCATCTTTGTTTCTTGACGCACTTAAGCCGTTTCCTCCTCACAATCTTGAGCAGACACAGTTGTGTTTGTGCGAGTACTTGCTTTAGGAATGTTAACACTTATACAAAAACATTTCGTAGTGCCGCAGCAGGCAAGCAGGTAGCCAATGTAAGTCCTCAATTGTAGACATAGAAACTCAACCAGCCTATGGAAAATTAACATCCTTTCAAGGCTGCGAGAGCGTATTGCTCCCGATCTATAAATCTGTGCAGGTGGGTCGGCGCCGGCGCATCGCCCACTGCGCTATCGCCTCATTACATCATTAATACACAACAGTAATGGGCGGACACTCCACAGAACTATATCGGGATGGAAGGAAAGAGTGTCTGTATCTCGCGTGCCGAAAAGAAGGTCTGAGAACCTCTACACGCGTTTCATCTCCCGACCACTTTCCGCGTGCAACGTCGGGTTTTAAAAACAAAATACCTTGTTGTACAACAATTAACTGTTTATACACCACCAAAAAAGTTGGAGTTTTTAATCAAGGTATTTTGCTAACTAAATTGACCCAGGCAACGTCAAACGTAAAAATAATACCGTAATGTTTTTATTTTCTAATCGAAATATCAATCTTAACTAATATTATAAATACGAAAGTAACTCTGTCTCTCTGTCTGTCTGTTTGTTACCTCTTCACGGGAAAACCGCTGCACCAATGTACATGAAATTTGGTAGGAAGATAGTTTGAATATTGAGGAATAACATAGGCTACTTTTTATTCGGGAAAATTGTATAGTTCCCGCGGGATAGCGATAACCGAATTCTACGCAGACGAAGTCGCGGGCAACAGCTAGTAGTTTAATAAAACTGAATTGTAATTATCCAATTGATATCACTTATCCGGATGGATAAGCAGACAATTATCGTTTTATGAGGATCCGTTATTTTCTAATGGTTTAGTGAGTTTTTTTATATTATAATTCATCTATGGTGAAATATTGTAAATAATACTTTGTGTCAAGTTTCTTGCGGCGCATTCTTCTTGGCAATCATGGTCTTTCCGAATGCGCTGGTAGACTCGAAAAAATGTTTTTGATTTTGACTGTAAAGGCTAAACCTTCAAGTGTTTGAGTTTTCGAGAACAATTCTTTGTTTAGAGATGTCAGTTACTTTTTTATAGCTTGCCTGATAGACAATTAATAACCAAATAAAAATACTGTTCATCTCAAAACAGACAAATTTAACAAAGCAATCAATTTTTATAATACTGATTAATATTGTCCAATTGGTATTTTCAACAACCGTTAAGCAGAAATTTATCGTTTTACGAGGATCCGTTATCGTTTTCAAATTAACGAGAGCCACCGAACCGTTAACAGTGCCGATAAGATTGCTGAATCGTAAAATTTTATCGGTTTTTGTTCAATTGCGGTTTGTTACCTGTAGCGTTTTGTTATTTTCCCATTCAAATGGCACATTAATCAAAAGCTACATATAGCATTGATTCGTTGGCGCACTCTTGGATCCAAAAAATAACTTCAAATTCGAGCTCACCATAACAAAATTACACTAAATTAACATCCTAACTAGTAATTAACTTACCTCCAAGGCGGCTTACATCAATGTATGATCAACACTTACATATGACATAACGTGTAAGGTCACACGAATCTTCTAATATATACCGAAGGTCACCACAAGGTGATCTTCCGGTGTAATCAGTTTCGCAAGACGTTATGAAAACAATAGCTTGTTTTTGTCGGAGAAAGCTATTTTTGCAAAGCCGATTAGCATTTCAGGGGTTAAGGTGTTAGAATACTGGCACGGTGACATACTTTTTTTAACGTTACTTTGTAAACAAGTTGTTCAGTCACCGGTAGTTGACAGTTGTGTTAAGCAGTAGCCAAGTGGTTACACTTAGACATAATTATAATCAGTGTCAAGTGTCAATCACTGTTGGGGGTTTTTTTTTCGTCTGACCGTATGAGCCCAAAAATTAAATACGGTTGCAAGTTGCAAAACATTTATTCTATTGTGAGTGTGACTTTATACATTTGACTAAATGGCATCTAACTTCAAACTATTGTCTATTCTTTACATAGTTTTCATCGAGACAAGACAAACGAAATGGATCTATTCTAACTTTGAACTGGAGTCCTTTTAGAATGAATACCCTTTAATAAAATAATAATTATGAATCCTATTGAAAACTGAAAACTATTGTCGTGTTCCTCTTCCCAAACAGAACACAGACATCTAATCAAATTATAGCCGTAAGCCGAGTTCGGGCCTGAAAGAAAAATCGTGCAAGTTGCAATACATTGCAGCGTTCGATCGTCCACTTTAGACTCGTTCGCTTTACGACCTGGCATTGTATTGCAACTTGCACCAGAGTTGTGCCTACTCGGTCTTTAAAGGGAGCGCTCCGATCTCGTTCAATCGGTGAAAGGAACTAGTTCGGACTTTTAGTTCCTTTAGTTCAGTAGTTCAGTGAACGAGTTGGAACTGTTTTGATCTGTGAAGGACACGGAACGGAATGATAGTTGTTCATCTCGCTCCCACTTGCTTTAGAGACACTTTGAAAGAGCGCTATTTGTCTCGCTCCTCGGTTTCGGTCACTCTCACTCGCTCCGTTCCGCTCAAGCGATTCATCCACTCCACTCCTCTACCTACTGAACTAAAGGAGCGAAGACCGATTCAAATCGTGCGAAAAGATTTAGTTCCTTTCGGTCCGCGACGGGAATTCATTCCTAACAGTTCTTAGTTCCTGACCGACTCAAGCCTAACTTGCACGACTTTTCTTGCAGGTCCGAACACGGCTTTAGCAATATGAAATATTGTCAATCATGCGCTATGACTATTGGCTAACTAAACAATACTATAACTCTAGCAAACAAACTACATTTGTCACCATCAGGCCCCTATTTCACCAACTTTACAATTGTCAGTTTACAATGACAATTCGAACTACATTTCTTTGCCAAAAAGCTCTTCAAGTCAGCAACTGACACAGAATTGTCATTGAAAACTGACACTTGTAACGTTAGTGAAATAGTGGTCAGCTCCCAAAGCATCCATCCACTCATTACGCAATAATTTAATTAACTTGGCACCGATCGACACTAACACCACATCTATCTATCAACATCAAACAGAAACGCACAAGGCCTAGAAATGAGTTCCAAATTAGTAATTACTAATCACGTTATCATTTATCAGACGACGTTAATTACTTCAGCAGGGCTAATCGAATAAATCAACTGACAAATTAACTGCAGGGTTAATTGGCAACTGTGAGTCAAAAAATACCTTTAGTTAACCGAGTAAGATATAAATTAATTGTTAAGCAAGCTTATTGTTTCTCGCAATCAATATTCCGTGACCTGAATAATTTCTAATTAATTAAACTGTGTCATATTTTAATCGGGAAATAGTCGCTGCGAGTCGAAGAAATAGGACATCATATCATACGAGTAAATATAACAAATGAGTACATACCAAATGCATCCAGATTGAGAAAGTCTGACAACTTATACCATACTATTTACTCCTTTCATTTGACTAAAAAAACGTTTGCCAAAGGGATTCATTTCCCAAAATGTTTTTTATTTTATTTTCAGAAACTGCAAATTTTTCAGGATTTATTTCAGGGCCATCACTCAGAACTCTATAGGTTAGGTTAGGTCTATTTAGTAAAAATCCTGAATTTACAGTTTCGGAGAAAAAAGCATTTTGAGAAATGAAACATTTGGGAAATTAATCAGTTCGGCAAAAGTATTTTAGCAAACGTTAGTAAACCACGATAAAACCAAGAGAACAGCCTATGTCTATACTTACCTGTTGCGTTCCTATCATTTAATAAGCCTGCTGTAGCCAGTTTCACTATAGAGAGGCCTCTGTGCCATTAATTTAGTATGACACTTAGACCTCTCAGGGCCGAGTACGAATATTCGAATCCTGCGTAACATAATCGAGTAGTAACGTTATCGAGAAATTCGTAGGACGCTTGGGAAAGCGCCCGCCCGTGAGCGTATTTGGAACAAAAATTTAGTATGAGGTTTCTCGATTTCGGTGCGATAACGTAACATTACGCAGGATTCGAAAACTCGTGCTCGGCCTACAGTTAAAAATGAAGTGAGAAATGGAAGTTTCCAGTTTGTTTTACGGGATATATCTGTCGCATTTGATGCGGAGGACTCAATGAGGGCCGTCAGGAGTCAAAAATCCGCTAGGTATGCTAGTCCGAGTGAGATATATTTCCCATTCTCCACCAAGACCAGCTACTGGCCAGACTCACTCGATATCATTGAGCTCTGTCATTAAACCAGCCATTAGGTCTCAGCTACAATACCTGAAACAAGAAAGCAACAATTAACATAACGTCACAACAACAGCGGCACAATAGTAAACAAATAGTGATTCGCAGTCGGTATGGGCACTTGTCCTGTTGACCCGCGAGCCAATCACGGCCCGCCGCTAATAAATACAATTAGCTATTGATCGAAGGAATCAAACAGATGGACGCGCGCGCATCTGGATAAAGTGGGGCAATTATTGTGTTTTCGTTCCGCCAGGCCGCGCTTTCCATCGACTGGGTCTTGGTCCTTCGATGACGTCAGAACATCAAATTCAGGTCATTGTAATTTTTTTTTACTATAAACTGGCCAGTGATTGACCCCTATCTCACTTGATGGAAGGTGCAGATGAGACCTAAGGTGTAACTCACCACCAATTGAATTAATTGAATTGGGATTGAATTGAATTGGTCCATAAGATAGATCAATATTTTTAGAAATAAATTGTACATTAATACGAACGCTTCCTAATTTTGCCTTTGGGCTAGCTACTCGCAGAGAGCTATCAGCGTCTTTCGGGTCCAGTACAGTCAGCAGAAATAGTAGCTAAGCAACCGTTCGCTCACAATGATCTTCACAAGCTCTTATGTCTATAACAATAGAGCCGTGTTTAGATCATTGTGAGCGTTTCGGTTGCTTAGCAACTATTGCTGATGACTGTGCAATAACGGCTTCAGGATGTCGATGGGGCTGCCGTGAGCCTGCAGCGCGTTGGTCATGTTAGCGCAGGCAAGAACGGATGACTTCTATGCCATCATGCGCAAAAAGAGTGCCTCATTGCTCAGCAGGCTGCGCGTAGTTGGGACTGAACTACATCTTGAAAACTGCGGCTGCGAGGTGTGACTCGCCTTGTATGCGCCATTTTGCTCAGGTGCTGATCGGCAGAAGATACAAGTCTCCTGACCGATGTTTGCTTTGTTTTAATTTTAAGATTTGATTGTTTGTTGTATACTAACCCTTGTTTACTAACCAATTTTGGACCTTTTGTTGTCTTATTTTAAATAAATAATTGGATACCGAAACTATCTTTCGCCAGCCGTAAATAGCTCTCGTCAACTAAAGGCGGCTTAACGATTCCAATTTCACGCCGGAATTTAAAAAGAAAATAGTCACGAGAAAGGAGTGCCGAGAAAAAAGGATAGATTCCTCTAACGCACTACGCGTTTTGATTAACGACAATTTGATTAGATGTGACATGTGACGTTTAAAACATTTTTATACCGGCCGAACATATATTATAGAAGAATTTAAATGAAAAGGTACTATTAAATCAAGCCGATGGCCACTCACAATAGACGCGATAATTATAATTCATCATCGTCAGTTGCGCAAGGAGCTATAAATCGATTGACAAGGGAGCCAAGAGGGCCGGCGAATCGATACCGATTCGACTCGGTACAGTATCGATTGTGCAATGTAGGTTAATACCGGTCAAGGACTGATCCCATTGACTTGATTATTCGTTTGTTACATCGTTTCTGCTCATTGTGCTACCGATTTGTTTCTAATTCAAGGTTGATTAAACTATGCGAAATTCGTTAGAAATCTCAATAAGCCTGGCAGATTTGAAAAAAGAACTGTAAATATCGGTCGTTCGTTCGTCATGCGTCGCGGCGCTGACAGCCGAGAGAGCGAATGAATGAATGATTGATCGAGTCCCGTGAAAAGGAGCGGGTGTTCGCGCTAACGATAAAAAAACAAAGATCGATCATTATTCACAGATGCACTGTAGTCAGCTCTTATATTGAAATTCGTTTAACGAACTAATACCGTAAATAATTATTGTCAAAGTTTTTTCTTAATAATCGTCAGAAGTCAGAAGGTGGGTCAGAAGGTTCTCGAATGGCGTCCACGGACCGGGAGACGAGCTGTCGGTAGGCCTCCAACAAGATGGAGCGACGACCTAGTAAAGATTGCGGGACCGCGGTGGATGCGGAAAGCACAAGACCGGTCTGAGTGGAGAGCCTTGGGGGAGGCCTATGTCCAGCAGTGGACGTCTTTCGGCTGACATGATGATGATGATGATAAATCGTCCTCGGCCTAAAATGCTACCTTAAATTTTATTCCTAAGATAAATTCCTCCGCTTTACAGCTTCCCGGTTTTTTCGAAAACTTTCATCAATCGCAGAACGCAGAATGTCTGAGCCGTTGTAAATTTCACGTCGCAACAATTAGTTCCGATCGCGTTCGCGTTAACGTGTCAATTACTACGAGAACAGTACGTTACGATTCAATCAAATCAGCCTACGTCCATCCACTGCTGGGTAAAGGCCCCTTAATTTTCACGCCTCTGCTCGGTCTTGTTAGTCCTGTGCCAGCAGCCAGCCACATCCACAGCGTGCCAGGAGCCCGCGAGATATCGTCTGACCATCGGACCGGTGGTCTGCCCACTGACCTTCGACCTAATCTTGGCCACCAGTCTGACCGCCTTAGACCATCTACCGTCGCTCCGTCTTGCCAAGTGGACACCATGGTATAGTGTGCTGCCGATTTGAAAATAGTAATTTAGATGTTAACGGCGCGAACGCGATCGAAGTTTTCTAGTGTCAAAAATTACACTACAAGCTCTGAACAATTCAACTAAATGTCGACTAAGTCAAAGCAACAAATCGATCAACCTTATCGATACCATTAATCGCCAATGCATTTATTACACGCACCAATATCAAAACCGCAATTTCGTCACTGAAGTTTCGTATCGCTTTAATTGGGACATAGGTTTTAATTATAATTATATAGTGCGGAGATAAATTAATAGATAACCTAAAGTGTTTCAATTAGGTTAGTTGCCACGTTAAAGATACATATATCACGCGCCTTATGTAGAGTAGATGCCTTTCACAATTTGCATTAAATAGAGATGTAGCCTTGGTGCGATCGATATCAGGCGTTGGGATCGGTTGCTCAATTATTTGGAGCGGTCGTGCGCGCGCGCAGGACGCGTGACGCCGCGCCGTGACCCTAGCGCCCTTGCACTTTCATTAACTAGATACTTCTATTTCGTAAACGAATTTTAATTACATGCATGCATTAATTTGATACCGAGCTGTGGAATGAACTCCCGTCAGCGGTCATCATCATCATTACAAGCTTTTTCTAAGTCCCACTGCTGGGCACAGACCTCCTCTCAGAATGAGAGGGCTTGGCCTAAAACGTCCCGTCGGCGGTGTTCCCAACTAACTACGCAAATCGGAGCCTTGAAGAAAAGAGTGAAGGTAGGTATTGTTCCCTTATAGGCCGGCAACGGACTAGCGACTCTCTTGGGGTTCCTGGTTCTCATGGGTGACGGTGATGGTTTACTATCCTATACTTCCAATAAAACGAGTCGGACTCGCGCACGAGGGTTCCGTAGAAAGATTTTAACACTTTCCCCAGTGTTTTAAGAATTCCAGTGTAAGCAGCCTGCTCCTAAGCAAAATGTACGCAGTGTGGAGTCAACTTATATTGGTCTGCGAAATCTAGAGACAGACATAAAAATTTAAGATTTGTATGGCAATTTGTATGGAAACGACTTTTTTAATGACTGTATCTTTTGATTGCGTTGACTTAGATGCTTGATTTTTTCACAGCTTCAAGGGACCGCAGGTTTGAGGATTTGATATTAATTTCTGCATCCTACCTTCACGCGTTCCAGAGAAAAACGGTCTTGACAGACAGACAGACAGACAGACGGAAAACAAAGTGATCCTATAAGGGTTCCGTTTTTACCTTTTGAGGTACGGAACCCTAAAAAAGCTCGTTTAAGGCATCACAGTGGGACAATGAATTCCGGGCACCTTCAAGTCACGAGATTCCGCGTAATTAACGAATTTGAATGTGATTCAATAAAACCCAATGACTGTTCAGAGCTGCTGTGTTGAAGGTTCAAGTCGCCGTAATGGTCGCCAACCTTTGATAAAAGATAGCTCCACCAGAAAAATAAGTTTTCATAAATACTGTCTCGAACTTGACGGTTTCTTTCCCATAAACTACTTTAAAAGTTAAGTTAGATGAATGGAATAAGGTTTCTCCGCATAAGACATCGCACAAAATAAATCGTGGGTGTTCTTGTCTAGCCTAATGATCAAACTAGAAAATAATATCACTAGGTATTATACATCAACAAAGCCATCTAGACTTAAATGTCCATTCCTTTTAACACACCCTAACGTTTTACAATTTCACACTCCAAATGCCATCACGAAGTTAAACTTTGCTTCACGCGCGCGGGCGTCGGTTATCAGATCTATCTGCAACGTGATGTCCCCCATACATCAAACAAGGACACCATTATTGAACCTACCCGATCGTAAGACAAAATTTAAGCAAACCTGAACACTATAGGTATATATATATATATATATATATATAGGTACGTAGAACGTTTTCACAGTGACAACAAAAGCTCATAGTCAACTTATACATCTGTTTAGTCGTAGCTTTGTAGAATGAGGGTCCACGACTGCACGCCGTCAGCGAATTGGGTCGCTGCGCCGGCGCCGTTCTCTAATTGCTGAGATAACGAGGATCTGAACTAAAAATAATTAATTAACAGTGCACGAGAACTAGTTGCGTTCTAAGGTCGGGACAGATAGCTATCGACGGAGCTCATACTCTAGTTAACATTACATGTACATACCTATACGACCGAATAGCCTAGTGACTAGTGGTTAGAGACCGTGACTATGAACTTTGAGGTCCCGGGTTTGATCCCCGGTCGGGGCAGATGTTTGTATGATGAATAAGAATGCTTCTTCTCGGGTGTTGGATGTTTAATATGTATATAAGTATGTATTATAATATATATAGCTCGATACCCACTCACTGACTCACTGACATGCTGTTTTGAAGAACCTACGAGGGGTGAGGTGGAACTGTATACATCATCGTATCCAAAATGCCGCCCCGACCCCAGGAAAAATACGAAATCGACCTGAACGTGGAAAGTAACCTGACTCTGGTAGCGGCTCTCTGCAACGGCTCGACCTACCGAGTTTGCCCGAAACTAAAGTCGCTCAGAACAGCCAGCCAATGGGTGAGCCGGTAAAAATCTTTTCAAAATGGCGAAAACAAGATGGCCGCCATACAAAATTGAAACGCGATTATCTCGCAAACCAGTCGAGATTGATGACAGGTGCTCGACCAAATGTCATTCAGGGTGAGAGGGGTAATCTATCGGGATATTTTTTTTTCCAAGATGGCGGATTCAAAATGGCGGCCATTTTCTTTTTTGCTCTGATTCGATTGAAATTTTGCATCCAGGGCTCTTGAGGGCCACTGAATCAAACGCCGTAATTGGTTTTTCGATTTTGCGATTTTCCAAGATGGCCGCCATACGATGGAAAATCTGGCTCACTGACATGCTGTTTTGAAGAACCCATGAAGGGTGGGGTACAACTCTCTACACTATCACATCAGAAATGCCGCCTCGACCACTAAAAAAGTATGAAATTGACCTGAATGTGGAAATTGACCTGACACATGGGTAGTACTCCGCGACGACTTGACCTACCGAGTTTGCCTGGAACTAAAGTCGCTCAGAACAGCCAGCCAATGGGTAAGTCGGTCAAAGTTTTTCAAAATGGCGAAAACAAGATGACCGCCATACAAAATTGAAAAGCGATTATCTCGCAAACCAGTCTAGATGGATGAAAGGTGCTTGAACTAATGTTGTTCAAAATAGGAAGGGTAATCTAATGAAGCAATTTTTTTTTCCAAGATGGCGGATTCAAAATGGCGGCGAAATTTTTTCTTGTTTGATTCGATTGAAATTTGGCAATCAGGGCTCTTGAAGGCCACAGTATTCAACGCCATAATTAATTTTTCAATTTCTCAATTTTCCAAGATGGCCGCCATACAATGTTATGTCAGACTCACTGACTTACTGTTGTTTTGTAGCAACCTTTAGAGGTTGGGTTCGACTCTATACACCATCACATCAGAAATGCCGCCACGACCAACAAAAAAATATGAAATCGACCTGAACTTGGAAACTGACCCGACACATGGGGTAGCTCTCTGTAACGACTTGACCTACCGAGTTTGCCCGAAACTAAAATTGTTTAGAACAGCCAACCAATGGGTGAGCCGGTCAAAGTTTCTTCAAAATGGCGAAAACAAGATGGCCACCATACAAAATTGATTGTTGGTTAGTTTGATAGTTTGATACTTGGTTAGTTTGTTAGTTGGTTAGTTGATTGGTTGGTTGGTTGGTTAGTTGGTTAGTTTGTTGGTTGGTTGGTTGGTTGGTTGGTTGGTTGGTTGGTTAGTTGGTTTGTTGGTTAATTAGTTGGTTGGTTGGTTAGTTGATTGGTTGGTTGGTTGGTTAGTTGGTTAGTTTGATGGTTGGTTGGTTGGTTGGTTGGTTGGTTAGTCGGTTTGTTCGTTAATTAGTTGGTTGGTTGGTTAGTTAGTTAGTTTGTTGGTTGGTTGGTTGGTTTGTTGGTTGGTTGGTTGGTTAGTTGGTTTGTTGGTTAATTAGTTGGTTGGTTGGTTGGTTGATTGGTTGGTTAGTTACTTGGTTGGTTGGTTGGTTGGTTGGTTAGTTTGTTAGTTTGTTGGTTGGTTAGTTGGTTAGTTTGAAAGTTGGTTAGTTTTGTAGTTTGATAGTTTGATAGTTGGTTAGTTGGTTAGTTTGGTAGTTTGATAGTTTGACACTTGGTTAGTTGGTTAGTTTGGTAGTTTGATAGTTTGTTAGTTGGTTAGTTTGGTAGTTTGATAGTTTGATACTTGGTAAGTTGGTTAGTTTGGTAGTTTGATACTTGGTTAGTTGGTTAGTTTGGTAGTTTGATAGTTGGTTAGTTGATTAGTTTGGTAGTTTGATACTTGGTTAGTTGGTTAGTTTGGTAGTTTGATAGTTGGTTAGTTGATTAGTTTGGTAGTTTGATACTTGGTTAGTTGGTTAGTTTGGTAGTTTGATACTTGGTTAGTTGGTTAGTTTGGTAGTTTGATAGTTGGTTAGTTTGGTAGTTTGATAGTTGGTTAGTTGGTTAGTTTGGTAGTTTAATAGTTTGATACTTGGTTAGTTGGTTAGTTTGGTAGTTTGATACTTGGTTAGTTGGTTAGTTCCGTAGTTTGATAGTTGGTTAGTTGGTTAGTTTGGTAGTTTGATAGTTTGTAAGTTGGTTAGTTTGGTAGTTTGATAGTTTGATACTTGGTTAGTTGGTTAGTTTGGTAGTTTGATACTTGGTTAGTTGGTTAGTTGGTTAGTTTGGTAGTTTGATAGTTAGTTAGTTGGTTAGTTTGGTAGTTTGATACTTGGTTAGTTCGTTAGTTTGGTAGTTTGATAGTTGGTTAGTTGGTTAGTTTGGTAGTTTGGTAGTTTGATAGTTTGTTAGTTGGTTGATTGATTGGTTGGTTGATTGGTTGGTTGGTTAGTTGGTTGGTTGGTTATTTGGTTAGTTGGTTTGTTGGTTAATTGGTTGGTTAGTTGGTTAGTTTGTTAGTTTGTTGGTTGGTTGGTTGGTTAGTTGGTTAGTTTGATACTTGGTTAATTGGTTAGTTTGGTAGTTTGATAGTTGGTTAGTTTGATAGTTTGATACTTGGTTAGTTGGGTAGTTTGGTAGTTTGATAGTTGGTTAGTTGGATAGTTTGGTAGTTTCATTGTTTGATACTTGGTTAGTTTGGTAGTTTGATAGTTTGATACTTGGTTAGTTTGGTAGTTTGATAGTTTGATACTTGGTTAGTTTGTTAGTTGGTTAGTTGATTGGTTGGTTGGTTGTTTAGTTGGTTAGTTGGTTAGTTTGTTGGTTGGTTGGTTGGTTGGTTGGTTGGTTGATTGGTTGGTTGGTTGGTTGGTTGGTTAGTTGGTTTGTTGGTTAATTACTTGGTTGGTTGGTTAGTTGATTGGTTGGTTGGTTGGTTAGTTGGTTAGTTTGAAGGTTGGTTGGTTGGTTGGTTGGTTGGTTAGTTGATTTGTTCGTTAATTAGTTGGTTGGTTGGTTGGTTAGTTAGTTAGTTAGTTTGTTGGTTGGTTGGTTGGTTGGTTGGTTGGTTGGTTGGTTGGTTGGTTGGTTGGTTAGTTGGTTTGTTGGTTAATTAGTTGGTTGGTTGATTGGTTGGTTAGTTACTTGGTTAGTTGGTTTGTTGGTTGGTTGGTTGGTTAGTTTGTTAGTTTGTTGGTTGGTTAGTTGGTTAGTTTGAAAGTTGGTTAGTTTTGTAGTTTGATAGTTTGATAGTTGGTTAGTTGGTTAGTTTGGTAGTTTGATAGTTTGACACTTGGTTATTTGGTTAGTTTGGTAGTTTGATAGTTTGTTAGTTGGTTAGTTTGGTAGTTTGATAGTTTGATACTTGGTTAGTTTGTTAGTTTGGTAGTTTGATAGTTGGTTAGTTGGTTAGTTTGGTAGTTTGATAGTTTGTTAGTTGGTTAGTTTGGTAGTTTGATAGTTTGTAAGTTGGTTAGTTTGGTAGTTTGATAGTTTGATACTTGGTTAGTTGGTTAGTTTGGTAGTTTGATAGTTTGATACTTGGTTAGTTGGTTAGTTTGGTAGTTTGATACTTGGTTAGTTGGTTAGTTTGGTAGTTTGATACTTTTTTAGTTGGTTAGTTTGGTAGTTTTATACTTGGTTAGTTGGTTAGTTTGGTAGTTTGATAGTTTGTTAGTTGGTTGATTGATTGGTTGGTTGATTGGTTGGTTGGTTAGTTGGTTGGTTGGTTATTTGGTTAGTTGGTTTGTTGGTTAATTGGTTGGTTAGTTGGTTAGTTTGTTAGTTTGTTGGTTGGTTGGTTGGTTAGTTGGTTAGTTTGATACTTGGTTAATTGGTTAGTTTGGTAGTTTGATAGTTGGTTAGTTTGATAGTTTGATACTTGGTTAGTTGGGTAGTTTGGTAGTTTGATAGTTGGTTAGTTGGATAGTTTGGTAGTTTCATTGTTTGATACTTGGTTAGTTTGGTAGTTTGATAGTTTGATACTTGGTTAGTTTGGTAGTTTGATAGTTTGATACTTGGTTAGTTTGTTAGTTGGTTAGTTGGTTAGTTTGGTAGTTTGATAGTTAGTTAGTTGGTTAGTTTGGTAGTTTGATACATGGTTAGTTCGTTAGTTTGGTAGTTTGATAGTTGGTTAGTTGGTTAGTTTGGTAGTTTGATAGTTTGATACTTGGTAAGTTGGTTAGTTTGGTAGTTTGATACTTGGTTAGTTGGTTAGTTTGGTAGTTTGATAGTTGGTTAGTTGATTAGTTTGGTAGTTTGATACTTGGTTAGTTGGTTAGTTTGGTAGTTTGATAGTTGGTTAGTTGATTAGTTTGGTAGTTTGATAGTTTGATACTTGGTTAGTTGGTTAGTTTGGTAGTTTGATACTTGGTTAGTTGGTTAGTTTGGTAGTTTGATAGTTGGTTAGTTTGGTAGTTTGATAGTTGGTTAGTTGGTTAGTTTGGTAGTTTAATAGTTTGATACTTGGTTAGTTGGTTAGTTTGGTAGTTTGATACTTGGTTAGTTGGTTAGTTCCGTAGTTTGATAGTTGGTTAGTTGGTTAGTTTGGTAGTTTGATAGTTTGTAAGTTGGTTAGTTTGGTAGTTTGATAGTTTGATACTTGGTTAGTTGGTTAGTTTGGTAGTTTGATAGTTTGATACTTGGTTAGTTGGTTAGTTTGGTAGTTTGATACTTGGTTAGTTTGGTAGTTTGATACTTTTTTAGTTGGTTAGTTTAGTAGTTTTATACTTGGTTAGTTGGTTAGTTTGGCAGTTTGATAGTTGGTTAGTTGGTTATTTTGGTAGTTTGATAGTGGGTTAGTTTGGTAGTTTGATAGTTTGATACTTGGTTAGTTGGTTAGTTTGGTAGTTTGATAGTTGGTTAGTTGGTTATTTTGGTAGTTTGATAGTTGGTTAATTGGTTAGTTGGTTAGTTTGGTAGTTTGATAGTTTGATACTTGGTTAGTTGGTTAGTTTGGTAGTTTGATAGTTGGTTAATTGGTTAGTTTGGTAGTTTGATATTTGGTTAGTTGGTTAGTTTGGTAGTTTGATAGTTTGATACTTAGTTAGTTGGTTAGTTTGGTAGTTTGATACTTGGTTAGTTGGTTAGTTTGGTAGTTTGATAGTTGGTTAGTTTGGTAGTTTGATAGTTGGTTAGTTGGTTAGTTTGGTAGTTTAATAGTTTGATACTTGGTTAGTTGGTTAGTTTGGTAGTTTGATACTTGGTTAGTTGGTTAGTTCCGTAGTTTGATAGTTGGTTAGTTGGTTAGTTTGGTAGTTTGATAGTTTGTAAGTTGGTTAGTTTGGTAGTTTGATAGTTTGATAGTTGGTTAGTTGGTTAGTTTGGTAGTTTGATAGTTTGATACTTGGTTAGTTGGTTAGTTTGGTAGTTTGATACTTGGTTAGTTGGTTAGTTTGGTAGTTTGATACTTTTTTAGTTGGTTAGTTTGGTAGTTTTATACTTGGTTAGTTGGTTAGTTTGGCAGTTTGATAGTTGGTTAGTTGGTTATTTTGGTAGTTTGATAGTGGGTTAGTTTGGTAGTTTGATAGTTTGATACTTGGTTAGTTGGTTAGTTTGGTAGTTTGATAGTTGGTTAGTTGATTAGTTTGGTAGTTTGATAGTTTGATACTTGGTTAGTTGGTTAGTTTGGTAGTTTGATACTTGGTTAGTTGGTTAGTTTGGTAGTTTGATAGTTGGTTAGTTTGGTAGTTTGATAGTTGGTTAGTTGGTTAGTTTGGTAGTTTAATAGTTTGATACTTGGTTAGTTGGTTAGTTTGGTAGTTTGATACTTGGTTAGTTGGTTAGTTCCGTAGTTTGATAGTTGGTTAGTTGGTTAGTTTGGTAGTTTGATAGTTTGTAAGTTGGTTAGTTTGGTAGTTTGATAGTTTGATAGTTGGTTAGTTGGTTAGTTTGGTAGTTTGATAGTTTGATACTTGGTTAGTTGGTTAGTTTGGTAGTTTGATACTTGGTTAGTTTGTTAGTTTGATACTTTTTTAGTTGGTTAGTTTGGTAGTTTTATACTTGGTTAGTTGGTTAGTTTGGCAGTTTGATAGTTGGTTAGTTGGTTATTTTGGTAGTTTGATAGTGGGTTAGTTTGGTAGTTTGATAGTTTGATACTTGGTTAGTTGGTTAGTTTGGTAGTTTGATAGTTGGTTAGTTGGTTATTTTGGTAGTTTGATAGTTGGGTAATTGGTTAGTTGGTTAGTTTGGTAGTTTGATAGTTTGATACTTGGTTAGTTGGTTAGTTTGGTAGTTTGATAGTTGGTTAATTGGTTAGTTTGGTAGTTTGATATTTGGTTAGTTGGTTAGTTTGGTAGTTTGATAGTTTGATACTTGGTTAGTTGGTTAGTTTGGTAGTTTGATACTTGGTTAGTTGGTTAGTTTGGTAGTTTGATAGTTGGTTAGTTTGGTAGTTTGATAGTTGGTTAGTTGGTTAGTTTGGTAGTTTAATAGTTTGATACTTGGTTAGTTGGTTAGTTTGGTAGTTTGATACTTGGTTAGTTGGTTAGTTCCGTAGTTTGATAGTTGGTTAGTTGGTTAGTTTGGTAGTTTGATAGTTTGTAAGTTGGTTAGTTTGGTAGTTTGATAGTTTGATAGTTGGTTAGTTGGTTAGTTTGGTAGTTTGATAGTTTGATACTTGGTTAGTTGGTTAGTTTTGTAGTTTGATACTTGGTTAGTTTGTTAGTTTGATACTTTTTTAGTTGGTTAGTTTGGTAGTTTTATACTTGGTTAGTTGGTTAGTTTGGCAGTTTGATAGTTGGTTAGTTGGTTATTTTGGTAGTTTGATAGTGGGTTAGTTTGGTAGTTTGATAGTTTGATACTTGGTTAGTTGGTTAGTTTGGTAGTTTGATAGTTGGTTAGTTGGTTATTTTGGTAGTTTGATAGTTGGTTAATTGGTTAGTTGGTTAGTTTGGTAGTTTGATAGTTTGATACTTGGTTAGTTGGTTAGTTTGGTAGTTTGATAGTTGGTTAATTGGTTAGTTTGGTAGTTTGATATTTGGTTAGTTGGTTAGTTTGGTAGTTTGATAGTTTGATACTTGGTTAGTTTGATAGTTTGATACTTGGTTAGTTGGTTAGTTTGGTAGTTTGATAGTTGGTTAGTGGGTTAGTTTGGTAGTTTGATAGTTTGATACTTGGTTAGTTTGGTAGTTTGATAGTTTGATACTTGGTTAGTTTGTTAGTTGGTTGGTTGATTGGTTAGTTGGTTGGTTAGTTGGTTAGTTTTTTGGTTGGTTGGTTGGTTGGTTGGTTAGTTGGTTTGTTGGTTGGTTAGTTGGTTGGTTGGTTGGTTGATTGGTTAGTTGGTTGGTTAGTTGGTTGGTTAGTTTGTTGGTTGGTTGGTTGGTTGGTTGGTTAGTTGGTTTGTTGGTTGGTTAGTTTGTTAGTTTGTTGGTTGGTTAGTTGGTTAGTTTGAAAGTTGGTTAGTTTTGTAGTTTGATAGTTGGTTAGTTTGGTAGTTTGATACTTGGTTAGTTGGTTAGTTTGGTAGTTTGATAGTTTGATACTTGGACAGTTGGTTAGTTTGGTAGTTTGATAGTTGGTTAGTTTGGTAGTTTGATAGTTTGTTAGTTGGTTGGTTTGTTAGTTGGTTGGGCTATTGGTTGGTTGGTTAGTTAGTTAGTTTGTTGGTTGGTTGGTTGGTTGGTTGGTTGGTTGGTTGGTTGGTTGGTTGGTTGATTGGTTATTTGGTTAGTTTATAAGTTGGTTGGCTAATTAGTTGCTTAGTTTGTTAGTTTGATAATTGGTTAGGTTAAGGATATTAAAAAAAAACATGGTGGCAGGGAACCCTCCGCGGGCCCCTCGGGGCCCGCGGCCCCCACCCAAAATACTAGTTTATCTATATAAGTATGTTTATCCGTTGTCTAGGACCCATAGTACAGGCTTTGTCTAGTTTGGGACTAGGTATGGTAATGGAATATTTTATCGGACATTGTAAAATAAGATGACGTCACGTCTTTGAGTTCTAAAATGTGTTGTTAAAACAACATCGATACGACACTTAGAACTTGATTTACGAATTCTTCAAACATTTAAAACGAAGATAATCCTGTCACCAAAGATAGTAAACATAAAGGAATAAAGGGACACCGTTATTCAAAGTTTCCTTTCTTCACATCACAAGTGATAATCTTAAAGATAAGGCGAGTCAACAGCGACCAGGAACAAGACAAAAGAGTCTTTCTTACCCGAACCAGGATATCCCAGCACCTCCCAAAACAAAACAAAAGCAAGAGACAGCCTCAAAATATCGCGCCTTAAGTTTTTTTTAACGCCCAACGCGTGATAATCTCGTGCAACCATTACATTACGAGGCTGGGAAGCTGAGGACTTACAAGTGAGACACCGAGCGCTGCAATATACAACACGATAAAAACAAGGTTCGTTCACAAGAACAACAAAAATTAAATTGACCATATTTACACGTAGGAAATTGTGATGGCACTTCCGTAATTACGGTCGGCGCCAAGGGGTACTTCTTAAAGGTTAACGAGAGATATTAAGCGCATTTTTGCCGGCAAAAAGCTAGGAAGGGAGGAAACGTCTGTCAAAGCAATTATGTAATAGGTAAAGTCGTGTGGGATGCCACTGCAGCAGTTGCAGCGATCAGTAATAGCAGATCAATCATGCGCATGAGAATCAAACGGGACTTCTTAAGGGGATTTACATAATAGATGTCTATAGGTAACAGATGGGTCGTCCTTGTTTTCGAAAATATCATGAGAAACTCTCTATCTATAACTCGGAGACTGGGACCGGGACGAGACATCGCACACACCAGCGGACCTGGTTTGCTAGGTAGCTGTGTCAGGATGAAATGGGTTTTACACGTAGTAGAGCTTGGTCATGAGCTTTACTCATCCTCAAGGTCGATTGAGGTGGTAGAAATAACTGCAGACACATCATGTTTCACTTCTAGGCCAGTCTTTATTTGATTAAGGCCTACATCAATGACTCTACCGCACGGTTCGGAAATAACCTCTATTGAGAAGATACCGGCAAGAAACTCAATGAGGTATAATCTTTTCAATAATAACACCATACGAGGTCTAAATTAGTTACAATTGATATCACAGTTAACTCGTTACTATTAACGCGAAATGCAAGTACCATATTGGAAACGTTGGAGAGTTCTGTGCTTGCGCCCATTCACGTGATCTATTGCCAAGATATCATTTAAGACTCAAAATAAGACTCTGTACTTGGGGCACAGGCACTTAGTTCATTAAATCACTAACAATTCTCATTAAAACTCAAAGCACCAAGCCGATGCAAACGGATTACATTACCAACTTGTGATCAGTCCGACCCCCCGATCAAGAATGTCCTTTTCTTTTCAAAGTTACTAAATGTCATTTCGACCTTATACAAACTACCCACAAATGAACCAAGCACAGACCACTCCCAAGCAGTATTTATTTGACAGCTGTCACCGCTTGACGTTTCGTTAAAATCATAACAAATGAAGGTAATTTATAACTTTAGACTATGATCAACACCGACTAGTGTATCGATTCTCCGACACGGCCATTCTGACGTCTCACACGTCCTCGTGGGAGGTATCTGTGGACAAGAAAATCTGAACAGTACCCAAAACTTTTCCACTCGGCCTTCCTGACCATAAAAACTAACAATCAAGGAAATAACGAAAATAATTCTATTGGTGAACATAAGTCTCTTTACTTGTCAAGCAAAACTCAAATCAGCACAAAGTTTAAACATTATCGAGTCTCTCTCTCAGCGTGACATGAGTGCACAGTGCTGTGTCAGTTGCCTCCATCCAGCAACCTATACACACAATATCACATGGAATACCTCCATCCAGTATCCATCTCACACAAAACTCATCGCCTCCATCCAGCGATATCCAAAACCAATCGCCTCCATCCAGCGATATCCAAAACCAATCGCCTCCATCCAGCGATCGTGGCGACCGATTACACCCGCGAGCCAAACGCACGCCACTCACAGTCGTGGCCGCACTGCGACGGGAAATGAGGCCCGATTTTACGCCTACGCCTACGAATGACCGAAGGTGCAATCAGTCTCAGCCAAAGACACTCACACCAGCGATCAACAACACATGACATACGAACATCAAATGAATTTTGCTTGTCAATCTTAAGAGCTCGAATTAATGGTTCACACCACGAAAAGGTTAATTTTTTCACGTTATCAGTAGCGTAACCAAAATTACGAATTCAATTTACACGAACTTGCTTAGCAAAAATTAAAACACTCGCTTCTCTTGCCCGTCCAAAACCCAAAACTATGATTTATTGTAAACTGGTTCGCGAACATACACGTACTTACCACTCAAAGCTAGCGACATGAGCGCTACGACAACATAATTAACAAACGTTACCTCTAGTTAGGTACTCAATCGAAACGTATTTTCTTTGTACAAAAAAAACAAACAATTTAAAACACGTCGATTATTATTTCAACACACAACTCTTATTATTCATTGTCACTTATTAAGGGCTTCGATTAACTACACAAGAACCTCACGTGTGATTTGCACACAAACAGGGATAGCTAATGTTTGTTTTATCCAAAAAATAAACTGATTACCATCGTATAAACCTCACGTTGCTTTTTAAAGTCAAACCGTTCAAACCATTTAAACAAAGTCTACGTGACAATAATGACTATTCGGTGCACTTGCACTGAACATCACGATAGCTCGATTGAAATTATGAACTTGAGTACCTATTAGAATTCGTTACTCATCATACTGCCATAGTATCGAACATAAGGCACGGGTATACCCTACCAGTTTTTTTTAACCAAATCACGTAAACTCAGTAAAGAAATTTAACGGAAACCCACGTGTTACACAAATTATAACAAACTGAAAGCGACTCACCAGGCATATTTAAATCCTCCGAATGGGGTTCACAAACAACTACTTGCACGGTAGCCGGAGCAGCCAAAGAAGACTGGCATGGTCACCTCGAACAGCATCGATCGTACAATTCAATCAATCATCATCAGCATAACCGTCGTCATAATCATCTTTGTTATCTTGAAGTGGGACATGCAGTTCCATCCCACATCTGAACTCGGAGACTGGGACCGGGACGAGACATCGCACACACCAGCGGACCTGGTTTGCTAGGTAGCTGTGTCAGGATGAAATGGGTTTTACACGTAGTAGAGCTTGGTCATGAGCTTTACTCATCCTCAAGGTCGATTGAGGTGGTAGAAATAACTGCAGACACATCATGTTTCACTTCTAGGCCAGTCTTTATTTGATTAAGGCCTACATCAATGACTCTACCGCACGGTTCGGAAATAACCTCTATTGAGAAGATACCGGCAAGAAACTCAATGAGGTATAATCTTTTCAATAATAACACCATACGAGGTCTAAATTAGTTACAATTGATATCACAGTTAACTCGTTACTATTAACGCGAAATGCAAGTACCATATTGGAAACGTTGGAGAGTTCTGTGCTTGCGCCCATTCACGTGATCTATTGCCAAGATATCATTTAAGACTCAAAATAAGACTCTGTACTTGGGGCACAGGCACTTAGTTCATTAAATCACTAACAATTCTCATTAAAACTCAAAGCACCAAGCCGATGCAAACGGATTACATTACCAACTTGTGATCAGTCCGACCCCCCGATCAAGAATGCCCTTTTCTTTTCAAAGTTACTAAATGTCATTTCGACCTTATACAAACTACCCACAAATGAACCAAGCACAGACCACTCCCAAGCAGTATTTATTTGACAGCTGTCACCGCTTGACGTTTCGTTAAAATCATAACAAATGAAGGTAATTTATAACTTTAGACTATGATCAACACCGACTAGTGTATCGATTCTCCGACATATATGTCATTTTAAAGGCACTTCAGTTTTGGAACACCTTACGCTGACGATTTTGTGTGAGGGCTTTTGAACGTTCCGTATACTCATGTAACAAACGCAGTTGCAGAGCGAGACTAGAATATATCAGAATATTTCCATAATAAAACTATGCCTACTGACTTCCCCAGATGGCACCGACATGGTATATCAATATGCCACACATCCTAACTAGCTTATGCCCCGCGGCTTTGCCCCCGTGAAATATTTCAAAACGAGCCAGTTCCCTATCCCGTGGGAATTTCGAAAAATCCCTTCTTAGTGCACGTCTAGGATACTCAAGGTAGATGTTTGCCGAATTTTAAGTCTCTAGGTAAAGTGGTTTAGGCTGTGCGTTGTCTGTACTGTTCACGTGTCACGGTAGTGTTTTATAGGTATAGATTAAACATTACTAAGAGCTGTCAATTTCCACCAAACATAGACCAGTAGCTTGTCTCTCATCATCATCATCATCATCACAGCTTCCCCTCAAGAATGGGGCTTGGGCTATAGTTCCCACGCGGGCCCAGTGCGGATTGGGAACTTCACACACACCGTTGAATTGCTTCGCAGGAGTGTGCAGATTTCCTCACGATGTTTTTCCTTCACCGAAAAGCTCATAGTAAATTACAAATGTAATTTCGTACATAAATTCCGAAAAACTCACGAGGTGCGAGCCGGGGTTTGAACCCACGACCCTCTGCTTGAGAGGCGATAGGTCAAACCACTAGGCTATCACGGCTTACATATCTCATTCGTAGAGAATGACAGATAGACCTCACCCGATACTAGCGATGCTAGTGGATTTTTGACTCGTGTCAACCGTCAGCACCATCCAACGCGCCCCAGAAACAGGATCGTATGGCGGCGTGTGCGCACAAGATCTGTCACCGGTACCGTAAGGGACACGGCGTCAGTCGAATCACGAAAGGGCGTAACTGATATAACATAGAATTTAAGTTAAGTATACCATAGTATTGCAAAGTGCATGTTTTATTCTGTCACAAAAGGACTTAACTGAATTCCTATTAGAACCAGACTTATAACCATAACGAAAAGCCCTAACTACTCGATGGTCTTACTCTAATTCTTCTAAAAATAGCTCTAGGTAAAAGTTGAAAATAAGCAGTTACGCCCTTAGTGATTCGACCGATGACGGTTGCGAATATATCGTTAACGCTCACCGCTGAATTTATTTGGTTGAAGATAAGTCGCGCCTGTTGGAGAATTTTGACACCGATTAAACTTGGTCTCTATAAAAAAAAAATATACGACAAAAAAGGCAAACTTAGTAAGAGGGTCACCTGATATGGTAAGTGATCGCACCACTGCCCACAGACACCCGCAATCCCGGGGGGTTTGCAGATGCGTTGCCAACATAGAGAGCTAAGATGAAATGCCTCTTGTGGCCGTAACTACGTACACCGGCTGTCTTACTCTCCACACCGGAACACAGCAAGGCAAGCACTGCTGATTAGCGGCAGGATTAGCGTGTAAGATGGTGGTAGCGATCCGTACTGACCTCGCACAAGGTCCTACCACCCAAAACAAAACAACAAAAAAATAAAACCGCCTTCAAAAAAACATAAAAAGTCTTAAAAATAGGGTGTAAGCAAGTGAAGTGTTTATTATTTTATTTTGAGAGCTGTTAATTATGTTAATTATTTTTAAGGACTTTTTTCAAATAAACCCTAAAACTGAGTTTGAATCAATCCATCCATTTGCGAGCTAGGATGCCACAGACAATCGACATCTGTTTTGTGTCTGAAGTAAAAAGGCTACAAAGATAATTATTTGTGACTAATGGTCTCTATTATTGAGTTTTTTCTGTCCTGTCCGTTTGTTGGTTTTATTATGAATGACAGTCGATTGATATACGAACATATTTATCCAATTATTCACTAACCTACATTATGGTGATACAGCTATGCGAACATTCATTGAATATAAGGCCCAACATTTATGCATTGATTTATACAATTACTGGTAAGCATATATTATTAAGCAAGTGCGTATATGGAAAGGTGGAATGTGACAGCAAGTAGTCACACATACATACATTTTATCTACACACATATCATAAGTCCTCTATAATGCGTCCAGAAATCGTAGAAAATGACCAGCATTTCAGTACGCCGTCGCCTTCTCGCCGACAGCGCCAGCCCCAGCACCACCACCAGCAGTAAAGTAATAGTCATTACGACATCGAATTCGATATCGTAATGAGTTTTCGATATCGAATTCGATGTTTCAAATTTGAAAACCAACGTAATTTACAATCATAGTGAAATAAAACGGATCACTCGCGTATATAAGTCGAGTTCAGTCCGACATATATAAATAATAATGCGATATTTATTTATTTTTACAATAAAAAAAATCAGTTTACCAAACGTCCGCTCGGTATGTTTGCATATGATAAAAAAAAAACAGTCAAATTCGTGACAGGTATGGATATGATATATGCCTTCGGCTTCTGAACCCATCTTAGAGTACTTATAATATGTGTGTAGATAAAGTAATGTTGTATGCAACTCCACATAATTAGGCCTTAAAACACTCGTGTGATCCTATTATGAAACTCAGCTTCGCCTCGTTTCATAAAAACACATTCGTGTTTTAAGGACCCTCATTATGTAGCAGTTGCATAAACTACTATAATTACATTGTATGGTTATCATGGTTACCATAGTATTGTTTAACGGGAAAATGTCAAGGAAACAACGGCCCCTTATTATCACTTGTTTTTAGAAGAGAGGAAAATTCTGGTGGTACGACCTTGGGTGAGGTCCGCCCGATCGCTACCACCATCTTACTCGCTAATCCTGATGCTAAAGATAAGATAAGATATGTTTATTTGCAGAAAAAGGGTTAGTTACATGTCTTAGTGTTATGTTAGAAAACGTTCCATCTTTAAAAAAATTAATAAAAATATAATAAAATGCATTTATTTCAGACAACAGAATCCATATATTATTAGCAGCACTGCTTGCACTGTTGTGTTCCGGTGTGGAGAGTAAGACAGCCGGTGTAATTACGGACACAGAGGCATTTCATCTTAGCTCTCTAGGTTGGCAACGCAATCTGCAAACCCCCAGTGGTAATCACTTACCATCAGGTGACCCACTTGCTCGTTTTCCTTCCTTGTCGTATGAAACAAATAATAGAGCGTTATCAAATCTCCTTTCCTGTTCTAAGATTACATCACAAGGAACCACGAAATGGGTCGTCAATTTCAGCGCACCATTATAGCGTCGCGCCGAGTATGGGCAGCGCCGGCGCAGATAACGGTCCGTCATTTCATTCGACTCTAGCGCAAACAGCTCCGTGGGAACAGTCAACCAAACCTTCCAAAACGGCGTATAGACGTCACAGAATCTATGAGACTTAGGCTCTTTTAGTTAAAAAAGCAGCGGCATACTCGAGAGCCATTCACGCCGACAAAAGCTTGAGATTGAAACGCGTAGCTGCTTGTTTTGAATGGTTAATCCCCTATAAATCAATGTTTAGCCGTATTTAGTCGGCTTGATATGCTTTCATGGAAATAAAGATGTCAAATCGTCAACACAGTGGGAAGTGACACGACACAGATAGCGATCTTATACAAAGGCGATGTACAAATTATGAATATTGAGCGGTAGAGGAAGTCGTTTTTAAAAAGCATTTCACCTTATCGAAATCACCCAAGTTTTTATTGACTCCCTACGAAAAAGAGAGGTGTTATCGGTTTGACCTGTGTATCTGTGTGTCTATGTATGTGTAATGAAACTTAGCTAAGAACCATCTCGATTAAACTAGCTTTCTATTAAAAAACACCGCATCGAAATAGATTTATCCCTTTGGGAGCTATGATGCCACAGACTGATACACAGATACACAGGTCATACTTGTAAGACCCCTCTTTTTCGTTGGGGGTTAAAAATGTTACCGGTCGGTTCCCATAACAATTCCTTCTCAATTTCAATTCACCCTACGATTTGTATGGTGTACCGAACTATTTGATCATTTTGGATGTCATTATATATATGACGCTGACTGTACATATAGTTCAGTGTGCGACGCAATACAGAATAATATTACTCCGACGTGCACTCGAAGAAGACATTACAATTACAATGTTTATCGTCACAATTACCCGTATGTTTTTGCGCAGCAATCCGCATTAACACTAATGTGATAATGCATGTACACCGGGACACTGAAACCGCAACACAACAGGATAGCTAGCTGCAACGCTACATGCCATTTTCCTGGTCACAAAAGAACCTTACTTGTAACAGAAATAGCCATTAATTACTCCGACCTGATCCGTAATAGCGTAACGTGTTTAGAACAGCAACAACCCCTTTAATTTGTTGAGAACAAGATGCCATTGCAGCGAGTCTAGTTACACGACACATCTTTTTGCTTCGAATTTCTCTTGCGACGAAAACCTGACCAGCCGCTTTGGTGAAGGGAAGGCTGTGTGCGACCTTAAAACTGCAGCCTCTGACTTAGGTGCTGATGCTGATGCTAACATAAAATTCAAAATTTTATTCAGCAAATAGACAGTTGGATGCTCTTTTACACGTCATTTTCTTTGAGTCTACCAGCGCTTTCGGGAAGACCATGATTGCCGAGAGGAATGCGCCGCAAGAAACTTGGCACAACGTAATTTTTCTAAAAACAAGTTACATAGCTCTTACGTAGAAACGGTAAACATATAGGTAAGATCGGAAGATGAAGCATTACAGGGAGTGGACGCGTCAAGAACGTGGAGCAACTATTTAGACTATGTTCGTTCAGGGGAAGATTTAAAGAGCGAGAGAAGAACGCAGAAGCAATGATATTACAATAACAAAACGCAGATAGGTTACCTGCGGTTCAAAAATGGCAGGGTAAAGCTAGGTCAACTATCACCATAAAGCAGACACACGGGAGGTGCCTTTGGCTTATCTATGCACTACAATTTTTCTGCAACTTTTTGAGGGGAACGAGGAACGAGGTCTACGCTGCTGTCGAAATTTGTTACGTTCCTACAAACGCACACTAAAACAAAACTGTCACACAAATGCCAAAAACACGCACACAATCAACAAACCCTGATCATTTTGATCAGACTTAATGTTAGAGATTTGGCAGAGGGGAAATCGCGCGTTAACATCTCCATTCCTTTCCTAAGACTATCGCACACTGCCGTAACAACTTTATAACCCAGATTAAAGAAATAGGCTCGCTGTGACAGGACAATAATGTGCGCGAAATACAGAGCTAAGTTGGCCGGGATATTATTTTTACTAGCATATCCAATTTAAGCTAAGAGCTTTTTTATTGTAACATGCATCGTTGCGAAGAAGTATTTCTATGAAGACAGTGGACAACAGCGTAAGAAGGACGTAAGTAGGTATTGGTTGTGACGAATTTAGCAGTAGTGCAACAACAATGTTTAAGACGAATCACGAATGTAATTAAACTGCACGTCGTCGCCAGATTGAGCTTATTAATGACCCTATAACACGGCGAGCGACACGACGTGGTCGCCATATTAACATGACAAAACATTTGGCTATATCGCGGGACATGGGACGAGTAATAACATAAATTTCATGCAATTTCCAACGGCTATATCAACGTTTTTGGATATTTTATTGATGGACAGTTATTAAGATTCAATTTACCTCTCGTACAGCGATTATACGACCCGCATTGTTCCCGTATACGAAGAGAATAATCGGCGATCTTAATTCTTCCGCCATCGGACAAATTAATTCTGCACGTGATTAATTGTATGGCGCTGTAGAACATAAAAACATAATTTATATTCAATATTAACAAAACACTTAAATTTACTTCGTGACCATAGGGTCCCTACCCTATGGTCACGAAGTAGTCGCTCATCACTTTTGTACCTTTGCGCTCTACGGCCAGATACAGCGCGTCATACGTGATTGACAAGTGTGTTATTGCGACAAGGTACAAATGTGATGAGCTACTTTTGACGCAGACTGTACTAGGGTAAAAGAATGAAACAAATTAGTAATGCGGTGAGCGGCGAGATGAATCAGACTTTCGGCTACGTGGGCATCCTAATATAGCAGGTTTGAACAAACGTTCTTCATCCGACTAACGAGGTAACCGGAGGAGTTCGGGGTAATTATCATGCATGGGAACCCAGAGCCGGGCCTAACGAGCCACGCTCGGCCCGTCAACAAAGCACCACCAAAATAGGATAAGCACGCCCGTCAAGTGCAAAAGAACACCTGCCTGTGACCTCTAGAGTAACGGCGTCCCTACCACCTGCGACCACCGACGCGAGACCCCGCCCGTCACACCACCGCCAAAACCTCACCCAACAATGGAAAGCTCCTCGTAAATTGGCATCCGTTTATCTCTTACAGGCACTTTGAATAAAGGTCGGGGGGTCGAGAGCACTACATCGGCTAGTTTGCGCCGTCAAAGCCTTCGCCAGACACGACCGGTAGGAAGTGTGTCGGCTAACTGTTAAAATAAACATTGGCAGAGACCGTCAAATTAGAGACGCGATGAGTCATTCGCTGATAGCCCTGATAACCCGCCGCGGGTCACACTCGCGGCCCCATCGCATTCTTACAACGCGGTTTACAAGAAAAACAAGATGGTATTGATTGGAGCGCCTACACGAATATCTGTAGGTATATACGTACTCGTACAATTCTTCGAAACGCGCCAAATATTTCCTCTCGGGCACGTCTTAGTAACAATATGTAGCTAGATGTAGATATCCAAAATACTATGAAAGAAGTACCTATAGCATTTAATCAAACACAGAAATCAAATACAACTATTAGGAATGTAATTATGATCCGCAACAAGCTTGGTCAAACCTAACTAAACATACAAACAAGAACCGGTCTCGTCAATAAGTTTAACCTGAATTACCAGACAGTCATCTGCAACATGCTTCTTCATAAAAACTAACCTAAAACCTCCCCGCCCTGCATCGCACCAGACTCAAAAGGCCCCACAATACCAGCAGCATTACCCCGCTGTGGCTAACTACGACATCCAGATCGAGGGACGCGTCCCCTGGCTCGTACCGTACCCCAACTCCCTAAACACGATTAGAACTGAAACATTCGTCTGAAGCGTTAGCACGGGCACTAGATAGAGTCAATTGTAGGTTGTGTTCCACTATTTATTAGATTCGGTTCGGGTTGGACGATACTACACGACTCCCGACTCGAGACGCCTTGTCTGCTCGCACTTGTACTCTTACGTATTCTGTGTCGCAGGTTTAATTGATAAAACCTAATGGCTGCCCGGCCAGGAGGAAGCGGCGAGGCTGTAATAAACAAGCGGGTCTTGTCCTACATGTCATTTATCATAATATCGTCGGCGGCGACGTTTCATCTAGCGCAGGTGGGTGTCCGCGCTTACGATATTAATTGATCCTGCTGTTTCCAAGCGGGCCTACGTATGTAGATCACTGGCATTGTTGTCTTCCGCCATGTTCAATGTAATTATACTGTAATTATACATATTTTTCCTATTCAGTTTCCCGATGTTGCTTTTATGTGTCTTCCTTCCGCTTATGACTGCGTTTAGAACCAAAGTAACTATAACTATATAGTTAGCGTTAGTAGAAGAGAACTAGTGCTCTTTTAGTATCGCGATGGTGTAGCATCAGATATCCATAATTTGTCTAAAGTGTACAAACAGTCGCCGGCGCCGGTCCGCGTCTAGCGCAAGCGCAGATCTTATCCAAGGTTTCGCAACGAACACCGCGCCCAACAAAGCGGCGGAAGGCAAATAATTTAAAAATAACGCTCTATAAATGGCGATAAACGATTTAGTCGTGGCGAAGATAAACATTTCGCGACAAAGTAGCGCTATTCAGATATAAAAGTCGCAAGCCGATGCTTTTGGAGGTCAGGCTGTAGATAACATTCATTCCGCGTAAACGGGCAATAACTCGCCGGCTTTACGAGACAAATATTGTTCAAAATTTAACTTGCATGCTTCCGTTATCCATGCAGAGCGGTTACAATATAAATCAAAGAAAAATATGAACATGGATCTTAACTGCGGAGTTTTAAAATTTAAAAGTAAAATAACCAACCGAAGCGAGCATTGTATATGGTTACCAACATACCACGTCACTATTCGGGCAATGCGTTGAAACTCTGCCCCGCTTTCTTACAAGAAGAGCATCTGACATCATCCGTATGATCTGTAGAGCTATTAATTAATGACATACTGCAAGATCGATTCACGTTTTATTATAGTTAATTAATTATCACAAATGTAGAGCAAAAAGCTAGTAGCTGCAGCTACCAGTACCCCGCGGCTATTTACCGCTCCACCATTTCCACAAGTCCATCGTTAATTAAAATCAGATGGTCATTAAACCGGCTTGCTTTTTTATAAATGTTAATTATTGCGGCTTCTGTCATCTTCATTTCAGCTCTGATTTCATTAAAGTTCAAGGCTCAAAAACATCGCTGACTCACTAAAAGTTACACGTTTAGTGTTTTAGGCAATCAACTTTTGATTCTATGTTGTGTCCTTCAAGGTTGAACTTTGGGCGTCTTAAAATGCGATTTAAAACATTGTGGTGACGTGAGCGGTATCAATTTCGCTTGCCATTAAGCCGTAACTAATTTTGTTAATTTAGTAACGTGACGTCATCACTCTATAATCCCCGATAAGCCGATTAGATGGGAGCGCACGGAAATCGAATACGTGGTAATATATGTACATTCGTGAAACAAAAATACAATAATTAATCGATAAATAAAACTGTTTGGCGGTGTGAGGTTTATCCCACGTTTATATTATCGTGTTAAATAAATCAATAATTGAAATGAGTAAATAAATCTACCTATATATTCCCAGGGCATGAACTTTTAAAACACTATTCTAAAAACTTCGATTGATAATTACCTAGAGGTTGATGTCGTTAAGAAGTATGTATTAAACTAACCTAACCAACTTAGAAAAGTTGAAAAACCCCCGACATTGTCATTTTAAAGTTCAATATTTCAAAAACGGGTGAACCGATTTTAATGAAACTTAGCTAAGAACCATGTCGATTAAACTAGCTTTCAAATAAAAAAAACTGCACCGAAATCGGTAGATCCGCTTGCGAGCTACGATGCCACAGACAGATACACAGATACACAGGTCAAACTTATAACACCCCTCTTTTTCGTCGGGGGTTAATAAAAAGTAATAAAGCGCCAAAACGGATATAGGTCTAGTGAAAAAAGTTTTTCCACAGGTTAATAGGCATTAATCAATCTTATTTGACATTTAAAAACATTTCTCAATTCAACTATAGCAAGATAGTACTACGCAGGAGGGCAAATAAACTAGATATATTTGGATAAAGGCAAAAAACTATACCGGTTGCCACCCACAGCGCATCCATTTTGGAGTCGTTCCTGCCGCATACACCAAGAGATCTCGACGCTAAGCGTAGGATCAACAATATCAACAAAACATACATCAGTATGTAAATTTGGAGTGAACTGGTGCGCACGCTCAGAGGTGTTCCTTAAGGTTTAAGGTATGGCTGTTTCAGCGTCGGATTGTTATGGACAACTAAAAACACTGGGGAAAAGCGGGAAAATCTTTGTACGGAACTCTCGTCCGCGAGTCCGACTCGCACTTGCCCCGATTTTTTTTTTGTTTTACGCATTCCTTGTTACCGAGTTAGTTACATAAACGAGATTCACAAATAGTTTTTTAATGGGCACCGATAATACTTTTACGACGTAACAAAACGTAATTACACTGCCCTTTTTTTATTTCCATTATGATGACACTCAAATATTTTACTGACGCTATAATAAAGTCATACGTGTAATAAACTTATCATATGCCTACAGTGCCTCGTCACTATTAAGTCAATGCTGACACATTGCACAGCTATGAAGTTCCTGATTATTGACAATGTTAACCATAAGAGAAAAATGCTAGACTTGCTTGTTGGTCACATGGTCACGCGAAACAAGCCAGTCTATTCTATTATATATTTATACATTTTCCTCCTAAGTTTCACGTTGTCAATAATCAAAAACTTCATAGCTGTGCAATGTGTCAGAACTAATTCCATAGCGGCGGTGCATTATAGTAGAGTATTACGTACTTTTCTGTTCTGTCATATATATAACAAGAGAGGTGTACATAGCATTTACCGATCAGGTTTTTTTAATAAGCCTACGTTAGAGGCAAAGGCTCCTTTCCATAATTCCAAAACTCTCGGTCCACTCTAGAGCAATATTAGGCCACTCCTTTAATATACCAGTCATCCCGCCATCTTTGTCTATTTCGTGGTGTCATTAATTGCGTCCTTTTCTGCGCCATGCCAAACGAGAGAGACGAAGCACCTATACGTCATCCACTTGAAATTTGACATAGACCTTTATCGCATATCGACAGGACCATATACTAAAGCACGCGATTAAGCCTCGTCATTTCAATGCAAATCTGTTGTAAGGCGTTTCCTGATGCGCAATGTAATAATAATAATGTATTTCCATGCCAATTACGCGTAAGAGGCTTATTTTTGACATGTGGAAATCGGATTGTTCTTGTTTACCGGGCTTAACCCTTAAATGCTTAACATCGGATAAATTACACTTGTAAAACGACCGAAGTACAAGTCAAAATCCACATAAATTTAGAACTTCGTGTAGTTTGATAAAGTCTCATATCAGTTGAATGTGATGTCTATAACATCTCTAAGGGCATGGTCACATACTTAACTCGGTAATCAGTCTACAAGTAACCTAACCAAACCAAACCAAAAGCTGAAAACCCCCGACATTGTCATTTCAAAGTTCAAAGGCTTTTTCAACTTTTCTAAGTTGCTTAGGATATTACAAGTGTTATTTTACTATGTAAGTTATTACACGACTGCCCGAAGAAAAAGTGTGTACTGTTTTCAGGGTTCATGTAATTTGTATAAATTGGTCAAATGGTGCTGTGACATGGTCTTAGGAGAGTATCTGACTACTAAGGTGTTATTTTCTAAGGTGACATCGCATATTTTCGATACCATTTCATAGCTGATTTGACAGTTTCTTTTTTTATTGAAAGAGAGAGGAAAACGAGCAAGCGGGTCACCTGATGTTAAGCGATCACCGCCACCCATGAGAACCAGCAAACCCAAGAGAGCCACTAGTCTGCTGCCTGCCTTTAAGGGAACAATACACTCTTTTCTTGAAGCCCCGAAGTTTGAAGTTTGTCGCTGAAACAACCTTATAGCTACTTACAGAGAATAACACTGAGCATTGCCTTACTTATGGTTGCATTGTTAAATTTCAGTTCTTTTCCAGACAAAGAAACTCCCATACAAATGTTACGAATAGCCATACATATACAAGTCTTACCCGGCAACACACTACGTATTTGTTTCTACCAACAGAAGTGTTAAAGATATTTTTTGCAGCAATATGTTGTCGCGAGTCGCGCAGTGATTTATGGCGTGCGTGGGCGCAGCCTACATGCTATTAGCTTATTAGAGGGCTCGCCATTCAACTGTTTATTTGTATCTAAAATTTGCATATTAATTAAATGGCGTTTATTGTGGTGCCAAGTGTTGATGCTTTTGTTCTGGCGGTATTTAATATTTCAATAAAACATGGCATAGTGAAGTTACGTAAAGCAGACAGACGGGAGGCGCCTTTGGGTTATCTATGCACTACAATTTTTCTGCCACTCTTTGAGGGGGACGAGGAACACACACGTACAGCACACGTCTGCGCTCATGACAAAATTTGTTACGTTCCTACAAACTCACACTAAAACAAAACTGTCACACAAATGCCAAAAACACGCACACAATCACCAGACCCTGATCATTTTGGTGAGATTTAATGTTAGTTTTGGCAGACGGGAAATCGCGCGTTTCTTTCCTGCTCTAAGTTAAGTTACGATGAATAGCATAGGTTAGGGACAAAAACATGTTAGTTAGAAAAGAAATAATAAAGTTGTTAAGGTGTTAAAACATAAGCAAGGCGGACGAATGTGTTTCAATTTCAAATTCTCGAACGAAATAGTAAACATAGAATATTTGAAAAACATCGACCTTTTTAACATACAATGACAATGCAAAGAAAAATTCGTTAAGCAGCTGGACTTGAACCAGCAACCTCGGTAATCCGTACCAAATCGGTAATAAACCGATCGATAAATCGGTAATCGGTATCGGTAATAAATCGATTATTTTCATTGATTCAGAAAATAGCTCCATCTCTTGCCACTAATGCGTAACTGTAGAAGTTCCGTAGTGGGTGAGCCGCTTGATTAAGCTACTCATAGATGGCGCTGAGGAGAGATCTTCCAAATAAAATATGACACAAGGCATTGAAAAATTCGTTAGGTACACCAACGTTAAGTATAGCTTAATTGGTGGAGCGTGGTACGGATTACCGAGGTTGCTGGTTCAAGTCCAGCTGCTTAACGAATTTTTCTTTGCATTGTCATTGTATGTTGAATTTCATTCTATGAATGTTTCATAAAAATAAAAACAAAAATAATCAATAAATCGATTATTTTCATCGACCTTTTTATTTCAAAGTTAATTTCTCAAAAACAGCTCAACAGATTTTGACGAAACTTGCTAAGAACCATCTCGATGACACTAGATTTCGATTTAAAAAAGCCGCTTCCAAATCGGTCCACCCGTTCAAGAGCTACGATGCCACAAACAGACGTATAACACCGCTCTTTTTGGGCCCAGAGTAGTGACATTAAAAATTAGGGCAACCACAAGTATAAAACTGAAGCAAATAAACCTATGAAGCTACTGTAACGAGCTTATACAACGTGACCAACAAAACCTCATAATTAGTAGCCATTCTAATTAAAAATAAAACTACAGGACGTGAAGCAATAGTTACACATCACACTAATAGTGCAATTAACAAGAATGCTAGTAGTTAATTAATAACCCTACACTCCGGCCAACGTAAACATTTGGTTAAACTTGACGATCCAAATAAACATCGAAGTGACTTAAATACCATCGGATCCGATGTGAAACGCTTAAGGTTAAATAATCGAGTTTTCCCTTCAAAATTGAAATGAGATTTAAGTCACCAACATTTTATTTGCTATGTCTCTATAATTGTTCGGGTGGAATCTCGCAGTGTTAAATATGACAAACTTCCCGATGTTCAATTTAGCCAAAATTTTGCATACTTATGTAAGTTCGGTGACAATGGAATAATATGGTAGTGAAATTCTGGTGGTGCGGCCAGGAGGGAACTCTTCAACGGTTAATGGCATCGACTTGATCTTTGGTATGGATGTGTAAGTTGGATGACAATAGAAGTACAGACAACAAAAAGTACAGTTACCAAAAAGAGCTTGTATTAAAAAAAAATATTTTTAACAGAAAACTTATTTACGATAGCTTTGACTTATGATGAAAGTAAATTTAGCTTACATATCGATACTTGCCGATAAACACTATCATAAAATTATAATTTATTGTCATCAAAATTGATACTTCATATTGGAAACATGAGCGTGTTCCAATACTAACACAATCAGAATAATAATAATAAAGTTTTATTGACAACTAGCTGTTGCCCGCGACTTCGTCCCCGTAGATTTCCGTTATCGCTTTCTCCAAGGGAACTAACTATACAATTTTCCCGAATAAAAAGTAGCCTATGTTATTCCTCAATATTCAAACTACTTTATTACCAAATTTCATCTAGAGTGGTCCGTGAAGAGGTAACGAACAGAGGGACAGAGTTACTTTCGCATTTATAATATTAGTTAGGATACGGAACAAAATCAAATTGAAGTCCCCGACTTCTGAGCTAGGTTAACCTGTGGTACAGAAGTCAGTGTCCTCTCCCAACAATACGATACATTTTGCCTTATATACTTTAATAGATGTGTGTGTGTGTGTGAGTGTGTGTGTGTGTGTGTGTCGTAGTATGCGTGACAAATAACGATGCGTGTAACGTCGTGCAGCCTTCGCTGGAATCTCGAAACATAAGGTAAGGCACTATTTAGTTTTATACATTTATTTGCTGTTGCCAAGAAACCGGCTACGGACCAATCAGCCATATATCACCTGCGTCCTTTAGTTACGCCGGAGTGTGGCGTTTACGGCCATCCCTCATCTTGGCTCGATACAATGTAGAAACCACCATCTCACTCCAGCACATGTAGCACGGCGCGCCACTTTGTCGCTTGTCGCGCAGTGCGTCCCTTTCATAGTGACGGAATCAGTGACGGACGCACTGAGCGACACGCGACAAAATGGCACGAGTGCTAGCCCCCCCTGTAGGTCTAGCACAACTCACAGTGCGACTTCTATCTCGCGCGAGAACGACTGCCCGTCCTTTTCTGTCACTCAGAAAACAACGGGACGGGTAATATAATCTCGTGCGATAAACAAAGTCGCGGCTAGTCATGCTAGCCCTACTGTCTGCCCTTTTCCAGCCACGCCGTGCTAGCTCTACCTTGATCATGGCGTTATTTTTCAGGGAGGGGAGAGGCTGGCCCCTAAGATGAAGCTGAGTCGACACCTAATGTACAGTCAATTAAGTAGGTGCGATTAGTATCATCACCTAACAACCCGGGGTGGGAACTATAGTGTCACTCTACGGAACTTGCTAACAACGTAAACAAGCCGCCATACTGAAATTGTCTCTGAATGATGAATTTACTATGGCGGTTTGTTTGCATATGTAGCAAGTTCCATAGAATGACACTTTAGACCCCCTATATACGCCTATGATCTTGGCGCACATTGACTTTGCAGATACGACCTTGGGCAGACTGATGTCAATAGCTTCGCCTCAGACAAGTGACACTCGGCACAGGGCATGCCTTGCAAACGCATTCCCGATTAGCCACAGCGCCGCGGCGTTCGCACCGCCAGACGACCAGCACGCCGCCATTAACGATAAAAATTTCGACCGCGAAAACAATCAATAAAGAGAACCAGTTAGCAACAAAAAGAGAAATCGCGCGCCATTATCGACCGTTCACGGAGTCAAACAACAACAGTTGTTACAGTACGGTAGCAATAAACGGTCTGTTTGGGGTCCGCACCGTGCCCGTTCTCAGTTTATTTTCGTATAATAGCCGTGACCTCTTCACCGGGAGATATCAGAGTGGCCAGCGAGCGCTACTCTCGCGCCCCAATCGCTTTCTTCTGACCCGCTTTTCATAAACAATACTTTGCCAGCGCCACGCTCCGGCCGCGAGAAAGTAGTCGATGATATGCAAGAGGCACAACGCCTATATTAATTTACCCGAAACCTACGGCCGGAACAATTGGTAAAAAAACATGGCACGCCCCAAGTGTCCCTCGCCACTAATTTGCGACGGAAAATCGATGACGGATCACAAAACGCGAACCCGATTTAATCAACCGTGTGAACTGATTCGACAAACGCTCCGAAATTCATATTCCAAAACAACGTGTCGGAACACCGACCTATGAGCGCGCGTCGTAAATATTATTCATTGGATATGGCGCACTAATAAAGACAAATTTTATGCTGCGAGGGGAGAGGCATCATAAGTGGATTTTCGGCTGGGGAATAACGTAGCAGATGTTATGTCTCATCACGTATCACAGCATCTGGTAAGGGAAATGTGTTCCGCAAATCGAATAATAACACGATGCTCGCCCTCGCCACAAATGTAAACTGTCAATGTCAACGTGTCGATCGGTCGGCGAGTAGCGAGTGTGAGCATTTCTAGTGAGCGGCGGTACCGTTAAGGCTGCTGCGAGACGGCGCATGCTTATCGCAATAGCTCGGGGCTATCATTTAATTAAATGAGGATGCAGAGAAAGAGATCTCCAACACAAAACAATGAAGGTCATAAATCACGGCTTCCTCCGTGTATCCTACGGGCAGAAGCTTCGCGGTGGCAATCCGGCGCACTATCTAAATTGATGGTTTCCGGCGCACATTAGAGACTATCGTGCAGCTGTCTGCGTACGCGACACACTTCATTTGCCGCTGCGCGTGCGCCCGTAGAAAGTGACGCTTTGTCATCGGCCACACTTGCCCAAAATCGAACAACCAGATGTGAGAGCGAGCTGGACTCGGCGGTCCGCGGGAGCGAGAGCGGGATGCGTGATGCTTGTGCACGCTGGAGCCGCGCATTTAGCGTGCCGGCTCCGCGCCGCTGCCCCGCGGGTTGTTTCATCTCGCACATCGGTCGGATTCCGCGTTGACATCGCTATTCGGCCGCCATCTCGTTATTCTTATACCGATTCATTTCGACGAGCGCGATGGGCAAGATTTCTCCACTCGGGTAATCGACTCATTTCCGTGACATCATCATCATCGATGTTTACCATAATGACGGCCGAACCTCGCATGCACATAATCTAATGCAATTTCCTACTTACGTAATCATTTTAGATCGCCACGATTCCAAAGGCTCAAATTTCATTGCACCGAACCGACGAACAGCCCAGATCGGATGTCATTTCGACAACTCTCTTTATCGCTTGTATCCTATCGATTTAACACATATTGGAGATAATTAGTTTTCTATAATAACAGGCCGCTTTGTCCCACGTGTGGGAGTGTGCGTCGGAATTAATTAATTCATGTGGGCTGAACGGTAGGAGACCAAAACACACGATCGAGTTACGGCCGTTAATCAAAGCGCCGACGAGGAAGAGCTGCCACGACGAAAACCGCGCGACGCCGATGACATCCACTTAACCTCCTTATTCGATGGATCGGCTTTGATAATCCGTGGCACGTTTGCATTATTAATTTCAACCTACAATTCTTGCAAGCTCGCATTGTTCTCCAACACGAGACAGTCGTGCTAACCGGCCTAATGGCGTGTTAGTCATTAAGAAAAGGTACGTTTATAAATCAATATCTCAATAAGCTAGCTAACCCGAGCGCGGGTCATGAGTCAGCATCGCCAAAGGATAAATCAGCCAGATCGATCTGCGTTTGCTTCAGCGCTACGGGATGGAAATTATTCAACGTCCTTTAACAAAAAGAAAAAAGCGCGGCACAAAAACTAGACAACATACTTAAGTCGCGTTTTTATCGGGAGCGTTCAGATCTTTCGTGGCATTACTAAACTTGATACGTGGAGGAAGTATTCTTAGCTTAGGCACCTACTATAAAAGAGACCGCACTAGGTGTAGGCACGGAGCGCGGCCATGCTTACACAATGTGTCCGCCCTTACCTGTAACAAAACAAGCAAACATTAGACAAATTCCTGCGCTAGACCAGCTCCGAGAACAATGGCCGGAGAAAGGCCAAAATAAAGGTCACGGCTGCGGCGGGTGTCCCATTAAATATTCATGCCTGCATTCGCATATTGTACAACAAAGAAAATACTTTTAATGCGCTTGGTACGAAACAATAAGAGCGGCAATGCAGACGGACGTCGAGAGCCGCTCGTAAAATAATACTACCGAGGTGACATTGAGAAAACGTGATTCGACTGTGTCAGTTCAGTTGCGCAGACGCGAAATTTTATGGTTTACATAGTCACAAGAAAGGACAGCTTCATCTCGGCTTTCCTTATTTTGCATGTTGATTTTAGATGGTCTTTTACAAACATTCGAGAACATTCTTCGAACGTGAAGTAATGAGTTCCTATTGTCAGGTTCGCGAGAATCCTCTGACTAATTACTGACCGCGACCGAACAAAGAATGTTAAACACTGCGAATCTGTCAGCTAGGTATAAATACAACAGGTGATTTCAAAGTCGCAATTATGAGTAATAGATTTAACAGAAACCACGAAATCGACTCTGCAGTGACCCTGTCGCGGAATAATTTACCTTACCTAATCTGTCGCCAAAGGAGATAATGTCCAGTCTTGGAACAGAAAGTTGACTTGCATTTTGTTTCCCTCTTACATTAGTACTGAGCTTCCTCTGAAACAGATTTAGCTTTAACTTACCATACCTTTACGTGCAATGACACTTCCTCAAGAGACACCAAATGTAAAAAAAAAACCTATCGAGGGTCTAGAGTTTCCATACACCCACTGGCCCCTAGTGGTCCCCGTCTATTCTGGTTCCGTGAGGTAGGTCGTGGGTACCTGCACGGTTATGCAAATCCGCCTGACCACCCCGGCAGGCTTGCTTTATTATTTCTTGTCCCAAGCATACTACTACATGTACTATTTATTAGTCTTTGATGACTTTCGGTTAGATACTTTATCTATGGAATAGACTTCATCAGAGATATTAATTAATCATGATCATCATCATCAAACTTAAGAGTCACACTCTTGTCGGTGGAGTTTCTTCCAATCATCTCTCCTATAAGCCGGCTCCATTACCTCCTGATACGACGCGACACCGGCCTTCTCATCATCTCATCATGCATGTAACTGCGTCCAAATATCGGGAGCTCATCTAAACCTAGTATGGGAATCGCGGTCAATACCCCGTTGTTAATTATGTCTAATGTAATTAACCGCGAATAAATTTAAACTGTCAAACTTCATCCATCATCACCATCACCATCATTGACAGGACTCGGAGGAGTCTAAGGCAGGGGTAAAAGATACCAACAAACATGGGGGCGGACAGTATGAGGGAGTCACTCTGTTCTTGCTTTTTCTTTCAAGGGGTAGTCGGCAAAATTCTTCCAGTTTTCAGGGGTAAAGGTGGAAAAAGATAAGGGACACAATGATCCCGTATGGACAATGTAAGGGCAAAGGATGTAAGGGAGATTGGAATAATGGCTCTTAAGGCAACGCGAGACTGAAGTGAGCTCTACATTTTCGGCCCCAGTCCACAGATACAGCAGCAACCGTACCTGTGACTTAAGACAATTCATGACATCACATCATCCATTAAGTTGAAGTCAAAATTTAACTTTTAATCACGATAGAGAATACGAATACGTTTGTACAAAACTCTAATGAATAGTCATTACGGCTACCGACTCAACGTGGCGATCGCGAGCTAGCCCTGTAGGTGCCGCTGTGTCGCCGTCTCCGGTTACCGGCGCACGCGCTGCCCTTGGACCGGCGCAGGCGCAAGCGAGCAACAATCAGCCACTGTTTACCTCGCCGATGACTGACGGCTCGCACTCGCGAACGGACAACCAATCGGAGACTGACGTATGGAAGTTATGAGTAAAAGTTTGCAGTGGTTTTGCAAAAATAACCTTAAAGATCAAACCTAGCATGCATTGGCAAAGTCATAATACATGCATTACCAAAGTTGTAATGTTTTCTCAATGTCGCCTAGTTAGTATTATTTTACGAGCGGGTCTCGAGCGCCATAATATAAGTTTCAAAATATGGGAAAAACAGATCTAGTAGTATTAAATTAGAGCGCCATGAATTCATCATTAGTATAACTGATAACTTTTTCAACTAATTGGTTATCTACCTACTTACTTCTTGAAGTCAGTGAAGATGTGACATAAAATTTCCAGAACTGAGATTGCTGCTACAATACCTCTAGAAGATTGTAGTTTTTGAAACACGAGCCCATAGCATTTTAAAGGTTACCGTATTCATACAAGCATACAACTCGCATGCAACGCCCAATGAGACTTAAAGGTGTAATACAACACCTTCAACGGAATGGCTCACCAAAAAAACTGGCGTTGCAAACTACAAGTCCATTGTGTTTTCATTAATGAAATAACAGAATTATTGAACACGATAAAGTGCCGAAGCAGTGTTAAGTTTCAGATCGAGACAAACAAATCGTCGAGCCGTACCATTAGAGAGAGGAATGCGAGGCATGATCTAAGTTTAACATCGATAACTCAGAGGGATCATAAATCTGGAGTAATCCCGGAGACGGATTGCGTCCGTCTTGTCTATCCGATACGCAAATAGACGCTCAATCCAGCCTGATTGTAACGTATGGACTTACGGACGAATCGGGAAGGACAAACTCGACGGCATATGTCTAGCTTTGGACTCGGAGTAAGGAATTCGCAGCGGTCGGTGAGAGATCCTTGTTTCAGTCAAGACTTTGTTAAGCGTACTCTCCGTTACGAAAAGCATCGAATCCGGCACTTAAGTTTCTCTAAGTTAATGACAATAAAGCTTAACCACCTATCAACTGAATACAATTCCTCAATTTTCCTGAAAATCTGTGTATCCAAACTCAGAATACAGAACAAACCAGAACCCGCGAGCGTGTAATTTCGCCCCGTCACCCGTCACTGTGCACGCAGGGCAACGTGACGTCGTACGTATGACAATATTCATTATTATGATGCCGTCTTGTGTCGTTCCTAACATGCAGAAATGTACTTATTGCTTTTTGACATAGCGCGGCGTGCGGATATGATCGAACGCGGCTTCTGGTTTGTTCTGTATTCTGAAATATCAAATAAGATTCTGATGTATAAGATTATATTCTGAGAAAACCCTTTTCTAGGCACCATACCTCTTCAACTGTGAAAGTCAAGAGCGGCGCGCGAACCAAACCCCAGATGCAATCTCGCCGACCCCGCGCCATCAATCCGGCTTTATTGGTCTAGACGGTGACAATTCTCGACCGCTCCTTACCGCGATTAGTATGACATTCCATTTCTTCGGATTGAGCCGTCTCGAGGAGATTTACAGCGGCGATAGCGGGCGCCCTTCCGCCGGGATAAATAGCCTCTCTAATTATATTTACGCAGCGCCGGGCGACGCGCGATAAATCCCCAGGGAATGCTGGATAACGCCGCGCACGCGCAGCCGATACAGGCGATGCAGCGCCGACGTAAGATCCATCACCGCGCCGACATTTGTATCATTCGAAATTAGGGAGCGAGCGATAAACCCTAATACGTTTCGACATTACACCGCACTTCTGTTATAATACGACTACGATATTTTCGTTTCAGAATCGGCCGTTCGTCATGCCATGGGCTTCGGTGTCTGTTTTGACTGGGGAACTTTAAATTTGACTGCGACGTGAGATAGAAGCAAAACAGAACGGCTTTAGCGTCTGGATAATTTTCATCGTGACCTATCTCAATAACATTTTGTGCACCAAAACTCGTGAAAATATCCACAAATTCACCCCCGTCACCATGTCTCTGTAACGAGCGCTTCTAGTAATGGTACGACCGCACGGTTGATTTAGCTGTGCGATTTAGGGCTAGGCCTAACCTACGGCTGTCGACATTGGCAATGTTTTCTCCCAAACCCCCCAGCATCCTGCACTCAGAGGCTTGTGTAAACAGAGGACGCATGCGCAATATCCTAGGTCCTGCGCAGGACGAGAATAGTCCGGAAGCGACGGTTCGACGGGCGATCGAGTCAGTGAACTCCGGCCAAGGTTAGGGAGCGCGTAAACAGGGCAATCTTGCGCATCCATCAACTACGCAAACACTGTAACCGAGCCGTCAATATTAGCCCGCGCACACTCCAGCGCATTCAATTGGCGACGCGAGATAATTCAGATAACGCTCGTCAACGCCCCGTGACACAGACCCCAAGAAGTAAAAATTACGAAGTCGTGACGAGAATTTTAATCTGCAAAATAAATATTTATTAAAAACTCGAAAACACTGTTTCACAAAGACATTGACGATAATTGAAAGTTGACATGCGTTTCTGTTATTAATATGCAAATTTTGCGAGTTTTAAGGACGTGCCCGAATTTCACCGCCGTGGGAGTCGCGTTACATAAGGCTAGCGTTTTGTGATTCACGGCTGCGCGCGCGCCGGCGACAATGTGGCTTTATCCAGTGTGTCGTGCAGGAAACTGTTTTTGCTGAACTGTCGAACCTGGTGGATATATCACGTGCTCTTTGATACAGCGTATTTCCAACGTATTTTTTCTTTTTCCGAAAATGTCTGCATTAATAGACACAATTGTATACATACTTACATCGGTCAGAAAACTGTAGATATAATCATGAATTTTACTTTGTATAGCGTAAAAAATATAGCGACAACTAGAAAAGAAACGTAGCCTGCCAGCTACGACTAACATTAATAAAGCTAAAACATTTCGCTTCTGCAGAATCATGGTTGCGCGCAAAAAAAAGAATAAAAACAATCACCGTCCAAGTTAAGTTATCAAACCATTAAAATAGCAGGCGCAGGTCTAAAATTATCTCTTGACAGCTGATAGTAGATGGCATCTTTGCATACTACGGGTTACTAGTAACTTGTCGGCGAGGATCGCGGCATGCGATCAATTCTGCAGATTAGCAGATTCCATGCGAAGAATCACACATGAAGGTTGACTTATTAAACGCGCATGGTCATTCACTTTGCTGGCATAACAAAGGCTGCATATTGCAAACAAAACAAAAGAATCCCGACGAGATATCACGAGATACGAGAGGTAATGCTAGCAAATAAGGTGGCCTTAAATAGTTTTTTATAAATAAATAAGCCATTCCACTTAGTTTTATATTTGACACGCGAGACTGAAATTCTTCAAGAAACGATCGCAATGTACAGTCTGCTCCTCTGCTCAGACTCCTGCAAAAAATACTCTATTGTCATCATTCGTTTGTTGACACCACCCGCAAAAAGAGGCCATCAGTGGCGAGACGAACCGTAATGCCTATTGGAAATTCTAGTGGGTAGGCAGCGATCGGCAATCCTGATAAACGTATTGGAGATGCGGAAGACAGCCCCGCGCACCATGTATAAAACATTTCCGAACATATTCGCCGAGTAAACTTGTCACTCGGACGGGTTACCCTCAAATCGTAATTAGATGCGAGTACTTACGCCCCCCCATATCGAGGCTGCGAAGGTCGGCAAGACTTTCGCTACGCGCTGTGGCCCAACCGGAGTATCGGAAAATCTAGTCGCCTACGCGAATCAGGGCTGGCGGTTACTGGTGGTATTGAGACTATTGCGTACGCCTGCACCGACGACCATCCATCATACGGGTTAAGTAACAGGAGTGCTATTAGCATTCAAATTGTCAGCGCTGATCTTTGTCTGGTGATATAACTTAGGCAATAATTTCACTGTCGTAGAACTTATTCATAATGCGACTCTTAAAGTATTTCATGTCGAGAGCAGACTTATACGGTGTTCTATTGCAGCGAACTCTACCCACCGTGTGCATTGAAAAAGCTCGTATCGCTCGCATTACCATAGAAACAATTCCAACCCGACCGCCGTGTTGACATTGGCCCACCGTTATACATAGTTCTGTAACCGATATCAGGAGCCCGCATTCCGACGGTTGTTTTGTTAATGAGAGGCGATTGTTCTCGAGCGTCGCCCACGCCGTGCTTGCACAACCCGCCGCGCGCGCATGGGCGGACGCCGCGGGCAGGTGAGCCGCGGCCTTGCGCCCGAGAGGACCACACGTCCTGACATCACGGAGCGAGCCAATCTCCAACCATAAAGCCCAGTTAAGCAAAGAGCCGGATCGTAAAGTTGCACCCATTAAAAAGCCGCCAAACGGAACTCGTACATTCGCTTTCAATCACGCGTATCAACAGCCATATCTCCGCCAGGTAAAAAGGCACGTGGGAACGGAAGCCTTAACGAAGTGACAACATAACGTTAAAGTTCTTTCTTCAGTCGAACGGTAGATAGTCGCCGCGGCCTCGTCGCGTGTCGCTGCGTAAGGATCGGATTTCGTTCCGCAAACTAGAGATAACTGGTGCGCGCTGCGAACCCACCGCGTTCTAGGAAACCGACGCGAAACCTCCGGAGGTTCGAGGGCCGGCCCTCCGCATCCTCTGATAGAGCTTATTTGAATAAGAAATGCGAGGTTAAGCCGACATCGGCATCGAGTAACCGAGCTCGCTCCTTGAGAACGGCATTCTGCCGCGTTAGTCACGCAGCTAACATGGTCGCGGGCGCTAAAAGCGGCGTTCTAATAATCGATATTGTCTAAAATAGCCCCGTGACAAACGAAACCGAATGTGACGCGTGATGCAACGCTCCCGAATTTAGTGGGGAGCGGTGCATCGGCCGCCGAAGCACGCCGGGTCGCGCGGCCGCTGCCAAGCCGCTGGCATTTCGCGCTAATGACACGAATAAGATATTAGCGCGGATAGCAGCGGCGCCGCGCAGGTATTCGGGCCGCGTGTCGAATCAGAATTAACCCAGTGGGAGTAGCGGTGGCGCAAGAGGTCCCGGCTCCACGTGGCGACGTGTCAGGTGCCGGCCCATTGTGCCCATCCTCGAAAAAGATCGAAACCACGCACGTACATCTCAGCCAGTAACAACGTGTCGACAGAATGAACTTGACGACTCTACACCCAGTCACCGAGGTTACTAACACGTTAGCAACGCTCTTGGCATAGCAGAAGTATGTTAGCCGTTTTTCTACAAAAAAGGCAGCCGTCTCTCGGACCGCCCGCCTGGTGGTGACTGGTTCCCGTCACCATATGCGGGAGAGCACCGTTATTGCAACAAGCGAGTTATGCAAGCGGCATTCAATCTTGCACGCGACCGCTTCTAAGAAGTCGATATGCAAAACGTGTTCGGACGGGTGGTGGAGCTAGGGGTAGAGGGGCGACACTCGGCCGCCGGGGCGCCGGGCGCCGGGTCGGAGGTCCGGCCGCATTCCGCTGCGCTGCATGAAAGTGAAACCGCCGCGACCGACCGCTCAGCTGTAGAAAGTCCACGATTACATCTCGCCAGCGCCGGACGAGCAAAAACTGCTATCTCCGCGCCGGCTCCCGGGAAACGAGCCGCCCCGGGCGGCGTCGCGCGGAGAAATTGCCAATAACAGCTACAACTAAACGATTCCTTTCATTTACTTAAACACCCGCCCGCCACGGCTCGTTGAAACGTTGGATTTCACTTACACTAGCCGCTGACCCGAGGCGATGGCCCACAATAACGTTTTGTATATCAAATAAATCATTCATCTGATCCCATCGCCGGTTACGCGGCGCGCTCGATGCATCATACCGCGTAATTTTTAGGAACTTTCATACTGGTTTTGAGCCATGTACCTATACATCTTGCGAGCGATCGCCAAGTTAGTTGTTACTATTGAAGTCACGAACCTCAGGTCTAATAACCTCTTCGCGGGCAGGCACTGTTATTGGGTATAATGAATTCCGTATTAGCTGAAGGCAAACGATGAGTCACGTTCACGGGTATGATATCAGCGTATCGATAACCGACGCCATACACTGATTACATTCGAAGCTAAAAGCCGTCGTTGATATAAAATAAAGCGCAATCCGCCGTCGCGATTGTCGAGAAACATAAAGAGCGCATAAAAACTGTCCCAAGCGACCTACGGGAAACGAAATTGATTCACAAACGAGTGGAGCCGCCGCGAACCAGTTCCGATCGGCCTCGCGGGGGGAGGCTTCAAAAATACCAGTTGATCAAACAAAAATTGCAATTAGTCGAGCGACAGCAGTTTACAGCGGCGACCGATAAAACAGCTTCGTCAGGAGGCCGGCGCGCGGCCTTGCGCGTCACGGAAAGTCCTACGGCAGAGCGACAACAAAATAAACTCTAGCAACACTTCACTTATAGGTGTAGCCAGTACTGCTACTGCGTGTATACAGTGAATCGCCTTAGCAACGGGTCAAAGTCTTCACGGGAATGCAAGCCAGCTGATTGGTTGAAAGACAATCAAAATTATCACTTTGTAACGTAATGCGCAATTTGATATTCGATATCTCGGTGTTAGATACGCACGTAATCGGTCTTAAGACGGTAGAGTCTGGGATTGGTCAATGATATGAATTTTATTACCTAATTTACTGTTTAGTAGGACAAAAGTAATCACACTTAGGTTCTCTTTTTTTTTTCATGGCTCGCGCGGTTTGCGTATTACTTAGGTCCTCATGCATCAAAAATTTTAATTTGGTTTTGAGTTCCATTCAGATGTCACAAAATGTAAGTAGGCATAGAACTGCCAGTCTTAAACTAGGTTTTGGGACTAACCAGATTTTTTTTTTTTTGCTTTAAGTAGGTACTTAGCTATGACACATTTGCCAGATAGGTATTTATATACAAACAGCAAGGCATAAGGTTCAAAATCGTGGCTAACACAGCAGCCTCACTAGGCACTAGGCAGCCGACTCTTTCTGGCTCATTTGTGAAATATTGTCATCTCATTCATTTTCAAAATGGCAGAATGAGATTTACGAATAACAGACTTGACAAGGTGTATTTTTTATAGAGTACTAACTCAAATTAAACTTGTTTAGCAAATCTTGTGCAGTCAAAGAATTTTATGTTCCCTTTTAGGTCAAACAAAATAACTTTTATGCATTTATAGCCAAATTAATAAAATTCAAATCAGTAAGTGCTTTCCAATATTACCAGAATGTATTCATATCATTGAATCAAATTTGTTGATTGGATGAAAACTAAAACCATTTGCTAAACGAAGTAGGTACTTAAGGTTAAGAGGTCTGGAAGCAATATGTTTGGGTTTTACGAAGTCTGAAAGTGAACAACTCAACATCCAATAAGTAGGTATGTATAACTATAAAATCAAGAGAAAATCAATATTTAGTTAATCAATTCATTATTGAACAAATTTATTTTAACACAATGTACTTAGATAATTAAGGTAATTAAGGTACAATCAATTAATGCATTATTGTGTCATTACCATTAGTCAAAACTAATTTGTGTTGAGGCAATTTTACAAGACATGACAGGCAGACCATTCTACTTTACTTATTTCCATAAATGAAAGGGGTATTTTATCTTTATAATAGATAAGCTTTTAAATAAATTTACTTGAACATTGCTTACTGATCAGTTTTGATGAAATTCAATCTCAAATTACTAATGACTATTATACCTACTTAGCAGATAACAGTTTTTAAATCACCTGATGGTTAGCCAAAAAACTCTTAAGAAAATCAGCATTCCGCAAGAAGTTAAATATCATATCAGACATCTAATGGAATGTCTTAAGTTAATACTTATGTACTTATGAACAAATAATAGCTTTAATATTATGTTACATTCAGAAACTAAACATGACACTGCAAGGAAATTATATGCTATTGTTCAAAATTATACTAACTTAGGCACCTGAGAGTAAAACTTAGCATTCACCTGCCTAGTTCAAGAGAAAATAACTATCTTATCTAATGTTATCATAGTACACAGCTCTCATCACTCATCTTTATCACAAACATGCTGATAAACATTCCGTGTTCCTGATGTAGGAAATAATTAATATTTTTACACTATCAGGTGTAAAATTTACACCTTTTCAATGGCACACAGCTAGGATGTGGATTGTAGTTGTAAAAACATATATTTTTTATAATGCAGTTACAACACTAGGCGGTTTGTCATACTTTACTGCCATCTCAAGGTCAGATTATGTATTCATTGCACAACACTATTGACACTGAGTTAGTCTGACTGAACATAATTTGTTTTTATTTAGATAAAACTAGTCATAAAAACACATATTGCTTGTTTTTTATAGCCATGCAGGAGACTGACATTGACCATGTAACAGTTCTGGTTAAAATGCAAGCCAAGCCTTTTCCCTTCATGGTAATTTTAACAACTTCCTGCACAAGCATTAAGTTAAGTTACATTGTTTATTTTGTCCTTGAAAACGAGTTTTTGGGTTCCCAACTCAACAGAGAGTATTTGCGAAGTTTTTCAGGTACTTTCTGGAACCGGTTCTTTTCCCTGGTAGAATTGGGAAAGACCTAACCTCAAATTGAGTTTGAATTTGGAACTTCTGTGAAGTTTGAATACAAGTTTGACAGGTGTCAGGAAACTGGGCATGGACTAACCTTGCAAAGGGAGTCTGTTCCACGTGGTAGACGTCTGTGATGGGCTCCGTGCGCATCAGGCTGCGGAGTCGCTCCTCCGAGAGCTCCAGCAGACCGTCACTCGCCGTCTTGAAATCAGCTTTACTCAAACCACTTATAACACTCATTTTGAACGTGTACTCTAGTCGACTGACGATCGAGTCGAAGCGAAGATTATTATACTTCCGAACGATTCACAATAGTCCTTAAAATCAACGTATACACTTATCAGTAAAAATAAGGAATCAATTAGGCCACATGAAACATTTTAATGCCTTCGGGTTTCTCAAAAGGTAACAGAGTGCTCTCCCTTGTCATTGCGAGAAGCGGTTACGGTTTCATTCAAATGCTCCACTGTTAATTGACACGGTTATTAAACAAACTTTTGTATCACTTCATCATATTATTCGCAATGAAAAGTAAAATAATTTGTTTATTTACACACGCGATTCGGTAAACTTAAAATTGACAAGCGCGGCGGGACAGCTGCGCATCGACGAGTCGATCGCACTTCGCCGTACACGTTTCTGCCGTTATGAACGTTGCAACTGGTATTCGTACTCGGACCGATACCAAGTATTTTACCGACTAGTATGCAATACCGGTTCCGTAAGGAGTCTTAATATCACCGTTCCATTTCCTGGCTGTCACTTCACTTAGCTACGTCCTTTGCTTAATGCCCAAGTAGTTTAATAGTAGCGTGATAGATGGCGTGGTAGATAAAACTAAGCATCAAAATAATTCGCATTTCACGTAAAATATAAACTTGAACGAGCTTTCGTTCTTCATTAATTTAGTTATTATTAAAATGTAGTATGTTTTGTATACTACTAAAACTTATTTAATAAACAAAGACTATCACGCGTTTATGGAAATTCAGCCTAGCAGCGACATCTATGTAGCATTCATGCGATGACATTGTTAAACTAATGTAGTTGTTAGTTCAAGATTCAAAGTATAGATGGCAGCAAGCGACTGAATCATAACAAGGAAGTTATAATCTCAACTGGAGTATCTTTTTTTGTATTTTTTTTCCCTTTTTTGAAGTGAGTATTTTAAAAGTATAAGAAACTTATACCCAACCTGGAACGAACACTTGACAAATAAGTTCAAACAGAAACAGACCCTATTTCCATAACATAAGATTTGTTTTCGAAGTAATAGGGCCCCTCTGCACGACAGAGATAGCGATCACCCAGACAGAGTGTCACATTCCATTGGTACGCTTTAGTAGATTTGGTTTTGGGGTGAAAATAGAAAAAAAAATCTCAAAAATTGTAAGTGGTAATAAAGTACTTACTACGTTAATGAATCATAATCATTAATCACTTATTGCAACCATGACACTTACAAGATGTTCTTGATCCTTTCAACACTAACGACGCATACCGCATACAAAAGTTGTCAGTTGTCACCCAACGGTTCATAAATATCCAAGCACGGACCTTACGTAACTGGCAATAAGGTCTGTGTATAGATATTTTTGAACTGTTGATTGTATATATATTGGAGAACTCGACTGTACACAGCTTAGAGCAGGAAAGGAATGGAGATGTTAACGCGCGATTTCCCCTCTCCCAAATCTCTAACATTAAGTCTGACCAAAATGATCAGGGTCTGTTAATTGTGTGCGCGTTTTTGGCATTTGTGTGACAGTTTTGTTTTAGTGTGCGTTTGTAGCAACGTAACAAATTTTGACAGGAGCGTAGACGTGTGCTGCACTATCAAAATTTAAATTCAAAATTCTATTCAGCAAATAGGCAGTTGAATGCTCTTTCACACGTCATTTTTTTGAGTCTACCAGCGCTTTCGGAAAGACCATGATTGCCAAGAAGAATGCGCCGCAAGAAACTTGGCACAAAGTAATTTTTTCTAAAAACAAGTCATCATCAGGGCCGTGTTTTATAAAGCCACAAGTTACAATTTACAAGCGGAAGTCTCATTCTATCACCTTTTGTTAGAAAGAGGCTTCCGCTTGTAAATTGTAACTTGTAGCTTTATAAAACACGGCGCAGATCTTACAATACGTAACCACAGATAAATTACACAAAGAAAGCTCACTCTATCATTAAAAAAAAATAAAGAGAAAAAAATACCGTATTTTAGAAAAAAGTCTAAAAAAAATAATTATTAGAACGTGTGAACGTGAACGTGTTCCTCGTCCCCCTCAAAAAGTGACAGAAAAATCGTATAGATAAGCCAAAGGCACCTCCCGTGTGTCTGCTTTATGGTACACAGTGATCTATGTGTAAATGTGTGAGTCGTGAGAATCCCAAACACTTTTACACGGCCTTCCAAAAGATGGCGTGTGACGAGAAATACAAAGTAGCATGTTTTTAAACATTTATTTCATCACATTATAATAAGGGCGACGTTATTATGACGTATAAGGGCTTGTCTTGTTTTCATATGTTCGAGTACTGTGTGTATATTAAGAAGTCTGTACGTCTGATTTTCAAATCGTAGCTTAACAACCCATCACACTGGCAATTAAATCCCGACGCCCTGTTTGTGTCACAGCAAAAAAGTCGAGTGATTTGGACCTTGGACAGAGCTGCAAGGATGAGTGGAGCACATGCACGGCTGGATCTTCCCTGCAAGCTATAGATCCCACGGCCAAACCGGACGGTTTCACCCTGCCACGAAAACTCTGGTGTCGTTTAAACAGACTGAGGACAGGTCATGGACGCTGTAACTACTTCCACCACAAGTGGGGCTAGGCGCGACTCTGCGACTGTGGCGAAGAAGCCCAAACCATAGAGCACATTATACAGCGCTGTCCTCTTCACTACTACCCGGGCCCCCCGGATGATCTGTACGATTTAACACCTGACACAATCTCGTGGCTAGGGACCCTGAGTGTTGATCTATAGTTATCTTTAATTGATTATTATTTGTTTTGTTTTAGAAATGTTTATGTATATATGCCATACGATTAAATAAATAAATAAATAAACTGGCAATTAAGTAGCGAGCGAGTTTTTTATTGAGGCGATCACGCAACGTGTTCGCCTCGAGCGATATTAGTATGAAACACTAGCTCGCAAATCGGTAGTGTGATAGGACTGTAAGGATTACAGAAATTAATTAGTCACCATTACTACCACAGTCTATACAGTCGTCCGACGAAGGCCTCTAGACAGGTCAATTGTGCGGGGGGTGCGGGGTGCGGGGCGGGCAGGGCGAGCCCCCTTGCATACGCCGCCACTGCCCGATTAGATAGGAACTTTCGCCCTCCTTGGTGCTTTGGCCATGCGGTTGCGGTGTCGGCAGTTACGCAAACATCAAAGGCGTCGGACCACTGGTAGGTATAAGCTCTTTACACTGTGTAAGTACTCTATACTACTGAGATAAATCTCATCAACGATCCCATTTCGTCCACATTAAATTCCCAAATCGTTCATATTCCTACCTCGTCTAGTCTACATTCCCAATTCGTCCACATTCCCAAGCCACCCACAATCCCTAGTTGTCCACATTTCCAATTCGTCCACATTCCTAAGTCGCCCATAATCGCAATCCGACCACACTTCAAACGCAAAAACTAGATATAATATCGATTATTATCAGATAAAGTTCCGACAACGGACATGTTGGAAATATGAACGAGTTGGAAAAGTGGACGAGTTGGGAAAATGGATAAGATGGGACACTGGACGAAACGGGATTGTTGACGAGCTAGGAAGTTGACAAACTGGGAATGTGGACGAAGTGAACCTAAAATAATGAACGAGATAAGTTTACCCAAAACACAATAAAATGCTATCTTATCAATAAAACAGAGGCCCGAGTACAAATATTCGAAACCTGCGTCACGTAAAATCGAATAGTAAACGTTATCGAGTTAGTATGACGTTTGGAACAGCGCCCGCCCGTGTGCGTATTGGAACTAAAATTAAGTATGAGGTTTCTCGATCTCGATACGATAACCGTAACGTTACAGGCCGCGCGGTGGATTAAGATCGCTCGGCGAAACTGGTGGGGGCAATTTGGCGCATCTGTACAATTGCGCACAAAAATGTTAAGTTCTGAGTGTATTTCTTTGAAATATATTTTTCTTATTTCGCATTTTTTTGTACCTTTAGTCACCTAACATATAACACTCGTTTTTGCTTGTGACTTATTTTGCTTTATTCAGAATCTTGGTAGTATTTTTTACCTGCTTTAAATTATCCATGATTTAATTAATTTCCTTTTTAACATAACAATTCACGTCGTAAACCATTTTTCTGGCTTGCCATGTTCAAACTTTATATTTGGGCATTTTTTTCACTAACTACGACATAATAACGTACTTACTACTAATACAATAAAACAATCCGCGCGCAAGTACCCAAGAGACACGTGACGCGTGAACGAAGCGAGGGAGGGGAAGAACGACTTGATCTACCAATAACGTGTCGGCGCCAGCGCGCACCCTCCCCTCACCACACTGCGCAACCAAATAGACCTAAGAATTGACTTCTGCGCATGCCCCTTACACTTTTGACGAGCGATCTTAATTCGCCGCGCGACCTATACGCAGGACTCGAAAACTCGTGCTCGACTCTCTGTAGTTTAATCAGTCTTCTTATTCCGCCTCCACATATGCCTAATTAGTTTGCCAAACAGCAAGCCACCGGCCACGGCGAACTCCTTGAAACACGGCTCTGCCTCGAGCCGGGACTGCCAGTCCTTGCATTTAGGGAACCTAGGAGACATGAAAATGGCAATTATACTTTTTTTAATACTCACTGAAACATGAATGAACCCACTGAACACAGAAAAAAAAACAGAATATTGCTAATCCCGGTAATCGAATACGGATACTCGACATTCCCTGTCGCGTGCTATAACCCCTGCACCACGGCTAGCATAGGGAAACATGCTGAATTTTCTCCAGTGTTCTTTGTGTAATTCATCTGTGGTTGCGTATTGTAAGAGCTAATGCAACTTGTTTTTAGAAAAAATACTTTGTGCCAAGTTTCTTGCGGCGCATTCTTCTTGGCAATCATGGTTTTTCCGAAAGCGCTGCTAGACTCAAAAACCGGACAACTGCGAATCGGACTCGCGCACGAGGGTTCCGAAAAAAGATTTTAACGCTTTTTCCTGGTGTTTTAAGAAGTCCAGTGTTAGCAGAGCCCCTGCTCCTAAGCAAATTGTACGCAGTGTGGGGTCATCTCATATTGGTCTGTGAAATCTACAGACAGACATAAAAATTGAAGATTTTAGAATTTTCTGAGTGGTTGTGCTATAAGAGCTACCTTCATACCAAATTCAAGTTTCTAGGACAACTGGAAGTACCCTTTAGGTTTTCGGATTTCGTCAATTTGTATGGAAATAGCCTTTTGAATGACTGTATCTTTTGATTGCGTTTATTCATATTCATATTCATTTATTGATTGCTTTGTGTGTACAAAAGGTCTTATAGTTGTAATAAATGTTTCAACACAACCCTGAAAGGGCACCGCAATACACTACAATAGGATTAATTATCATTTAACTAGTTAAGGACAATGATCCAATACCAATTGTTAAGATTATTTTTAAAACGCTAGTTATAGGTACATAAATTCTAATTCAACGTAGGATAGCAGAGAGACAAACACTTGTTTACGGTAATATTAAGTCGGTATGTTTGGTTTATCTAGTTGTTAATGTTGGAATCTAAATATTCATCGATTGTGTAGTATGTTTTTTCTGCAAGAAATATTTTTAATGTGTTATAAATTTGTTAATATTTGGTTCATTTTTTATTCGCTCAGGTAGTTTGTTGTAAATCCTTATTGACATGGGATAGGCCTTATTTACTTAGAAGGTTGATTTTTTTACAGCTTCAAGGGACCGCAGGCTTGAGTATTTGATATTAATTTCAGCCTGCTACCTCCACGCGTTCCAGAGAAAAAGGGTCTTGTCAGACAGACAGACAGACGGACAACAAAGTGATCCTATAAGGGTTCCGTTTTTACCTTTTGAGGTACGGAAATGACGTAAAAGAGCATTCAACTGCCTATTTTAGTGAATAAACGGTTCACTCACGTATGTCAGTCGAGTATAGCTCGACTGTTTCGGACTAATCCGTAGTCCTTCCTCTGGGAGCACACGCCACGCCGGTGGCGAGACGTAAACTGCACGCCGCGGCTCCGCTCGCGCGGCTGCTCGGCGCAGCTGACGGCGGCTCACAACTACCCTCGTTTTCATCGTCGTTGATTGATTGATTGATTGACGTGAGTGAACCGTTTATTTCACTATGACTGAGTCTCACGGTAGTTTTATGTTAAAACTGCCTATTTGCTGAATAAAATTTTAAATTTTTGGGTGAACGTCTTTCGGCTGAACATAATGGTGACGATAGTTCATTTATTGCAAGTTCAACACGAACCTGGTAGCATCCACGGGCTGTGTCTCCTGGAGTCCAGCGACGGAGGCCCCCAGCGCTATGTCGGCGAGCGTGCGGCGCCCGCCGGCCACGTAGGGCTGCGTCTCGAGGTACGCCTCTATGACCCCATAACCTTCCTCTATATTTCGGATGTGGGTTTCCGACGCGCTTTCAGTCTCGCCCATAAACGCTGGTAGCTGGAAAAGATCAAGGGTTCATAAATCATAGTGAATTAAACGTGTTGATTCGTGCAGCAGTGGAGGCGGAGGTGTTGAATGGAAACATACATTTACCGAACAGACATAATTATTTTTCACTGGTGATCGCAGGTGAGCAAATTAATTGTTCTTAGTTCAAGAGTTCATAAATATGGACCTCCGCAAAGTAACGCCTGATTCAATAAATTCGCTATACATCCTAATCCTAACTAATATGTATTATAAATGCTAAAGTGCAAAGTATATAACTCTGTCTCTCTGTCGTCTGTGTGTTTACTACCTCTTCACGGGATAATCGCTGCACCAATCTAGATGAAATTTGGTAAGATAGTTTGAATATTGAGGAATAACATAGGCTACTTTTTATTTGGGAAAATTATATAGCTCCCGCGGGATAGTGATAACCGAAATCCACGCAGATTAAGTCGCGGGCAATAGCTAGTATAAGTATATATGTGTACTAGCTGTTGCCCGCGACTTCGTCCGCGTAGATTTCAGTTATCGCTATCCCGCGCGAGCTATATAATTTTCCCTAATAAAAAGTGGCCTATGTTACTCGTCAATATTCAAACTATCTTCTTACCAAATTTCATCTAGATTGGGTAAGCGGTTTTCCCGTGAAGAGGTAACAAACAAACAGACAGACAGACAGAGAGACAGAAATACAGGGAGACAGTTACTTTCGCATTTATAATATTAGATAGGATTATACATATATGGTCTCAGGGTAGTTTCATGTCAAAAGTGACTCACGGAAACTTCGAGAAGTCGCCGGTAGAGCAAGCCAGCGTTGAAATACAAGCACTGGTCGACGATCGCGCGCGCCTCGTGCTCGGACGGGTACAGGGCTTCCCCGAGCGCGCCTCGTGCTCGGACGGGTACAGGGCTTCCCCGAGCGCGCCTCGTGCTCGGACGGGTACAGGGCTTCCCCGAGCGCGCCGCCGTACTTGCGCACGAGGTACAGGTTGATCGCGTGGCTGGAATCACGAAATGTTGATGCGTATAAAAAAAGCTAGTATTTTAAGTGTACCCACAAATTTTCGAATAAAAACATTAATTAAGAGACTATAAAATGGTCCGAAACTTGAATTTACAAAAAACATTTGGCACACTTGCACTCCACAACTGTAAAGGTGCGTACGAATCAGAGTTCAGCCTCAGGGTGAGCCACGCACGGTTCGACCAATTGCTCAAATTCGTACGTGTCTCGCGCACTGCTCGCGAGCATTTTGGGGCGAGCCGTCAAGTGTCGGTTTTTTGACCGTGCTCAAAGGTGCCTCGGTGTGCGTGTCTCGCGTAGATGAACGCTGACACGAGCAAACTTGTTTGCGCGCGAGGCACGTTTTGAGGTTAAATCACGTAGTGGAGCGGGTTATTTGGTCAGCAGGATAATTAAAGTCATAAAATCAATTTGTATAGTGTGCAATGGTGTAGGACAACGATAAACGTATCTTATACATTCACTTTCTGATGTGTCTAATTTTTAACCGACTTTAAAAAAAGGAGAAGGTTCTCAATTCGTCGGATTTTTTTTTTCTAAAGTAATTTGGTGAAGTAAATGTGCGCCAAATGATTTGCTATTTTTGTATAACTGTTTCATCCACCACCAAGGTGGAAATTTCTTGGTGAATTAAACGGATCACTCACGTATGTCAGTCGAGTATAGCTCGACATGTTTCGGACTAATCCGTAGTCCTTCCTCTGGGAGCACACGCCACGCCGGTGGCGAGACGTAAACCAGTCCGAAACATGTCGAGCTATACTCGACTGACATACGGGAGTGATCCGTTTATTTCACTATGATTGAGTCTCACGGTAGTTTTATGTTAAAAGTGGAAATTTCTTATTAATAATACTGAATCACGATAAAAGCAGCATCAGCTGCGATCGCGATCGATGCCATTTTTTTCGACGCACAAATAGCGGTTTGCCGCGAGTACGTTGCCCCGCCGCACAAACGAACGCGCTACTAAAATGCTCGCGAGCAGTCTCGCCGTGAGTGGTAAGGCTGCTCGACCTGAGCGGCTCTAATTCGTACGCACCTTAAGAAGGATCAAGATCATTTAATCCAAGTACGCTTTTAGCAAAACAGGTATTAATATTTTTATGACCCTATTGAAACACAAAAGGACAAGCCGGCCCGATAGATGACATTCATCGGTGCAAATAATATTTCTTCAACTATAACGAGTACAAAAAGAACTGCACCAACCAAAGTGACTCTCTCAGAATTCCGGGATTTTGAAAAAGTCACTCTTTCTCATAAAGCAGACAGACGGGAGGCGTCTTTGGCTTATCTATGCACTAAAATTTTTCTGCCACATTTTGAGGGGGACGAGGAACACACACGTACAGCAGACGGTCACTCATGCTCTGAACATGACTGAATGTCACATAACGACTTGTACCTACAAGTTTTAATACAACTTTGTGTTACCTTTCGGCAAGGATGAAGTCTCCATCCTTTAGAACCGGAATCGTTGCCATGGGATTAATCTGTAAAAGAGATATGTGATGGTTATGTTCGCAGATTATATGACGTCACAGTTTTCAGTGATCAAACTGCCACCTTTAACCAGTTTTTGTTGAATTAAACATAGGTTAATGACCTACTCTTAATGAGGGTTATCGTGAGTCAAACATCCACTAAGATCGCTAGCATCGAAGTGTCTAGTGGGGTCCTGCCGAGTATAGAACTAAGAGAAGTTTACTCTGACGTTGATAATTTAAAGGCGCACCTTTCTGTAATCAGGCGTGCGGTGCTCCATATGCAGCAGGTCGGGCTCCTCGAAGCGGAACTGGAGCCCCAGCATGGCGCCCAGCACGCGCACCGAGTTGGACGCCGGGCTCGCGTCGCGCTTATACAGCACCAGACGCGCCGGCGCTGGAATCATCGTCATCACCATCAGAGCCCGAGCACGAATGTTCGAATCCTACATAATTGAGGAAGTAACCTTACCGAGAAATGCATGAAGTTTGGAACAGCGCCCCCGTGATTTTATCATATCTATTATCATATTTATCATTTGTCATACCCGCCGTTACCTAACTTAGTAACAACAAAGATAGCAAGTTTTTCAAATATTATTAGATTTAATAGTTTTTAGTCACACAGTTCAATAAAAAAAAATGCAGCCAAAAAATTACATAAGAAACAGTTTCATAGGTACAGTCTGCGTCAAAAGCCGCTCATCACTTTTGTACCATGTCGCTATAACACACTTGTCAATCATGTATGACGCGCTGTATCTGGGTGTACAGCGAAAAGGTACAAAATTGACAAGCGACTTTTGACACTGACTTCTGAGTATGCAAATACCATGAGCCCCCATTATCATCATAATAAGTTTCTAGTATATTGTTGTTGTATTGTGATTGATAATAATGGAGATGATTAGGCATCATCTCCATCACTTAAGTATTATCCAATCATAACACGTAGAGCTGGAGCCCATAGGTACCTATAGCCTGATAATAATTTTAATTTTCATCTGTTAGTATTTTCAAAACATCACGACATATCATATCAACATCATCCCACTTCAAACACACAAAAATATTAATTGAAATTTAAAAAACTGACAGCAAAAAAAAACAATAAGTAAACAAAAATTCTGGGCGTGGGCTTTTAATTAGGAACTACGCCTATGTTAACTTTTGCGCAGTCGGGTATCGTGCCCTACCCGTACCTACGGAGGGCTTACAAATACAAAAAGACGGCACCGACTGCGCAAAAGTTAACGTAGCTCGTAATGAAAAGACCAGGCCCAGATTTTTTTTGTTAATTTTTATTGTATTTTGTCGGTTTAACATTTTTTTTTTGTCACTTTTTACACGTCCCTTTCTAAGATATCTACGGGCTCCCGGATTCTGGTTCCCGAATTTAGCCATACTGAAGACATCGACGGGCTCTCACGTTTTTGATTCGAACTTGACATTTGTAATTTATCATGATCTTTTCGGTGAAAGAAAACATCGTGAAGAAACCTGTACACTTCTGCGAAGCAATTCAATGATGTGTGTGAAGTTTCCAATCCGCACTGGACCCGCGTAGGAACTATAGCCCAAGCGCTATCATTCTGAGAGGAGGCCTGTTCTCAGCAGTGGGACGTAAAAAAAGGCTGATAATGGTAATTAAATAAAGAATGGATAAATAATAATAACTCCGTATTATGCAAGTTTTATCGATAACACGTGGCCGATGCATCCTGCGCGTGCACAACACTACACACAACATGATTTATGGCCTCCCGTGCAGCGAGTCCTTGCGACTATCAAAGTGACCATCACACCCCGTTATCAGTGTGCAGATTCATTGAAAACGCTAGGGATGGCACGCACTGCACATTTTTTTAACATGTGTCTATATTTGAGGCACCTAGTCTATTTGATGTAAGTAAACTTCACAAGTTTGACAACAACTTGACTTATTTTATTTATATGTGTATTTTAAGTACACGGACTTAAAATAGGTTTTATTCTGTTTTAAAACTCCATAATAGGTGGTTGTGTCAATAATAATAATACTTATAATAATAATACTTGTCGATAATGATTAATGTCGTATATTAATATAATTCGTTTACTTTTTATTCAGTTAAAATCATGAATTTCCTGAACGATTTCGCTGAATTTTCCCAATTTATTACCAACTTAGAAGAGCTGAAAAACCCCCGACATTGTCATTTCTAGGTTCAATATTTCAAAAACGGGTGAACCGATTTTAATAAAACTTAGCTAAGAACCATCTCGATTAAACCAGCTTTCGATTTAAAAAACCGCATCGAAATCGGTCCAGCGGTTTGGGAGCTATGATGCCACAGACAGGTACACAGATACTGGGATGGCAAAACACAGGAAGGAAGTGAGGGGTGCCAACCTGATCCCGAAGATTGACCCCGTGTGCTGATTTTTGATGGACGCTGGTTTCGCTTCTCAGCTTCTTCCACCCCAGGGTGGGTTTTGAAGTGGTTTCGCTTGCTGCTGGTTAGACAACGTAGAAGGGAGCAGGAGCTCGACCTAACGCGACGCAGTGACGAGACAAAATTTGGTGGTTTTGTCGATCTACCCCTGGTTAGCCCGTAGGAAATGGATAAGGAAAATGAGGGTAGAATATATGTAGCGAGGGGATGAATCGATATTCGCCAGATACACAGGTCAAACTTATAACACCCCTCTTTTTCGTCTGAGGTTAAAAACAGAGCTGATGGCGAAATTGTAAAACTCTAAAAATTCTTGATAATTTATTCAGATAACTAATGAAATTATACCTGTAAAAATATTCTTGTAACAAAAACTTTTATAAACCAACTAATGAAATTATACCTGTAAAAATATTCTTGTAACAAAAACATTTTATATACCAAATATCGTGCTACATCCATAAGACTAGTTTCAATGAATCTGCAACACCAACACTGATAACGGGGTGTGGTAACCACGCAATTTATTCAACAACTAGCTTATACCCCGCGGCTTTGCCCCCGTGAAATATTTCAAAATGACCTAGTTCCCGTGGGAATTTCGAAAAATCCCTTCTTAGTGCACCTCTAGGATACTCAAAGTATATGTTTGCCAAATTTCAAGTATCTGGGATCAATGGTTTAGGCTGTGCGTTGTCTGTCAATCAGTCAGTCAGTCAGTCACGGTACTGTTTTATAGGTATAGAAGATTAAACATACAAAATACAATCCTACCTTTAGTCAGCAAACTTTTGGCAATCTGCATGTTGTTGTCATAAACGGGGCTCCACGGAACACGTCCTGCGTCTAGGCGCGCGCGCGGCGACTGGTTGTGACACTTGCGAATACCGTGCATAGAGCAGACAGACGGGAGGCGCCTTTGGCTTATCTATGCACTACAATATTCCTGCCACTTTTTGAGGGGAACGAGGAATACATCGCACGTACAGCACACATCTGCGCTCATGTCAAAATTTGTTACGCTCCTACAAACTCACACTAAAACAAATTTGTCAAACAAATGTCAAAAACACGCACGACCCTGATCATTTTGGTCAGACTTAATATTAGAGTTTTGGCAGAGGGGAAATCGCGCGTTAAATCTCCATTCCTTTCCTGCTCTAAGATAGGTACCGTGTGTGCGTGCATTGTGCATTTAAAAATAAACTATTGTCGGCCATGAGAGAACTGGCCAAAGTACAACGGCCAATTACCATTCGTCATGATCACCATCCTTTTTTACGTCCCACTGCTGAGCACAGGCCTACTCTCAGAATGGACACGGCTTGGGTTACAGTTCTCACGCGGGCCCAGTGAGGATCGGGAACTTCACACACGCCATTGAATTGCTTTTCAGGAGTGAGCAGTTTCACGATGTTTTTCTTCACCGTAAAGCTCATGATAAATTACAAACGTATCGTGTTAAACGGTTGTTTTGATGCTCTGAGAATGGGCTCGTAGTTTCGAAACGTGTCAGCGTATAGTGTAGTGGTAGTAATGGTTGTGTATGTGTATCATGTGTTGATTCAGGTAACAGTGGAGGCGGAGGTGTTGCCGGAAAATACATTTGTCTGCATAGAAGAAAGAAAGAAGAAAGAAGACATTTATTCACTTTCACAAGAAGACACACAAATACAAGAAAATACCCCCATTTCACACATTTCGTCTCAAGGAAGTGTGTCCTCGCAAAAGTGAAACGGTCGCTGACTCAGCATTATGCTGAGGCGTTAAACGCCTGCAGACGTGAGCAAAGTAATTGTTTTTAGTTCATACATATGGACCTCCGCAAAGTAACGCCTGATTCAATAAATTGTTTTCAGTTCTAAACATTTGCCAAATACGGCCACGCAGAGCCAACATAAGGCTAAGGCTGTCTCAAGGCTGCCTTACAACTGACCAGGGCCGTAGCCAGAGTTGAATGTAAGATAGGGCAGCGGTAATTACAGGTAGGGCGTAACTAAAATTTAACCTGATCTGAATCTTAGTGAAATAAAACGAATTACTCACGTATATAAGTCGAGTTTAGCCCGACATGTTTGGGACTAATAGTCGCGCGAGCAGAGCTGCGGCGCGTAGTGTGCGTCTCGCGCTGTCGCTGGGTCTTCCAAATTAGTTCGAAAAATGTCGGGCTAAACTCCACTTATATACGTGAGTGATCCGTTTTATTTCACTAAGATATTGTCATATTATTTATCGTAATCGATGGTGTTTTTTAAGGTAGGGCAAAGGTATTTTAAGGTAGGGCATTGCCCCATAATGCCCCCCCTAGCTACGACCCTGCAACTGACATATACTTCGTTTATTTTAGAATTAAAAAGAAGGAAACAATCTTGACATGCCTTTTTATTGAAAAACGCTTTTTAAAAATAAATAACCGTTACATATAAAACCTTCAATATAAATAATTAAATCTCATTGTTATTTAATTGTTACTTGCTGTTACTGCTGTCGCGCACAGCGCGAGTCGCCATATAAAAATCGGTAAGTGTCACAGCCGTACGCTTATTCCATTTGTAATGTGGTCACACTGCTTATTTACTAACCTTGTGTATTGGCACTACGATATAGTGGAATGGCGCCAAAGTGTGTGCGAAAACATAGCGGCGGAAGGAAGGAGCTGAGACACACCCTGCTTGAGAGAGGTCAGTTGCTGAAACCCGGCTGATACCTTAGGTGAGTTAACACTCATATTGTGATATTAATCGCTATGACCATGGAGTGTGTAGGCATGTCCGCATTGAATAGGTTAGATTCCTCACAAGGGTTCAGTAAGTGCTAGAGTACAATGTACACTTGGATAATGTCATAGACAGTGGGGCGCATAAACTGGACACGGAGCAAACATTTCTTGCCCAGCAATAACGGTCGAAATGATGATGGAGCAACCGAGGTCAGGACTATTAGGGGATGGTGGAGGTCCTCGTGGGGGCAAAGCCCCCACGTCCGGTGGGTGCCAGGCTAGATCTAGGCAAACTGAACCGACCAGGAGCCTACTGATCGGTCGCGATTGGACTTAGGATCACTGGTAGGCCCAGGATCCTTCTCCTAAGAAATGAGGCACCCGGGCATAGCGCTGTGCCTAAACCGGAGTAAATCGATCGTGAGCTAAGCTTGCCATTTATGCCTAGCTCGAGATAGAAACGTGGCATAGCCACATTGCGTTAGGAATCATTGTCATCACATATCTTGTGAAGCCATTGCAATAAGAAATCATCCTGCACACTCCATGTTCTGTATCTCCTGTATTAACGAGATAAGCAGTAATATTTGTTGCCCTTATTCTGTGTATCTGTATCACCCCAGGCATGCACGTATAACGATTAGGGAAAGCATAGAAGGGGCGACAAAAATGGTGGAGAAAGCTGGGATGTCTGATAGAGAATAGTCTAATTAGTTCCGGTTATTTCTTTGTCAAGATACCCTCTATATATTTTCTCGTACGCGAAGCAAAGAATGGTGATAATATCGCCGATATATGTTGGCAGCAGCATGCTTATTGTCAGGCTAGCTGCCGGTCGCCATCGTTTTCAATTTATATATTCTGACACTTGGTATCAAAACCAGCTGGCCGCCATAGTTGTAAAAAAACTGAGTGTCAGATTGGTTGCGCAATTACCCTGCAGATTACTGTAATAAAATTATAAATGATTTATTGATTCATGGTATCGTTAATTGTCGAACATTAAAAATAAAGGGTTTTTGTAATTTATTTTTACGCTTCCATCGAAAATACTTTTGTACCCAATAAAGTTGCAAGGTGCAAAATTCCTTTACCCTAACCCCTATTAAAAGGAATACTTTCGTTGGCTATGGATTCTAGTCCCGTACCTTTGATAAAGAAAATCGATATCCGTTATCGGTTTATTACCCTTGTTTAGCTTTAAGTTATTGTAAAATTATATCAATAAATGGAATTGGTATATCAGATATTAACTTAGTAGTTAAGCGTGAATAATATCAAGCTAATTTAAGAATTAGAACTAATTAATAAACATGATTTTAGCGGTGAGGTTGTTATGTTGGTATATTGCATCAGACCTTAATTAAGGGTTCCTTATTCTATGGCGTAACAATCGAATTATTATCTTCATACTTTCTTATCTGTATTTGTTCAATTCAACGGCGCGGCGAGAAGTTATGATTGCGAAAATTTGTTGAAAAACTACGTTTCTTGGTTGTGAATTGCGAGTGAGCACGTATATTGTCAAGAAAAGTGTAGTAAAGTGTTTTACAGTCATTGTCAAATGGAGATTCAATGGTGAAAAGGGCGGTTCTCGCCAATTCGTTAGCAGGTAAATTGGTGCTTGCACTTAATAAATAACAACAATAATAACAAGGTTGCTTTGTTGAGTCTTGTTTGGTTGTCGTTCAATTATTGGAATGTTAAAGTATCATTCATTTGTTTGTTATTCTAGTTTACGAAGCACAAGGAATAGTTCGAAAGGCGACACAAGTTGTTTTATGGTACCACAGTCATGTTGACGCTTCGTGGTAGTACTTAGTCAAATTTAAATTTCGAAAAGGAATAACAAGTAAGTAAAATTGAAATTAGTAACAGAACGTTAACAATGCATCCGTGAATACCACATAACATAATCTCAATAGTAACATTTAACGCGATTTAGTAAGTAGTTTGAGTGAAGATCATCGTCACTAACATGGTACACGCCTGTAAAATAGTAAAAGTTGAATGATACCTATTATGTAAGTGAGTAAGTAACCAGACATAATCAGAATAAAATTGCATGCAAAGGGTTTGAAGTTTTATGTTGGGGTGGTAGGTTAGTGTGGATGATCTCTAAGCAATTACATTATTTCAAATAAATTAGTAGAATAATAATAAAGCAGTCTAAGTGGAATAAACTTAGCTGAAACAAATTAATTAAAGTTAAAATTAGTACCAGACATCTGGGTGTCTGCTTATGACTAAATATTAATTTATCCCTCCATTTAGTTGATGCAACTCACATGTCAAGGTACAAAACAATTAAATGCATATTTATAGGTAATGAAAATAATGCATTTACAGCACCTGAGAAAAATAAATCAAAATGGAAGAAATTCTGGAGAGACGGGTAGAGCTGAGGAAACTCAACTTAGAGAAACTTCTTACTTCAGCAAAGCAGGAGTATGAAGGCAACCAATTGATCTATGAGAAAGCGAAACAAGTGTTGAAACAATTATTAGACTTGACAAATAAATTGGATGAAGAAATAAAAGAATATACTGTAAAGCTAGCAACTCCAAAGCTTGATGTAGTGAGTCCAGCTCTGGATATTCAAATGCAGGCAGAAGGTCTCTATTCTGAGATCACGGCATCAGTGAGCTACACACAGGATGTTGTAGAGGAGAAAGGACATGTCACCGGCAACGCTACAACAAGATTGCCAAAGCTGGAACTACCATCCTACAGTGGAGACTGTCTAAAATGGACTGAATTTTGGGATAGGTTCCGGGCTTGCATCCATGAGAGGAACATTGCTGACTCAGAAAAAATGGCATATTTACTGGGTAGCCTAAGCGGACTGGCTAAGGAGTCAGTATCAGGTTTAGGTGTGACCGACGATAACTATACAATTGCAATAGATACTCTCAAAAATCGTTTCGGATCGAAAGACGCTCTGATAGACGCACACTATACACAACTGAATAACCTACAAAGAGCAGAATATAGCAGTACGAGTTGTAGAAATACATTAAATGAAATTGAGAGGCATTTAAGAATTCTCGAAAATTTGGGCGAGCCAGTGAATGGAAACTATTTCCGTGCTACGGTCCTAAGAAAATTCCCGGACAAAGTGGTGCATGAACACCACCTAGCAGAGGCCACAGAGGGAACTACATTAACAGCTATAAGAAAGAGCCTTGATAAAATTATTACGGCAATGGAGAAGTCATCGTCTATGACGACAGGTACCGAAACATCGTACATGAAGGCTGTACCTGCTGTGGCCACGACGGAAGCGCTACATATCAGAGCTCAAAAGGGAAATTGGAAACGGCAAACGCAAAAGGGGTCTGAACTTAAACGCAAAGGAGGACCAGTGGCTACTGCTCTGCCAGTTAAAAAACCCCGACGTTCGTGTATCTTCTGCGGACTAGGAAACCACGCAAGCAAGGACTGCAAGAAGTTTACTACGGTGGATGCTCGTAAGAGTAGACTGGTTGGTCGCTGTCTAAATTGTCTGGGCAAGAACCACAAAACGGAAGAGTGCCGTAAAACCATAACCTGCTTCCGCTGTGGGGAAAAGGGACACATCCAGTGGCTATGTACAAAGGCCAAAGACGGCTGTGGTGCAATTAGAACATCCTCAAGACAATCAGCGAATTAAGGCTGCTAGAATTCTTTTGGACAGCGGCAGTCAACGAAGTTATGTAACAAAGAAACTAGCTGATGCTCTCAGATTACCTATAACATCAATAGATCAACTAGTCATTTACACCTTCGGATCCCCGTCTCCTCAAGAAACAGCTAGTCCTTGTACTACAGTGACAATCATTACCAAACGAAACATTAGAAGCACAATACAGGTAAACATCGTACCACACATAACGGACAGAGTGCCAATAGCAAAACTTGACTGCTCCCAAGTTGATGTACATGCAGACGATGACTCAATTGGTGAGGGGATTGACATGCTCATTGGTAACGACTTTTACTGTTCATTCATGCGCAACAAGAAACATGAGATCTCAAGTAACTTGTACCTCATCGATACAGATTTTGGATACATTGTTTCTGGAAATTGTTACATTGAAGAGAATGATGAGGTACTGTCTGTAACCACATATTGCCAGTGTCATACGCAGAGCTGTCCCTATTTTTCCGAACCAGATTTACCACTGAGAAATGTGGATATCAAATTTTTATGGTCGTTAGAAAACTTAGGCATAACGGACTCTCCTAAGACCACCCATCAGGAGGAAGCAGTACATCAGTTTAATGACACTGTACAATACGTACAAAATAGATATGAGGTGAAATGGCCGTGGATCCAACATCCACCAGAATTAGTATCTAACTTTGGACTGGCTATGGGTAGATTAAAATCACTTATGAGAAGATTAGATAAAGAATCGCTAAATGAATATAACGACATTTTAAACGAACAACTACAGTTGGGCATCATAGAAGTAGTAGAGTCACAAACGGACCTAGAACCTGATCACCCAATACACTACCTTCCGCACCATATGGTTAGACAAATGGGTAAGAAGGGAAGGATTGTATATGACGCTTCAGCCAAGATATCAGGAAACAGAAGTCTCAACGAATGCCTCTACAGTGGACCATATATGCTAGAGAGCCTAACAACCCTTTTGATTAAATTCAGGACCAAGAATATAGGGATAACAGCTGACGTAGAAAGGGCTTTTTTGCAAGTGGGACTACAAGAAGAGGACCGGGACGTGACACGTTTCCTATGGTTGAAAAACATCAATCAGGAACCCAAAGACGACAATATATTATGTCTTCGGTTTCGCAGAGTACCCTTCGGAGTAATAGCAAGTCCTTTCCTTCTGACAGCTACCATTAAGCATCATATGAACCAATCTGAAGATGAGGTGATCAAATCAATAGCCGAAAGGTGTTATGTTGATAACCTGGTCACTGGAGCTGAGTCAATAAAAGAAGCACGAGAAATCTACAAGAAAGGTAGAACAGCCTTTAGTCAGCTGTCCATGAATATCAGAGACTGGGTATCAAACGATCAGCAATTCTTGAAATCCATTCCAAAGCAACACCAAGCAAGTAAAACAGATGAAGTTAAGGTTCTTGGCTTGATATGGAACGAAAATAAAGATACATTAACTCTAAATATAACTGAAGATCATTTACAGCCAACTTCTCCGGTTGATACAAAACGAAAACTTCTACGGATACTGGCAAGAATATACGACCCTTGCGGTTTTGTATGCCCATTAATTCTACCAATGAAACTTCTGTTTCAAGACGTTTGCAATAGAAAATTGAAATGGGACACCGTATTACCTGCTGAAGTTCTTCAAACCTTGAAAGGTGTTCTTGAGACCTGGAAAGCTTCTATTAAGGTAGAAGTCCCAAGACAATTTGGGAAAATTACATCAGATCCTGACACTGTATATGAGCTTCACGGATTCGCTGACGCTTCAAAATCAGCCTTCGCGTCAGTAGTATTCATCAAGATGTCAGGACCAAAAGGAACATCTATATCGTTTGTAATGGGAAAATCTCATGTGGTACAGAGCAAAGACAAAGAGAATATTAATATCCCAAGGCAAGAATTACTCGGTTTCCTAATCACAAGCAGGTTAGTTAAATATATAAAGTTAAACATAAACTTGCCAGTGAGTAGGGTCTACCTATGGACGGATAGTCTAGTCATTCTCGGATGGATGCGATCTAATAAACTTCTACCTCCATTTGTGACGAACAGAGTGAAGGAAATTAAAGAAAATGTACCAGAAGCAAAAATGTACTACATTAATACAAAGATCAACCCAGCCGACGTAGCAACAAGACCCGAGACTTGGCAAGATAAAAAGGACCTATGGTTCAACGGACCCGAATTTCTTAAATACGAGGAAACGAAGTGGCCTGAATCCCGAAACTACGAAAACCATCATGACTCTCTCCTTTCAGTTGGGGAGGTCCTGGACCAGAGTCCAGGTGAAGATCCATCAGGTAGAAAAGAGATATCTGACACAGCCCTATTCTCGGATCAAATAATGGAGATTGACGAACTAGAGGCAACCTCTCAAGACACAGAAATGGCTCCAGTGGATGAAACCATTCTTGAAATAAAAAGGATTCAGAGAGAACACTTTCCCGAAGAATTATCAGGAAAGAAAACGCACCTGACAAAGAATTTAGATCTATTTATGGACGAGAGTGGTATATTGAGGTCACGAGGACGAATGGCAAATACATCATGGAGCTATGAAATGAAGTACCCTATTCTCTTACCCAAAGAGTCAGAATTTACAAATAATGTAATTAAAGAAACTCATGAAAGCAATTACCACGTTGGCGCTCCACATACACTCAGCATAATAAGAAAGAAATACTGGATACCGCAAGGCATGGTTCAAGTGCAGAAAGTCATTCGAAGGTGTTCAAAATGTGTCAAACATGGAGGTGGGCCTTACAAACTGCCGCCAACACCAGCTCTACCAGTAGAAAGAGTGACATACGCGACACCATTTTCATATACTGGCATTGATTATTTTGGGCCACTGTTTGTTAGCTCCTCAAGCGGAAAGGAAAAAAGATGGATTGCGTTATTCACGTGCCTAACGGTAAGAGCAATTCATTTAGAAGTCGTGAACGACCTGACCGCTGGAGAATGCCTTCTGGCAATTAGACGGTTTTCAGCAAATAGAAATACTCCCAAGAAGATCTTGTAAGTCTAAGAGAGAAATTCCGGTCTGAGCCTAAGCAACCTAGAGTCATATCACACAAAACACCAGATGTTGGTGATCTGGTACAGATTAAGGCTGAAAGTAAAAACAGGAATAACTGGAAAGTTGGCAAAATTGTGGATATGATGAAAGGTGCTGACGGAAAATGCAGAGTAGCAAAGGTCAAAGTGGATGACTCCATTTTGATACGATCCATAGGACATCTCTACCCGTTAAAGTCGAAAGTAATTCCATACCTGAAGATACTTCAAAGGGGGTTATTACTAAGGCCCAGGAATCAGCCAGCGACGGGCCATTACATAGTTCAACCGCATCGCAACGACCGACACCTCCTCAGGAATCAGAAACTGTAGACGCCATTGAAGTGACAGATCCAGACATTGAAGAAAGTACCTCCACAATAGAAGACGTTACCCTTATGGAATCAGCGGGTTCTTTGGAAGTCCAGGAACAAGACAGTGCTGCAGGCAAAGAAAGACGTGCCGCGGCTGTAAGGGCAAGAGAGAAAATCCTGGAGTGGACACGGCACCTGTTGACCGTGCTCGAGTAAACTTCCTTCGCTAGTGGGAGTGTCGCGCACAGCGCGAGTCGCCATATAAAAATCGGTAAGTGTCACAGCCGTACGCTTATTCCATTTGTAATGTGGTCACACTGCTTATTTACTAACCTTGTGTATTGGCACTACGATATAGTGGAATGGCGCCAAAGTGTGTGCGAAAACATAGCGGCGGAAGGAAGGAGCTGAGACACACCCTGCTTGAGAGAGGTCAGTTGCTGAAACCCGGCTGATACCTTAGGTGAGTTAACACTCATATTGTGATATTAATCGCTATGACCATGGAGTGTGTAGGCATGTCCGCATTGAATAGGTTAGATTCCTCACAAGGGTTCAGTAAGTGCTAGAGTACAATGTACACTTGGATAATGTCATAGACAGTGGGGCGCATAAACTGGACACGGAGCAAACATTTCTTGCCCAGCAATAACGGTCGAAATGATGATGGAGCAACCGAGGTCAGGACTATTAGGGGATGGTGGAGGTCCTCGTGGGGGCAAAGCCCCCACGTCCGGTGGGTGCCAGGCTAGATCTAGGCAAACTGAACCGACCAGGAGCCTACTGATCGGTCGCGATTGGACTTAGGATCACTGGTAGGCCCAGGATCCTTCTCCTAAGAAATGAGGCACCCGGGCATAGCGCTGTGCCTAAACCGGAGTAAATCGATCGTGAGCTAAGCTTGCCATTTATGCCTAGCTCGAGATAGAAACGTGGCATAGCCACATTGCGTTAGGAATCATTGTCATCACATATCTTGTGAAGCCATTGCAATAAGAAATCATCCTGCACACTCCATGTTCTGTATCTCCTGTATTAACGAGATAAGCAGTAATATTTGTTGCCCTTATTCTGTGTATCTGTATCACCCCAGGCATGCACGTATAACGATTAGGGAAAGCATAGAAGGGGCGACAACTGCTGTGCTGGTATTTTGGTATTTTCCTTGCATTAAAAATGCTAAAAATAAACGAAGTATAGGCTGCATATAGCATATTAATATTTGGTAAATAAATTATGTTAACTTAATACAGTTCTCAATTGAAACAAAAACCTTTTCATACTGTATGAAGAAACATTTATTTGTCTGAATAAGAATATTAACTAGAATGGAATACTACTTAACAATTAATTAATTTTGCGGGTGGTAGGACCTTGTGCGAGATCCGTCCGGATCGCTACCACCATCTTACACAACAGTGCTTTGCTTGCACTGGTGTGTTCCGGTGTGGAGAGTAGTAAGACAGCCAGTGTAATTATGGGCAAAAGAGGCATTTCATCTTAGCTCTAGGTTGGCAGCGCATATGCAAATCCCCCGGGGTTGTGGTTACCTATGAGCAGTGGTGATCACTTACCATCAGGTGACCTCCATTGCTTGTTAGACTTTCTTGTCATATAAGAAAAAATTGTGTGTAATTTTTGTAATAATGCCGATTAGTCATACTTATGTAGTGAAATGACTAATGCATTGACATCAACTATAGAGAAAATTGATACACTTTACTTACTACAGGCAGTATTCCAGTCCGTAGCGCAAAACAATTAAACACATTGCTGCAAATGCGGTCGAGAGTTTACTCAAATTTGCTAATATTCCACAATGTCTACACTAATTGGGTCAGTCAAGCACTTTTAACCATTTTACTTAGTTCGCTTAGTTTGGGTTGGGTAATGTCAGTAACACCCCACACATTAAAGCGGTGTTCGAGACAAATCACGATGGCTCGTTGGCAGGCAGGCACTCATTCATTATTGTAATTATTTCTTTAACCTCATCTTCTGACAGCCTTTCTTCGCTTTCTTGCACAATCTGGAATGAAATTAAATATTTTGACTGCGGAATGAAACATATAAACATTTTAAGCTACAAGAAGAAACCAGAATATACCTATAGTGTCATTTCATGGAACTTGCTAACTATGTAAACAAACCGCCATACTGAAATAGTCTCTGAATGAGTAAATTCATCACTCAGAGACTATTTCAGTATGGTTTGTTTACACATATTTAGCAAGTTCCATAGAATGACATAATGACATGAATGTATAAAAATACATACATATACTAATATCCCTTGCCATAACCTGTTTATTTTAAAATTTGTATTAACAATCCATCTATTAGGTACTATCGTTACATAAACGTTTTTTGGTAATTCAATAACAAATAAAAAATATACTTACATGTAATAACATTAAAATATAATAAAAATGTTCCGACGAATTGAGAGCCTCCTCCTTTTATATTTCTTTTTCAAGTCGGTTAATAAAGGTTGTATATATACGAGGTGCGTGTGTGTGTCCAGTAGTGAACGTTTTTCGGCTGACATGATGATGATACAAGGTGCATTTTTGTGAACCATCAAGTATTCAGCCAGGGGTAAGTCTTAGTGAGCACCCCTGTTAAATTCTTATTAAAAAAAAAAAATCCCTTTCATTGCCTCTGCTGGTTGACAACATAATGTTCGGGAGAATAATTATTTTCATTGTTGTTCAAAAAAAACTTAACACAAGTGTTTACTATGACTTACCCGTGGCTGAATTATTGATGGTTCTTTAAAACACACCTTGTATTTGATCCTATTTTGGAATTAAAAAATATAAAAGTAGGTTATAGTTTATAGTCTAGCACACTTGTTGATTGCAAATGGCTGCTCAGAATGAAACATAAATTTGAACCCTTCTCAGATTATAGTTTCTTTCTCTTTTTTTTTATACAACAAGGAAGGCAAACAAGCAAGTGGTCACCTAATGGTAAGTGATCACCACTGCCTATAGACAGCCGCAACCCCAGGGGTTTGCAGATGCATTGTAAACCTAGAGAGCTAAGATGAATTCCTCTTGTGCCCATAATTACACTGGCTGTCTTACATTCCACACCGGAACACAACAGTGCAAGCACTGCTGCTTAGCGGCAGGATTAGCGAGTAAGATGGTGGTAGCAATCCGGACGAACCTCGCACAAGGTCTTACCACCCGCAAAATTCAAATTAATGCCAACTAAAACTAACCAGCTGTATTTCCAACTCCGTCCGTGGTGGAGTGTTCACCATCATGAGTTTCTCCGTTTTGGTCAGTTTGAACTTTTTCATGGACTCAAGGAACTTTTGGATCAACTGCGGACTCTGGTTCTTGCAATCAGTGTTTTGAAGATAGTGCACTGTCTGTGTAAAGAACATAATACAGTTTGTTTATATACCACTCAAAAGAAAATAGGGCCCAGTAAGGGTTTTGATCGTTATGTGAAAATTACATTAAACAGTAATTAAATTTCTGGCCAGCTATTAGACTTAAACACTGGCATGAAAGAGGTTGGATACTGAAGGATGAGGGACAACATGAATCTGCCAAGTTTGTGTCCAATAATTAACAATTAAACAGAAATATGAAAGGAGCCCTTATTTTGTTTTGCGTAGTATACTATAATTATGCATATCAATTTTGAGGGTTCTGTACCTCAAAAGGAAAAAAACTGAATCCTTCAAGGAGCATTTTGGTTGTCTGTCTGTCAGTCAAATGAAAACCTATAGGGTACTTGGCACTGACATGGAAATGAAAACTTTAGTTACGAAACCTTAGGTGTACTTGTTTTTATTTCTTATGTTTCTGGTGGTTATAAGATAAAAACAATGCTGGCCACGAGAGGGTTTGACTGCAGAGCAATGATATAATATTATATAGGGTTAGCATACAGATGTAACCCACTTAATAGCAAAATGAAAGAACCACAGCCTACGGGGGATTGTTGGTTGAATTTTCCATAGTGGAGACCTCTCTAGGGTCCAGATATGTTCCGATGACGAGTGTGCATGATTAAGTCTAAAGGCATGATATAGTTGTAGTCCTGGTTTTATTGCCCTTAGTTGTAATGAAGTTCGCCCGTGTTCTAAGATTTCTGTAGCCTAGTGTGTAGTTACACAATGTCGGACCTCGTACGTGACGGTGGCGAGTGAGCCCTCGCGCTTATGCTTCTTCTGCGTACTGTCCTTCAGCTGCTGCAGTATCTGCATCACTTCGTAGTTGCACAGGAATGCAGCATTAGCCTTTACCCTGAAATTTTCAAGCAATAACTCATAAAAACAACTTCATTGACAAAAACTAAAGCTATTTTTAAATTGATAACCGCGTTTTATGTTATGATCAATCGAATAGGAAAAACTGTAATTACGTTTCCATGTCGTGTCGGCGTATTCACAAATTCATAAAATCTACACATAGACTACCTTATCTAAATAGACAGTATTGAACGGTTAAATTTATTGACGCCGTGGCATATTTTAAGACGAGAGTTTATCGTTTTGAAGCGAGAAACCTAAAAGATCAAATTTCCTCTATAAATTATGACGATGAAACGTAGCATCACTGCATCATTAGCATGGTACATTAATGTCAATCTCAATGTCAATTGTCAATAATTGTCATTGATGTCATGTCCTGTCAAGCAATCTAAAAAAAAAAACACGTGACAATGGCAGTGACACTGACAGTGATGAGTCGCAAATTTTTTTTTACTGCTAGACAGTGGCACAGACAAAATAGAATAACTCGCTGATTTAAAAAAAGGTAAAATCACTTTAATGTTTAAAAAATCCAAACCCAACTAGATTTATGATAAAAATATCGTAACCTTCTAGTAGCTAATGTTATTTGTAACGTAAGGTTTTACAGCGTTATAATTGGAAGTATTATTTATTATAGTGGATAGCAAAAATGTGTACCTTAAATATCAGCCTATTTAGAATCCTTTCAATGAAGACGTTACCTTTGTCTAGACATATTATTCGCAAATTACACCATTATCACTGTTCTAGTGACTTTGCGGGACCGGTAAATGCATCCTACGTTCATTACTTGAAATTACCGATACCAAAAAATAAAATTCTAGCCACGTACGTTTGGATTGATGGCACCGGGATCAAGTTGCGATCTAAGGATCGTGTTCTTGACAAAGAACCCTGTGATTTAAAAATGATACCAAAATGGTCCTTTGATGGAAGTTCAACAGGACAGGCCAAAACCAATGATTCGGACACGATATTGATTCCTTCTGCTATGTATAGAGATCCTTTCAGGAAAAGTCCGCATGTTATTGTTCTTTGCGAAACAGTATACGGAGACGGCACGCCTACACCAACGAACCACAGAGCTAATTGTGCAAAAATTTTAAGTAGCATCAACGATCAAGATCCGTGGTTCGGGATTGAACAAGAATATACTATGCTCAATGAAGAAAAATGGCCCTTAGGTTGGCCTGGCCGACGTGGCTATCCAGCGCTAAAAAATAAATATTCATATTGCGGTGTAGGACATCACGTCGCAGGAAGAGAAATAGTCGAATGTCACGCTAGAGCATCATTATATTCGGGTATAGATTTTGGAGGGTCCAATGCAGAAGTTATGATGGGCTCTTGGGAATTTCAGGTAGGGACCACATCCGGTATTAAGGCCGCGGACGATCTATGGATGGGACGTTACTTGTTAGAAAGGGTTGCAGAGAATTTTGGAGTAAGTATCAGTTTTCACCCGAAACCAATGGGCAAAGATCAACCGGGGATTGGATGTCACCACAATTTCAGTGTCAACAAAATGCGATGTGATGGAGGAATAACAGAAATAGAAAGAGTGTGCAAAGTCTTGTGTGAAAGTCATGAAAAACATATGAAGCACTACGGTCTCGGTGATGGTGAAGACAACAAAAAAAGGTTAACGGGTAAATTTGAAACCGCTTCATTTGACACTTGCAAATGGGGTGTAGCAGATAGAGCAGCATCTATCCGATTGCAGAGGAGCGTGGTAGCAGAAAATAAAGGATTCCTGGAAGATCGCCGGCCCGCAGGTGATTGTGATCCTTATAGGGTATGCGCTCTTCTTGCGCAAACTTGCAAATAGTTTCATATAAGTTAAGTCCTTTAATACTGGCCACTACCTTGTCAAATGGAAACTATAATGCTTTAAGATTTTGAATGAGGTACATCAAATTAACTGTTGAAAAAAACGAATAGCAAAATCATGTAAAAATATAAAATTAATAATAACTGTTCAAAATCCAAGTGTTAAAATAATTATACGTACACAATGAATCATCTTTTAAAAGTGATAGCATGTAAAAAGCCAAACAATGTTTTGGTATGCAGTAAAAGGCAAATTTTGAGACATAACATCAACCACATAATGAACAAGAAAGCCATGGACCGCTATATGAGGCTCCCGTTTCCGTGTAACAAGATCTTAGCTACTTACGTATGGATCGACGGTTCTGGTATAAATTTGAGATGTAAGGACAGAATTCTTAATTGTATGCCGTACTCGCCGGAGGGAGTGCCCGAATGGGCTTTCGACGGAAGTTCCACGGGACAGGCCCCCACCGGCAGCTCTGACACCAAGCTGCTGCCCATCGCCGTCTGCAGAGATCCGTTCCGAATGGAGCCGCACGTGCTTGTTTTTAACGAAGTATACATGGGTGACGGAAAACCAGCAAAGACAAATAACAGGAAGTTCTGCAATGACTTATGCCTAATGCACAAAGATCAGGAGCCTTGGTTTGGGCTTGAACAAGAGTACACGATGTTAGATGTAGATGGCTGGGGTTTGGGATGGCCGAAAGGCGGAGGTTTCCCTGCGGTCAAATATGAGTATTCCTACTGCGGGGTGGGAGCAAAGTACATAGCTGGAAGGGACGTAAGCGAATCCCACGCTAGATGCTGTTTATACTCGGGACTTGATTTCGAAGGAACCAACGCGGAAGTAATGCATGCTTGTTGGGAATTCCAAATTGGTACAACCATTGGAATAAAAGCTCCTGATGATATGTGGATGGCAAGATTTATTTTGGCACGAGTAGGTGAAGACTATGGTGCAGATATCACCTACCATCCAAAACCAATGGGTATGCTTCATCCTGGGTGTGGAATGCATCATAACTTCAGCGTGAAGAAAATGCGCACTGCTCCAGGCGGCTATAAATTTATTGAGGAATGTATTAAGAAGTTGGAGAAAAACCATATGAAGCACATGGTAAACTATGGTAACGATGAGAAAACCAACAGAATGCGGCTGTCTGGAAAATTTGAGACTGCTCCGTTTGACAAATTTTCTTGGGGTATAGCTGATCGTAAGTCTTCTATAAGGTTGCAAAGAAGGATCAAAGAAAACGACAAGGGCTTTATGGAAGACAGAAGGCCAGCGGCAGATTGTGACCCTTACCTAGTTTGCGGTCTGATTATGGACACCTGCTTGGGTTCCGCCGGTGGCGGCGGCGGCTGCAGGTAATTACATGCGCATGCTGTCCTGTTGCATCAAGCAATGCTTATTATATTTATACTGTCTGGTGTCCTGCTGGGACAGTTGATCCGGGTCGCCGTCTATGCATTCTGTGTAAGAGTCAGATAATCTTTTTTACCAATTTTGTGATGAAAACTAATGTCAGTTAATTATAATTTGGATGTAACTATTAAACTTTAGTTTTATTTAACTTTATTTAGTAGGTATATACTTAACATGAGAAAGCTATTTTTAACACTTTCACAATCAGTACATTACATGTAATGCACCATCAAACTATAATTTAGCTCTATCACGACTACGTGACTTTTTTTCCATTTTTTTGTGCATTACCTGTAATGCTAACGCTGTAATGATAACTTAGCAACCCATGTCAGTGGTGACCGCGACGGTGTACCATTACTGTTTAAGCAAGGACCTCTAAGAAAGGGGTCCTATCCTAGATTCATAGCCGAGAGTTACAGTAGGATACAGGAGGATATCTAATCTAACCATAAAAAAATAATTTTTAAATCAAGTTTTTTTTGCCAACTACTTATACTTTTTATTATTTGTACGTGTATTGTCATCCAACTTACATATCCATACCAAATTTCAAGTCGATACCATTACCCGTTGAAGATTTCCCTCCTCTGGTGTCGATCCTGGCCGCACCACCAGGGCCGTGTTTTATAAAGCTACAAGTTACAATTTATAAGCGGAAGTCTCATTCTATCAAATTGTAACTTGTAGCTTTATAAAACACGGTGCAGAATTTCACTTCACTGCCAGATTATTTATTGCATAGTCATGGAAGTTACATAAGTGTGCAAAATTTCAGCTTAATCGAACACCGGGAAGTGGGTCAAATTTAACTTGCAAGATTTGACCCGAACGCATAGCATACATACATAAAAAGCTACAAACAAAAGTTGCAGGTTAAATGAACCTTTTTTCTAAAAACGTATCCTCGTAATCCAGTTCGTAGTCACACTCATCATACTGGTATGACGAACGAGTATAGCCACCAAGGCCCCTATTTCACCAACTTTACAAATGTCAGGTTTTAATGACAATTTGGTGTCAATTGCTGACTTGAAGAGGTTTTGTTTTGACTCGCTATAAACTGGCTTCGTTCGAATTGTCATGACAAACCGACAATTATAAAGTTGGTGAAATAGGGGCAACGGGGTGTAAAAACTGGTACAAATTAAATGAAATTGTGGTATCATGGGGTGCCTCTCTTCGTAACTTTTAAGTACATTTAACGGGACCCTGTAAGCACGTAAGGCTAAACTAGGCTTTAAAATTAAAAGACAAGAAATATGTTTTTTCAGCGGTTCTAAATCGCGTGGCTGACTTGGTGGTGTTCGTGAGTGGTAGTGGTACGGAACGCTTCCGGTCCGATTCCCACTCGCACTTGGCAGTTTCTAGATCTTAAATTATTTAATTAATTAAATTTATAAGAGACGTTTATTTTTGTGTCTCGAACAGTTTGGCGGCACTAAATGGGTTGGGTATATCTACCTGTCCGAGAATTTGGCGGGAAACCGATGAGAGTGGATCGTGTCGTTAATTGAATTTTAGTTTCTGTGCTCAATGTTGTTTGGTGGATAATAAAGATAGTGTATTATACAACAAATTGACGTGAAAGTGCCCAGCAAATGAAGAATTCAAGTGAAAACGCGTATTCCCTCTGTTTGTGACCCCCAAATATCCGCCGGCTGCTGCTCGCCGTAAAGTACACTATCGCTTTACGGAATGCATGAGCAGTTGACAGGACGTGACTAGGACAGACTGACACAACTCTGACGATGACAGGACTTTAATATACAGAAATTTACAAAACACATCAGACGTGGCTGTATGGACTCAGTTCCTTTGCCTATCCCTTATGGGATGAATTAAAAAAAAAAATGTCTACCTGTCCTTTTTTTACACATTGCCATAGACAACGGCTCCTGGCTTTTGCTTTTTTAATCCGCCATATTCATTTATTCTCTATTCTTTCCTTTCGTCATATGGCGTGCTAGTGCGTTTGTCCGCCATATTAAATGAAATCAATAAAATAAGACAAAATGTCGCCTTACTAGAGTGCGTAAAATTATCCAACAACATCCAGTAATTGTGTCATTAAAACATCAAGAGGATCACAATGGAGAATTCCTACGGTGTGGGGGTCGTTAACAGATACGCTCTTTTTCTAGATGATGAGTCCGATCCTCTTGATGCGTTAAAAGCGCGAGAGCAGGCTAAGGAGCTCAAAAAGAAGACCAAAGAAGCCGAAAAGGAAAATAAGGGCAAGCCTGAAACCAAGCCCAAGGGTGGCAGCGTTGTCGTCAGGAAAGGGATCAAAGAAACCCAAAATGTGAAGTCCCAAGACAACAAGAGTGGCGAACAACAAAAGAGTAAGGGACCCCCTCGTGCGAACGACCGCAATGCAAATGCAGAGCGCCCGCCGCCGCGCCGCCGCGAGGACCGGCCTCAGAATGGCGCCGTCGACAACAAGGACGGCGCGCCTCGGCCGCCGCGCCGCGAGTTCGGCGACCGCGAGCGCAGGCCTAACTTCGAGAGGCGCAACTTCAATGACAACGGCGAGGGCGGCGAGCGCCGCGGCCCTAGACCCCCTCGCGACCCGCGCGACCGCGACGCACCGCGCGGGCCGCGGCCGCCTTACGACAACAGGGGCAAGCGCGAGTTCGACAGGAGGTCTGGCTCCGACAAGACCGGCGTGAAGCCCGTCGACAAGCGCGAGGGAGGAGGCCCCCATAACTGGGGCACCATCAAGGATGACATGGAGGACCTGAACAAGACCGGGGTCCGAGGGCGAGGTGGGCGAGG